>JANAVB010005372.1:0-54500 GCA_029216955.1 Iris pallida | reverse complement strand
ATGAAGAAACCAGTACACTTAATTCTCGGTTGGCTACATGGGCAATCCGCTAGCTCAATATGACATGGTGTATATTCCACAAAAGTCTGTCAAAGGTCAAGCGCTGGCGGACTTTTTTAGCGGCTCATCCTGTACCTGAGACATCTAAGCTCTCTATGACGAAATTCCAGACGAACATTGGAAGTCAACATGATCTCCGAAGAATTTCCAACCTGGCGTTATTCTTTGATGGTGCATCAAGGATTGGACCAAATGGTGCTGTTGTGGCAGGTGTTGGAGTGGTCCTCGTTTCTCCAGACGGATCAACTATCCAAAGAGCCTACTCTTTAGATGAACCTTGTTCTAACAATGTAGCAGAGTATAATGCTCTACTTATTGGCCTTCAGTTAGCTAAACAACTGAACGTTGAATATCTTGAAGTATACGGTGATTCTAAATTGGTTGTTAATCAGGTTAGAGGAACCTATGAAGTTCGTCATCAGGACCTAGTGTCTTATCATGAAGCGGCAATCAATTTAGCTATATCATTCAAAGATTTCTTCATTGACTATGTGCGGCGGGCTTGCAATACTGAAGCAGACGCTTTAGCCAATCTTGCAGCTGTCTTAGCTATCCCTATTAAAAGACAGCAGGTGGTGGTTATCTCCAACCGAGAACTGTTCTGTATTGAAAATAATCGTAATATTGAATTCAGCAATTTTGCTGAAGTTAATGTTATCGATGATGACTGGAGAACTCCTTTTATCGACTTCGTGGTACATGACATACTCCCCGAAGATCCTAAGGAGGCTACAAGCGTTCGTCGACGATCTCTCCGATTCTATTATAATCAAACTACTAAAACTCTCTATCGGCGAACTTATGACGGTCTTCTTTTACGCTGTCTCGCTGGTGATGAAGCTAAGCAAGTACTGCGTGAAGCTCATGACGGTGTATGTGGAGCACATCAGCCTGGTCCTAAGCTACAGGACCGCATTAGACGCATGGGTTACTACTGGCCCTCTATGGTATCGGATGCCATTGAGTATGCAAGGAAATGTCGAGCCTGTCAAATCCATGCAGACTTCATTCATCAACCATCAGAATTTTTACACCCGACGGCTGCTTCTTGGCCTTTTGAAGCTTGGGGTATGGATATCATAGGGCCCATTAATCCTCCTTCTTCTAGAGGACATCGGTTCATATTGGCGATAACAGACTATTTCTCCAAGTGGGCTGAAGCTATACCACTGACTGAGGTTAAGACTAGCAGTGTCATCAACTTCGTTAAACACCACGTCATCTATAGATTTGGTGTACCCCGAAGAATCATCCATGACAATGGACCTCAATTCATCAGTCAGAAGTTCACTAGATTCTGCGATGATCACCGGATTAATAATGTCGCTTCGACAGCATACAATCCTGCCGCTAATGGCCTAGCTGAAGCCTTCAACAAAACCATCATTAAACTCCTCAAGAAGTTTGTTTCCACTAACAAACGGAACTGGAGCGAGAAACTTGGCGAATGTCTTTGGGCCTATCGAACTACAATCCGCAATCCCACAGGCTTTACACCTTTCTCTTTGGTGTATGGTTGTGAAGTTGTTCTTCCTTTAGAGCTGCAAATTCCTTCTTTAAGGATCGCTATTGCCAATGAGCTTACCACAGAAAATAATGATCTTCTTCGACTTCAAGAGTTAGAAGCGTTGGATGAGAAGCGATTAATGGCTCAACAACATATTGAGCTATATCAAGCCCGCATCTCAAAGACTTTCAATCACAAAGTTAAAGTCAGAGCATTTCAACAAGGAAAACTTGTTCTAGCAGTCAGACGTCCTATGACTATGACTCATATGAGCAAAGGGAAATTCGATGCGAAATGGGTAGGTCCCTATGTTGTAAGAAAAGTCTTCTCAAATGGAGCTTATCAACTTTCAGAGCTTGATGGTCGAATTGCCATGATGCCTATCAATGGCAAATTTCTTAAGAAGTATTTTGTATAAATGTAAATGCTTGTAAAATCGTCAAACAGGATCAGGTTCATAAATAAAATGCAAATTTTATTTCATCATATGATAGTACATAATATTAAAGGTCACTATCATCTTTTTCTATATTCGGACGCGGGCCACTGCCGTCCTTCTCGAAGACATGATCAGCAAAAGAGCTAAGAACCTCCTTGCTGGAACCCACGAGGAATTTGCAGGCGGCCATCCTCATGGCTTCTTCTTCTTCAGTCTTTCCTGGTTCGAGCAGGAAGTCCAAGATATCCCGTGGCGGCTGGGGTGCAGACGGACCTTCGCCCGCTTTTGCCTCCTTCGGCTGGATTGGATCGACAGGGCGCTCTTCAGTGCCCTTCTCAACCTTCGGGGCGATCTCGGCCTTCTTAGATGCTTCTCCGGACGACATTTTATGTTGAAAAGCAGAAGTGTTCATTCCTGTCAGACTTCTGTTATATTTATAGGTAGAAGTTCCTCAAATAACGAAGAGACGGTTCATCCGTTCATTTATCACATTCATCAGACGGTTCATCCGTTCATTAAAGCCCGATGGTTCATCCGTTCATTTATCATATTCATTTGACGGTTCATCCGTTCATTTATCACATTCATCAGACGGTTCATCCGTTCATTAAAGCCCGATGGTTCATCCGTTCATTTATCACATTCATCAGACGGTTCATCCGTTCATTAAAGCCCGATGGTTCATCCGTTCATTTATCATATTCATTTGACGGTTCATCCGTTCATTTATCACATTCATCAGACGGTTCATCCGTTCATTAAAGGCCCGACGGTTCATCCGTTCATTTATCATATTCGTTTGAGGGTTCACCCGTTCATTGTCATCCATCATTTGATGGTCTTCCCGTTCATTCATTTTCACAAATATTGACGATTCATCATCGTTCATTATCTACATTAGCAGCTTGTCGTTGTCGATTAAGTTGTCAAATCGAAATAATAATATTCAATATATTCTGCCATGTCCATATAACCTCTGAGCAGATATAATGAATATAATTATTTTCTACAAAATTATCAAGAAATATATCATGTCTTGCACCTCTGAATATATTTTCTATCTCTATTTATTTATATCTAAATAAGATATGCAATAAATAATGGAGCCACAACAAAATGTCTTTTATATCAAAATACGGGACATTACAAAAATGTAGCTATAGCAATAAAACACAAATACAAAATCAAGAAGGAGGGACAATCAGATTGTCAATTTGCTGCTTCAAGGTCTGCAGCTCTTCTTCGTGACTAGTTGTTACTCTCATTCTTGCTTCCTCCATCCCATTTTCTTCATCAAAGATGGGCATATCTACTGTCCTGCGGGTAATTTCAGCACTATGAGTCTCGTCATACTCATTTTTCTCCTGAATTAGGGCATTGAGTTGTTCAATCATAAATCGTTGATTGGCAGTTTCTTCTTCAAATTCCTTCTGAAGGCAAATAATTTCCGCTTTCAATTCAGCAAGCCTCTGTCCTTTGTTCTCAGCTGCCAAAGTAACTGATTCTATCTTGAGTTGAATTCTGCTGACTTTGCAGAATGAGCTTCTAAAAGGTTCTGAAGGTTTATCCTTTCTATATCAGCTTCTTGGGCTAGTCGTTCATATTCAGCTTGCACCAGAGAGTCTATATTCTTCTTCTTGAGCTCTTTATATTTCCTTATGGATACTTCCAACTCATCTAATATATGTTCAAGAAGAACGGCTTGGGCTTCGTCTCCTTGGCCTCTTATGGCTTTTATCAGGAAAGAAGTGGGGTCCCTAACCATAATGAAGTTAGCTCCTTCCTTCTCTATCATTTTACGGACAAGAGATCCCAATGACTCAAAGAAACATCTGGTAAAAGATTGGACAACTTGCTGATTGATGGCTATGGTTCCGGGAGTCGAAGCTACCCCTGTTGAGGATGGAGTATTCGGTTGCTCAAACCTTTGCTGCTGAATGATGGGCTCTTTAAATAAAGGAGCCAAAGTAGAGCTGGTTGCTCCTCCTGTTTGTTCTTCTGCAAAAAGTAAAATTATTATTTTACTAATTTGCCAATAAACAAAAAGATCAAATAAAAACAGTCTTACCTTGATTTGATCTAACACAACTGCATCTTCTGCCGGAATAGACTCCCGTTGAACGGAAGTAGCTTCAGTTGCGACAGCTTGGCTGCTGCCCGCTTCAGAGCCGCAAGATAAGTGATGGCTACTACTAACAACTACCATTGGAATAGGCACCATAGCCAGGTCCCTCGGAGGTGTTGGTAGAGTATCAAGACCTGCAAGAACTACAAATGAAGATATTAGATATCAATCTATTTTAAAGAAAGAAGATTGTTAAATATCATTTTATACCTTGGGGTTCGGTAGCGGGACTCTCTTGCTGAACATCTTCACCAGCCACTTCTTCAGGGGATACTTCTATCTCGACGTCTTCATCAGGGTTAACAACCTTTTCTACTAACGCCTCTACTTCAATATCCTTTTTAGGATCCGAAGCATCGTCAGCGGTTTCAAGAGATATGTGTTCTTCGTTGTCCCCTTCAGGATTCTGTATATACTTATCAATATTTCCAGACGAAGAGCTTTCTTCATCCTTATCTTCTTCTTCTTCTTGGGCTATATTCCCACTGTCAGTTGCGGTGAGATCCTCCTGCAGGCTATAACAATCTTCTAAAGCTTCGATCATTTTATGCTCTTCTTCTTCACGAAGAGTCTTTGGGGTAGGAGGAAGCTGAGTCGTCTCCACGACAGGTGAAAGGGGTCGTGTAATATTTAGCTCCTCTTCAATGATGTTTTCTCTGAGTATTTCAACTTCAGTTCTGAGGTCAAGATCTCCCCTTTGTTCAGTCTCTTCAAGGATTTTATTCCCTGATTCAGAAACAGGGGTGGGAGATGGCATTATAAATCCTGCTGCAGCATCTACTGAAGTCAGGAGTTGTTTGGAAGAAGAGGCTTCTAAATTTCTTCTGGTAACCAACTTCTTCTTCTTTCTGTGTAGAGGTCTATCGGGACTCTCTACATTTATTGGTGCTGTTTGCTTCTGTACAGAAGTTGGTGTAGTAGTAACTTCTTGATTTGTCTCGGCTAGCTGCCGAGATTGGGATCTTGTAGTCACTTTATCAGAAGAATGCTCCAAGACCAATTTCTTCTTTGCTGCAGGAGCAGGAGGCTCCTCTCTTCTTCTTTTCTTGGCAGGAGACTTTCCCACTCTTAGAGAGATCCGCATTGCTGCGTTTATCTCTTGTTGGAACATCATTTCTCTTGAAGTTTCTAGGGGTTCATCCGCCGGTTCGTTTGCCTCATCATTGGCAGGGATTGATAAAGCTATCCTCCCTTTCCTCAATCTTATCGCAGAAGCAAAACTATCGGCGAGATTAAAGTTCTCGGCAAAAGTATTTGCAGATGTGTAGAATACCGAGTATGTAAAGAGCATCCGAGGCCCTTGAGGAGTGCTCTTTGGTGGCATAGAGAAGGTAGCCTTTGTGTCACGAGCATTGTAGTAGGCCCAAGCTCGGGCCCCGTCAATCAAGAAACCCTTGCCCTGAAGGCAGGTGATTGCGTTCCCTACGTGGAACTGATCATACCCAAATTGTCTAGCAAAACGGCTAGGGAGGTATGGTTCCAAAAAGCATTCTTCTTCAAAGCGGTATACTAAATAAGATGGTCGAATTGTCTTCAACCATTCAAAGGCCACACGGTTTAAGGGCTGCAGTTTTGAATCTACCATGTTGGGTGGCATCTGGTCATGACCGGCCGGGAGAGGCGCGCAACAGAAGTTCCATCCTCTGTTCAAATTTAAAACGAATCTGCATTCACTCAGAGAGGTGTACTTCCATTTACCCTGAGAATATCTGCGCAAGAAGCTGCCATCTACTGGTCCCATACCAGGGTCCATTAAAGTTGGATAGTGGAGGAGTAACCATCCAAAGAGATAAGTGTACGGCATTTCGAGACGGGGGAATTCTTTCTCTCCCTTTGCCTTCAGCATCGAGTCAACATACAAGCGAAGACTCGCATTCAATCTGCAGGTCATTGCCGATAACAAGTCAACCTTATAACCGAAGACTAGCTTGACGGCAGCAAAAAGTACACCGCGATGAAAACGGTCCACTGCACTAGATCCCGGGACCACGAATCGTCTGAGCCAGTGTGTCAGAAACCCTGCTAACTGGGCTTCTTTAGACATGGGTCTGTAACCCATTCTCAAAAACTCTCCAAAATGTCACCTTTCTTTAAAGGTGGACATTGATAATCATCCTTCATTTCCTTATCATAATGTTTACCTTCTTCCATCATCTTCATGACTTCCGTGTTAATCAAGGGTTTGAAAAAATGAGGGTAACATTTGTCATTTTCCTTGGTTTTCTTCTCTTCAATATGATTTAAGAACAAATATGGCAACCACTTCGAAGAATAGCAAGTGTTGGCCGTAGCACTCTTATAGTACAAAGAGCAAATTTTGTAATGGCATAGCAGTTCTTCAAACACTGCTACCATTTCTGCATTTTCTTTTCTGAGTTTCTCCAACTCGTCATTTGTGGGAACAAACTCCTCATATGGAGCATCCGCCATGGGCAAGTATGAGATGTACTTCATCTCATGGAGTGCAAACCCCATCTCTCCACCCGGGGTCATGAAGGTTCCTGTTCTGTAATTGTATCGCTCAGCCAAGGCCAAAAACATTGAGGGTTAGGAGCAAACCCGTATACAGTGGCATGCACTGCTTGAAACAGGTTAATTTGTTGAAGTTTGTCTTGGAAGGTTGTCAGAACCCAATTTGCAATGCAATTCCATCGTTTGTAATCTGGATTCACTAATCCAGTCATTCTGATATCCTGTTCAGGGTATCTTCCTTCTTCCTTCGCAAATTCATTTGCGAATATAGGGGTTCTGACGGGCATCAGCATAGAGGAGTTTTCCGGTGGAATGCAGCTAGGTCTCAAACCTTTCAACATAACACTGTATCTGTCAGAAGAGCTGTAAAACATATCTTTCCCGTTAACCTTCTTTACAAAGATCTTCCCTGCACGAGCATCCTGGAGAAGGGTGATGTTCCAATCCATTTTCCTTGGGTAGCTCGCATGAGCATACCGTGACAAAGGAAGGCATCGAGCAATTTTAGGAATGAAGAATGATCTGTCTTCCCGGTGGACTACCATCTCCTCCATCATTGGCCTAGGCTGGGAGACTTTTTCAAAGGCGTCACCAAACAAGAATAAGGGTTTCTTGTGGATAACAGTATCTGCTGATTCCAGAGGCTGTCCATTCATCAGACACATTAAAGTTTCGTTGTCCTGAGAAATCAATATTGCCTGACGAGAAGTCGGCAGATCGTATTGAGGATAATGGACGTGAGACAAATCTTCTTTATATTCAGATTCAGACAAAGTTCCCACAAAATGTTCATAGTTTGGATCTTCATTGGTTTCAACTGCATCAAAAACAGAGGAAGATCAGTACAAGTCAAAAACTCTATTTTTCAGACAAGCAAAACAGAAGAGTACACAATCCTCAGATTGCGCTAATATGGATTGCGCAACATTAGTTTGCGCATCATAATAGGGTGCGCAAACCAATCGATTGCGCTGACATTCAGCGCAAATCAATCGATTGTGCTGACTTTCTGTCAGCACAATTCGATAGATTGTGCAGGATTACAGTCTTCATAAAAATGAAGACTGACTGTTTATGCAACCAAAAACCCTAAAAAGGGTGGCGCAAGTTGAACTCATCTCTAAAAAGAAATGAGTTTCGAAGATCGAAGGAAGTCAAAACACCCTAAAAAGGGGTTTCGATCGGTTTTACTACCTATCAGAGCAGGGTGTGCAGACTCATGTCGAGATGCTCGCCGAGCAACTCTGTCAGAGGATTCGGCCGGAGCTTTTCCCTTCGCAGCGGCGGTGGCGGCAACATTAGATCGTCGGGGCGCCATGGAAGTCGTCGGAGAAAGAAGACAGAAAGGGTTCGGGAATTTTTCTCTCAAAAGCACGAAAGAGGCAAAGTAAAAAAATGAAATGAAGAAGTGGGCTATTTATAGCCTTTGAAATACGAAACGGCTGCCTTGGATTGCGCCTAAGATCGGGGAATACTTCGCTTTGCGCAGACAGCTCATCATCATGCGCAACTTGATTCAAAAATTCAAAAATTCAAAGTATTTCGAAACTTTGAATCAAATCAACTTTCGAAAACTTTGAAGGGGGTCTTGTAGGTCCTAAAAAATCAAGTTGCATCAATCAACAAAATCAAGAAATCAAAATATACATCATCTTGTTGAATTGCGCAGACAACAGATTGCGCAGCCAACCGATTGCGCATTCTAATTTGCGCACACAACCGATTGCGCAAGCTGACGTGGCAGAAGTCATCATTACTAAATCAAATCAAATCTTTTCTGACAACTGACAGCGCGGATAACAAGGAGTCTGTTCGTTTCCTGCGCCGCACAGTGCTCGAGGGCGGCTGACAGCTGGCAGCGCAAACCAATCCTGCGCAGTTTGAGTTTGCGCAAACCATGTATGCGCAATTCAACTCTGCGCACTCTATCAAACGTAACTGTTAAGTTACACGTGGCATTCATGCCATCGATTGTTCATTACGTGGCAACTGTTTATGCACGATCATGCGCATTTCTATCAAATCATGCCATGTGTCCATGATAATCGGCCCACGATCCAGTAACTATCTGCGCAAATCAATGTTGCGCAAACCAATGCTGCGCAAATCATCCTGCACAGTCCAAAATAACTGAAAGTTAGTTATTTCCAGAACTCTATAAATAGAGTTTCAAGTCTTCATTCAAGAGATCAGAGATCAGATATCAAGATCAGAAAAAAAGATCAGAAATCAGAGAGTTTAGGAGTTCTTGCTAAAGTGCTGCTGCATTCTTCCGAGACTTTTGTCTTCAGCTTCAGAGGCTTTTGCCTTCAGTTTCCAGAGTTGTTTTCAACTTCAAAGGCTTCGTCTTTACAGTTCACATCGTCCAAGGGATAAAGCAATCGTCATCGAGATTGGATTCCTACAGTTGTAATTTTCCCAGAATTCTTGTAATCTTTATTACAGTTTGTATCAATAAAGTTCTATACTTTTGTTTTTGCAAACACTACGGTGCTACACTAGATGAGTGCTTGGACTTGGACCAGCAGCAGGACCCACTAGCAGTGGATGACACTCCTTTATATTAGGATGTCTTTACTTTTCATGGATTACTGTATATAGATTATGAGATTTTGGGTTATGTGCTTATTTTTGACACTGAGAATTTTGGATTGTATCTATGTGTTTTCTTCTGTTCTGGATATTCATTTATCTATCTATCTTTATCCTGTTCTACCTTAGTTGTGATTGAGACTGTATTTGCTATGTCACCTCCATTCGGAGTGTATATACTGTACAGGTACCTTACATTGTTAGATGTTTGACCTAGGATAGCGTTCTACCGTCGACACTGCGGCGTAGGCTGGACGTACCCACATCTCGTTCCCTTACTCTAGGGTGCGGGCCGTGACACATTTTTAGTGGTGGCCCATGCAGATCTAGGTTGGAAATGTAGTGGTATTCGAACTAGAATATCGCTGCAGCCTGCAGTAGGAAGTTAGTATATTTTTGAAGGTACTCAATCACACTAGGAAAAAACAAACTCCTTATCAGATTCCGTATATCTAATTTGCTGTTTATTGTCTTCCCTTGAGTATAAACTGTCCTCCTTTGAATTTTCGCTTCATTCTCAGAAATTACTTCTTGTTTTGATCTGTCTTCATGATGGTTATGGAGACGCGATCTCATCGCTCCGGTTCGGAGGATACTATCGAGAGGCTGGCCACCTCTCGTCCTGTTCATCCGGGCTTCGAGACCGCAGCTCCTGTTGTGACGACTCAGGTTGGCATTTCTGCTACA
This sequence comes from Iris pallida, assembly GCA_029216955.1. NCBI lineage: Eukaryota > Viridiplantae > Streptophyta > Magnoliopsida > Asparagales > Iridaceae > Iris > Iris pallida. Next base: position 44,618 of record JANAVB010005372.1, on the reverse strand, counting down.
TTGGAGGTGCACCTCTGTCTGTACAGAAACTTTTTCCCGTCATTCCCGATTTCTTTCAGCACCAGCAGCAGGTACGAGGTGGACAGCAGGGGCGAGCTTTCGCCATGGCGACTGAGGATGCAAAGGCCGTAGGGGAGTTGATAGCATGTTCAGTTCTTCTTGACTCCTTTCCAGTATTTGCACTCTTTGATTCCGGGGCTTTCCACAGCTTTGTGTCAGTATCGTATGCTATTAGACACAGTCTGGTTTCTGAACCATTGCCTAGGACCTGCAAGATGACGATCGGGGGGCGGAGTCATCCTCGTGAGTGATGTTTGCAGAGGGCGGAGCGTCATATTGGGAGGCCGAGAGTTGGGAGTGAGTTTACTCGTCATGCCACTACCGAACTACGATATAGTATTAGGTATGGACTGGCTGAGTAGACACCACGCCCGCATTGATTGCCGAGGGGGTAGAGTTTTATTTGGGGCACCAGGAGAGCTAGAGTTTGAGTACACCCGGCAGCAGGCAGAGCAGGACAGCGGCGTCTTCTGTGGAGCTTCAGTTGAGGAGCAGGTGGCTCCGCATCCTTTGGTCGCAGAGTTTATGGACGTATTTCCAGAGGAGTTGCCAGGGCTTCCACCGGACAGGGATGTAGAGTTCTCGATAGACTTGGTTCCCGACGCAGAACCGATTTTTCAGCATGTCTATCGAGTGAACAACAGTAAATTGGTGGAACTGAAGAAGCAGGTGGATGAGCTACAGGACAAGGGCTTCATCCGATCGAGTTCTTCACCTTGGGGTGCACCGGTACTCTTCGTACCCAAGAAGGATGGGTCGGTACGGATGTGTATCGACTACAGGGCACTTAACAACCTGACGATCAAGAACAGATACCCACTGCCGCGGATCGATGATCTCTTTGATCAGTTGAGTGGAGCTCGGGTGTTCTCCAAGATTGATTTGAGGTCAGGTTATCACCAGGTAAAGGTGAAGAGGGAGGATATTCCCAAGACCGCTTTCAGGATGCGGTACGGGCAGTTTGAGTTTTTGGTTATGCCGTTTGGGCTGACCAATGCACCAGCAGTGTTTATGAACCTAATGAACAAGGTGTTCCACCAATACTTGGACAAGTTCGTGGTGGTACTCATTGATGATATCCTGGTGTATTCGAAGACAGAGGAGGAGCACGAGGAGCACTTGAGAGTGGTTCTGGAGACACTCAGGAGGGAGAGATTGTATGGCAAGCTCTCGAAGTGTGAGTTCTTCCTAGACAGAGTTGACTTCTTGGGTCATGTGGTGACTGGAGATGGTATCTCAGTGGACCCGAAGAAGATCACAGCAGTTGAGGCTTGGGCAGCGCCGACTTCAGTGGCAAAGATCAGGAGTTTTCTGGGGCTGGCAGGATATTATAGGAGGTTTGTACAGGATTTCTCCTGGGTTGCAGAGCCGTTGACTCGGTTGACCCGGAAGGATACTGAGTTCGTTTGGTCAGAGGAGTGTCAGGCAGCTTTTGATGAGTTGAAGAAGCGGCTTACGACAACTCCGATTCTGACATTGCCTTCAAGATTAGGTGGATTCACTATTTATAGTGATGCTTCAGGGAAGGGGCTGGGTTGTGTCTTGTAACAGCATGGAAAGGTGATTGCCTATGCTTCCAGGCAATTACGTCCCTATGAGAAGAACTACCCTACCCATGACCTGGAGCTGGCAGCGATAATTTTTGCTCTGAAGTTGTGGAAGCACTATTTGTATGGCCAGAGGGTAGAGATTTTCACAGATCACAAGAGCTTGAAGTATGTGTTTACACAGAAAGTGTCACTCCCCGATCCTGGAATACGTATTTTAATATGTGAAATCAATAACTTGTATTTACTTTGTATTTATATGAAAATTATTATGCTGTATTTCTTCATGCATTTCCCAAAAATAATTGACAAAATATTATTTCCTAATTTATTTTCTGCATTTGGGCCTATAGTTTCGGCTCATTTGGGTACCTATTCTTGGTTCACCAATGGTTCATCATGAACCCATGGGTCCAAGATCTATATATATAACTCATCTCATTCTCTCTCCTCTCATTTACTTCCTCTCATTTACTTCCTCCATCAACCAAGACAAGTACCAACTTGCTCAAGAGATGGATCCATAATTTTGTCAATGATTTCTTACAAAACTATTTGCCAAAACATGTTCTTCTCCTCAATCTATACTAGTTTAGAACTTAGAAATTTCCATTTTGAAGCTTTGATTTTTGTAGATCTAGGTTTTAATCATTTTCGGATTTTGCATGGTTTGATCTACTTTAGTTGGATTTTATGGGTTTTTGATGCTTCCATGTGGAAGAGCATTCAGTTTCACCCAAGTTAGAACTTTGGAAATCTGGATTTGGAGTTCGGATGGCCAAGTTATGATGCTTTGAAGTTTGGGTTCAGCCATGGTGTTCTTGCTGTTTGGAGAAGACAGTGAACAGTGTGCTCCTGTTTGAGCACGCTTCCTGTTGGAAGCGTGTCTCTCCTTGAGCTTGCGTGACTTTTCACGTAGCTCTCTCCTTGAGCTTGCGTGACTTTTCACGCAGCTCTCTCCTTGAGTTTGCGTGACTTTTCACGCAGCTCTCTCCTTGAGCTTGCGTGACTTTTCACGTAGCTCTCCCCTTGAGCCTGCGTGACTTTTCACGCAGCTCTCCCCTTGAGCCTGCGTGACTTTTCACGCAGCTCTTCCCTTGAGTCTGCGTAACTTTTCACGCACGCTGCCTTGAGTGAGCCTGAGTGAGCCTGCGTGACTTTTTCACCCCTTGAGCGTGTGTGCTTTTGAGTGGATGACTGTATCCGATTAATTTCTGCTATATATTATATGTTTTAGCAAGGTGGCCTTACGAGGGACCTGTGCTCAATCATACCTGTCTACGCGAACCCCTGGGTTGGCTAGCCTTGCTGAAAAGATACGATCTGAGGATTTCTAAATAACATGATGCGAGGATAACCTCGTCCCACTAGAAACTCGTAGACTTGATTGGCCGTGAAAACGACTTGCTTGTGTCCTATTACCTTCCGTGAATAACTGAGGGAAGCGGACTGTCATGGTACGTGATCCAACCCATGTTCTTGTTTGATTGTTGGGTTGGTTATCGTACTATGATAGGTTGTGGACCGAAGTTATGAACGGAAGACATATTCTGGTGGAGAAGTGCTACTTCTGTGAATGACTGAGGAACATGGTCTATCATGGTGCATGATCCAATCCATGTTCTTGTTTGATTGTTGGGTTGGTTATTGTGCTGCGATAGGCTATCGACCGAAGTCACGATCAGGAGATTTTATTGTTTATACCTTTAAACTTATGTAAATGTTATAGAGTACGACACGTCCCGACTCCATGCGGCACCTTTTGTCCTTGTTTGGTTGTAAGGGTGCCATATGGGTTCGAAGATGTTGCGCTACCCTATAATAGTAGCATAAGTATTACTTTTATCAATCATTCTATTAACTGGGTTTTTAATCTTAACTCTTGTGCCCCTTTGGCGGTACTTGCTATTCGGGGCTGACCCCGCTGGTTTTGTTTGGCCAGATCCCGTAGCAGAGCCTGAAGACACAATCTTCCTCCCTGACATCTATGGTACATACTAGGAGCATGGCGGTTCGGAGACTCGAGTGGGTTTCTTCTCCACCACTCCTGCTTATACTTTTGCGGCGTTTAGCCACCGGCACCTGTTAGTCGGATTACTTGATATTTTGTGTCAGTACATAATTGTAATTAAGTAGACTGCAGCTGTGTATAATTTTGTACTCCTGACTCTCTGAGATAGCTAAATTATAAAGCTAGTCTCTCATGATCATTTTGATGAAGCGTCGAGGATGCCTTACTGCTTTATCTTTAATGTTCATTTATTTGCTGATGTGATTTGATTGTGTCACGCCCCAGAACCAGAATACTGGAGAGCGGGGGCAGACATAGCCAGCTACGTATATGAAATGGAATCCATCTCGCTATACGGTCACGGCTGTCTAGATACATGAGGGTTTATCTACAAGCCAACAGTCTCTTAAGGTCATGAACAAGCCTAGTGTCTCAATCACAAGCAAGTAAGTAAAAGTCACAAGATGTATGATCATTAAATATACAATAGTAAGGCGTCCCAAACATTACATATTCAGTTGATCATGAAGCTAGTCGTTACAAAATGTCAGGACTAGCGAGAGTTTAGTCATACATGATCAACCCTAGGATCTGTTAATCATGTTACAGCCCGTAGGCAGACAGTAAGTAAGTGCAATCGAGCTAAACAGGTGCTCGTCGGCTAAACGCCTCAAAAGAATATTTTTACAATAGAGTGGGAGAGCCAAAAATAACCCACTCGTTGCCAGGATTCCTTCTAATGTTAACCATCTGGCAGGAAGGTCGGTAGATCCTCTGGAGCTGCTCCGAAATCTGGCCATACAAAACCAGCTGGGTCAGACCCCAGAAAGAGCAAGTGCCACAAAGGAAGCTTCACTTAAGAACTAAAACCAGCAATCAGCAAAAGATATAAATAAAAGTAAGAACTGGAATAAAAGTAGGAACTGGGAATAAGAAAATACATCAGGATGATATACGATGAGATAACCATGGAACTATTCAGATAGCCAGGTTACAACCCGTAAACCAAACAAGGACCGGGGTTGTAACCCTTCGTCTGAACAGAGCTTGGAATTCCCACTATTTATCGGTAAAATAAATACATGCATTCTGGTCATGCAGTAATTTGGAACAGGATCAGGGCAGAACTAGACAGGTTAGACTCCATCCAATCACTTCACGGCCAAGCAAGAATTACGGCTTGATACTTTAACTAACTAGGGTTGTCACAAGCCTAATTACTAACAAGATGCAGTGAGATTATTCTACAGCCACAAGCCCTGCAGACCATCCAGGTTCCCCGGGTTAAAAGATTAGAGTTGAATTCAGGTGGGTACATCGTCCAGGAAACGAATGTACCCTTAGGTAGCTTGAAGGGTGCAACACATGACAGTGTACTAGAAATGTGCCCTACTCGACGGCAGGCTACAGATCCCAAGGCGTGTCCAGATAACGAGATTGCCTGTAGCTGGGAAATCTCTTCATGACTAATGTATTAATCTAGTTATTAGTCCTTGGTTTATTTCAATAGGTACTCCTGACCGTGGTACTCAGGAGTTCCCTCCTAGACATGATGCAAGACAAGACTGGATTATTTATACAAGCACAATCGCCCACGGCGTCCAGGTTATTATACAGGTCATGTCATATCAGGTAGCCGTCGCAACAGCTTATCAAGGTATAACATGTCAGGTTATCAGGTCAAGTGTACTTGTCAGGAGTGCGCCACGACGGGCTACTATCAGGTCATGTCAGGTTACTCATGTCAGGAGTGCACCACTACGGGTCACTATCAGGTCATGCTCAATTATCAATTCCAAGCATATCAAGTAATTCGTGATTATCAAGTTCAGGACAAAAGGCGTAAGGATATAAAATGGGCGTAAAATATCTAATAAAGTATCAATATACAGGGCTAAAAAAGAGCCAAGTTTAAGGAAAATAAAACCAAATCTGACACGCTGACATGAGACCAAGTCAGCCAAAGGCCATACGCTCAGGTCAAACTATGCTCAGGCCAGCGTACACCTTGCTCGCTTAAGCTAGCGTACCAAGGCACGCGTACGCTCAAGCTACAGGTCAGCGTACGCTTAAGCTAGCGTACGCTCAAGACTGCGTACGCTTGAGCTAGCATACGAAAGGGTCTAGGGCACGCTCACGCTAGCGTACGCAAAAGACACGCTGCCAACAGGCAGCGTATCAAGGCTAGCGTACGCTCGCTAAAGAGCAGCGTACCAAGGCTAGCGTACGCTCGCTAATGAGCAGCGTACCAAGGCTAGCGTACGCTCGCTAAAGAGCAGCGTACCAAGGCTAGCGTACGCTCGCTAAAGAGCAGCGTACCCAAGTCAGCGTACGCTCGCTAAAGAGCAGCGTACCCAAGTCAGCGGCGTAAGCTAAAAAGCTAGCTCACTGATCACTGTCTTCTCCGAATGGCAAGAACAGCAAGAACTCTAAAGTTGAATCTAAGCTTCAACAGTCCATGTCTTGGTCAAAACAAGTCCGAATCCAACTTTCCAAAGGTCAAAATTGGGTAGAATGAAATTCTCTACAACATAGAACCATCAAAACTTGAAAACAAGGAAGTTTGATAGATCAAAACTACCAAAAATTCGAAAATAGCAAGACTCTAGATCTACAAGAATTAAAGCCTCAAAATGGAAAATGACAAGTTCTAATGTGGTTTAGAATCATGAGGAGAAGCTAATGAAACCATCAAAAGGAGTTCTCTTGTGGAAGCAAGTTGCACTTGCCTATGGTGTTCTTGGTTGGTGGAGAAGAGTAATGGTGGGGGAAGGAGAAGTAAATGAGAATTATGGAGGAGAGAGAAGGTTGGTGGGGATAATAAAGAAGGGGGTTGTGGTGAAAATGAAGGAGAAGCATAGGCTAAGGTGTTCCACCCTTGGCCCATGATGAACCAAGCATTGGGCCGACCGAACCAAGCCAACCCAAACCGAGAGTTAAACCAAGCCGAGAGCTAAACAAGGAATCAGGCAATACAGAATAAAATACGTATATGTATCCCAAAATACGTAATATGAACACAGGCATTAAAACTCTATCCACCTTAAAAGAATTCCGTCCTCGGAATTTAATCAAGAGGCTAGAGGAGCAATGACAAGCTACATTAATAACAAGCAAGCTATACTAGGCAATCAATCAATCATGCAAGCAAGGAATCGAAGGCAGGAGGCATAAGAAAGATATTATACCTCACGAGTCAAACAAGTCGGGATATCGCGATCGGATATCATCCTCACGCTCCCACGTTGACTCCCCCAAAGAGTGATGACCCCAAGCAACTCGGACTAACTTGATAGTCTTGTTCTTGAGGATCTTCTCTCTCCGGTCCAATATAGACACGCGCCTCTCCTCATACGAAAGGTTGGTACCAACAACCAATTCCGAATGATCCAGTATATGGCTCGGGTCCGGGATATACCGTCGTAATTGGGATACATGGAACACGTCATGCACCTCGCTTAGCGACGGTGGAAGAGCGAGACGATAGGATACATCTCCTACTCGCTCCAGAATGTCAAATGGTCCTATATACCTAGGACTAAGCTTGCCCCGTACGCCGAAACGAATGACGCCACGGTTAGGCGAAATCCTCAGGAATACATGATCACCGACCGAAAACTCGAGAGGGCGCCGATGAGAATCGGCCCAATGGTGCTGGCGATCTTGGGCAACTCGAAGATGATCTCGGATTCTCCTGACCACCTCAACTGTCTGGGCAATTATTTCTGGACCAAGCATCTGTCTCTCTCCAACATCATCCCAGGCTAGCGGGGATCTGCACTTCCTACATACAGTGCCTCGAACGGTGCCATCTGGATACTGGCCTGGAAACTGTTGTTGTACGAGAATTCCACCAGGTACAAGTGATCTTCCCATGAACCACCGAAGTCAAGTGTGCAAGACCGCAACATGTCTTCAAGAGTCTGGATCGTGCGCTCCGACTGGCCATCTGTCTGCGGGTGATATGCTGAACTGAACTGGAGATGAGTTCCCAAGCTCTCTTGCAAGCTATGCCAAAAGTGCGACGTAAATCTTGAATCTCGGTCCGAGGTGATACTGACTGGCATACCATGCAATCTGACAATCTGCCTGAGGTACATCTCTGCTAACTGAGCTGTCGACTGACCAACTCTGAATGGAAGAAAGTGAGCCACTTTCGTGAGCCTGTCAACTATAACCCAGATAGCATCTCTACCAGCTGGGGATCTAGGTAGTCCAGTCACAAAATCTATGGTCACATGCTCCCACTTCCATTCTGGAATCGGTAAGGGCTGAAGAAGTCCAGCCGGTCTCTGATGTTCGGCTTTAACTTGTTGGCAAACCAAACACCGAGAGACAAACCGAGCTATCTCCCGCTTCATGCCATTCTACCAGAAATGCTGCCGGATATCACGGTACATCTTCGTACTGCCGGGATGGTTGGAATACTGCGAACTGTGCGCTTCTGACATGATCTTCTGCCGGATATCTCCGCTGGGTACACAAAGACGCTTACTATATCGAAGTGTACCATCCTCATGAATGCATAACTCTGGTCTTCGTCCTGCCTCACACTCTGCTCTGAGTCGCTGAAGCTTAGAATCTGTCGATTGTGCCATCCGGATCCTCTCAACTATAGTGGACTGAACTTGTATACTGGCCATCAAGGCCACACTGGAAGGGAGAACAACTTCAATACCCATCTTCTGAAGATCTGCTAACAGCTCTGGTTGCGCTGTTAGGAAATAAGCTCCGGCTCTCCTGCTCAATGCATCTGCTACGACATTGGCCTTCCCAGGATGATACTGCAGGTTGACATCATAATCCACAAGAAGCTCCAGCCACCTCCTCTGACGCATGTTAAGATCCTTCTGGGTGAAAACATACTTCAGGCTCTTATGGTCGGTGAAAATCTCCACCCTGTCTCCATACAAGTAGTGCCTCCATAACTTAAGTGCAAACACTACTGCTGCCAGCTCCAAGTCATGGGTTGGGTAATTCCTCTCATGATCATGAAGTTGTCGTGATGCATAAGCTATCACCTTCCCATGTTGCATCAGAACACATCCTAAATCTCTGCCTGAAGCATCACAGTATACTGAGAATCCCCCGGTCCCATCTGGAAGCATGAGAATAGGAGCTGTTATCAGGCCTCGCTTCAACTGCTCAAAAGAACTCTGATACTCTGCTGTCCAAGCAAACTGTGCATCCTTGCGGGTCAATTGCGTCAATGGTGCTGAAATTCGAGCAAAATCTGAAACAAACCGCCGGTAGTAGCCGGCCAATCCAAGAAAACTGCGAACCTCTGCAACTGTGCTGGGCACTGGCCACGACTCAATAGCCACAATCTTCTGGGGATCCACTTCTACTCCTCCTCGAGTGATGATATGACCCAAGTACGAAATACGATCGAGCCAGAACTCGCATTTACTGAACTTGGCATATAACTGGTGCTCTCTAAGGATCTGAAGAACTATACGGAGATGCTGCTCATGCTCCGCCTCACTCTTGCTGTAGACCAGGATGTCATCTAAGAACACAATCACAAACTGATCCAAGTAAGGCATGAAGATGCGATTCATGAGGTCCATAAATACTGCCGGCGCATTGGTTGCTCCAAAAGGCATAACAAGGAACTCCCAATGCCCATATCTCGATCTAAAAGCTGTCTTCGGGATGTCCTGCTCTCTGACTCTGATCTGATGATAACCTGAGCGCAAATCAATCTTCGAGAATACTGAAGCCCCCTTGAGTTGATCAAACAAGTCATTTATCCTCGGAAGAGGGTATCTGTTCTTGATTGTCACTGAGTTTAAGGTACGATAATCAACACATAACCTAGACGTACCATCCTTCTTTTTCACAAGAAGCATCGGGGCTCCCCAAGGTGATCCACTTGCACGAATGAATCCCTTGGTTCTGAGTTCTTCAATCATCTTGTACAAGATCTCCAACTCTGATGGTGCCATCCTATAGACTCTCTCTGACACTGGGGCTGTCCCGGGAATCAAGTCTATAGTGAACTCGATCTCCCGCTCCGGAGGCATACCTGGAAGCTCTTCTGGAAAAACATCTGGAAACTCATCCACTATCCTGGGCAACTGAACTGCTGCTACTGCCATCCGCAATATCGGAGGAGAAGGCTCAACTTCACCTCGGGAAAAGGAAAACTCTGGCTCACCTGGAAAGCTAAAAATAACCCTGCTAATGTGGCAGTCTATCCTAGCATACTGGTTCCTCAACCAATCCATCCCTAAGACCACATCATAATCGGCCATCGAGAATTCTATCAATCTAGCGGGGAATTCTCTACCGCTAACTACGATCTGGCACGAGGAAAACACTCTATCTACTCCCACAAGTCCGTTACCAGTAAGTATATTGAGCCTTACTGATAATGACTTGGGCTCCAATCCTACCCGTGTCGCAAATCGTACAGACATAAAAGAATGCGATGCACCAAAATCAAATAAAGCTGAAGCTGGAAAGGAGTTGACGAGAATAGTACCTGCCACTACCTCTCCTGGTGCCAATCCTTCCTCCACGGTCATCACCATAGCCTGACCGTGCCCTCGGGGTGCTGGTCCCCTCTACTGAAATCCTCGCTGTCTGCTCTGACTCTGGGTTTGGGCTTGAACATACTGCTGGGGGTTCTGCTGCTGGAACACTTGGGTCTGAGGCGGCAAGGGCCTCGGCAATGGGTACTGCTGCTGTTGCTGGACCGGTGCTGGCCCTCTCACCGAAGAGCTAGAAAGGTTGGACGATGATGAACCACCCCTATTCGGGCAGGATCCAACCCTATGGTCTGGTGCTCCATAAGCCAGACACAATCCCTGTGTCCTGCAATAATCTGCCACCACATGGCCTGGCTTCCCATAATGAGAACATCCCACTGCGGAAGACTGCTTCTGCTTCTGCTGTTGAGGGTACGTCGGAGTGGAATGCTGAACCGACGTTACTGAGGCCGCTCGCCTCGGAGCTCCAATAGTTAAAGCCCTGGCTGCCGGGGCCGGTGCTGAAGACTGATTCATCTGGCCGTGAGATCTCTTTCGACCTCCGGCCCTGTCCACAATCCTCTGGAAGGTATACTCATGCCTCCGGGCTGCTCTCAAGACTGCATCAAAAGTCTGATGCTCAAACTGCTCTACTGCCAATAAGATCTCCAGATGAAGTCCCTGCTGGAACCACTGGGCTCTATCATACTCGGTTGCCACCAAGGTGGGAGCAAACCGACTAAGTCTAGAAAACTCGGCCGCATATCCGTCGACCGTCCTGCCTCCTTGCTTCAGATTGGTAAACCTCATCTGCAGATCATACCGGGCTACAGCATCGAAATACTTGGTCTGGAATCTCTCCCTGAACACTGCCCAAGCAATAGGTGCTGCTAATCCAACGGCCTGCGCTGCCCACCAGCTGCGGGCAAGATCTAACAACTGCAGGCGCACCACGGCTACCATCTCATTCTCTGGAGTCTTGGCTGCTTCTAGAACCACCTCTGTGTCCTGAAGCCATGCATCTGCTGCGATAGCATCTTCACTACCGTCAAAGAATGGAGGGTTCAAGCGCTTGAAGCTGTTGGCCGTACTGTTCCCTGGATGACTGCCTCTGGTCAAAGCATCCGCCACTGCCTGTTGTAAGGCATCTCTACGACGATCTTGAGAAGCTATCAAGGTCCTGACGAGACCTACCAAAGTGCCGTCATCAGGCTCGACAGGCTGAACTGGCTGGACTGGTGGTTCTCCGTCAGAAGGCACGACTCTGGAGGCTACTCCGGAATGTTGGGCTTGATCTCCAGGTTGCTGCTGGTCCGCGGGAGGTGCTCCGCCTTGCTGATCGGTAGGACCACGAACAATGCCGCTGAAGAAGATGACATAGGGAATAATAAGGAAGGACCATGATAGATCAACGATACAAGCATATGATCAGGACAAGAATCCAGGGATTCAGAAGATATGAGCAGAGATCAAGGACGAATACTGATTGAGACATCTATTCGGTAAACCCTCACATATCTTGATTTACAAGACCTGCATGGGCCACCACTTAAACCATGTCACGCCCCAGAACCAGAATACTGGAGAGCGGGGGTAGACATAGCCAGCTACGTATATGAAATGGAATCCATCTCGCTATACGGTCACAGCTGTCTAGATACATGAGGGTTTATCTACAAGCCAACAGTCTCTTAAGGTCATGAACAAGCCTAGTGTCTCAATCACAAGCAAGTAAGTAAAAGTCACGAGATGTATGATCATTAAATATACAATAGTAAGGCATCCCAAACATTACATATTCAGTTGATCATGAAGCTAGTCGTTACAAAATGTCAGGACTAGCGAGAGTTTAGTCATACATGATCAACCCTAGGATCTGTTAATCATGTTACAGCCCGTAGGCAGACAGTAAGTAAGTGCAATCGAGCAAAACAGTTGCTCGTCGGCTAAACGCCTCAAAAGAATATTTTTATAATATAGTGGGAGAGCCAAAAATAACCCACTCGTTGCCAGGATTCTTTCTAGTGTTCACCATCTGGCAGGAAGGTCGGTAGATCCTCTGGAGCTGCTCCGAAATTTGGCCATACAAAACCAGCTGGGTCAGACCCCAGAAAGAGCAAGTACCACAAAGGAAGCTTCACTTAAGAACTAAAACCAGCAATCAGCAAAAGATATAAATAAAAGTAAGAACTAGAATAAAAGTAGGAACTGGGAATAAGAAAATACATCAGGATGATATACGACGAGATAACCATGGAACTATTCAGATAGCCAGATTACAACCCGTAAACCAAACAAGGACCGGGGTTGTAACCCTTCGTCTGAACAGAGCTTGGAATTCCTACCATTTATCGGTAAAATAAATACAAGCATTCTGGTCATGCAGTAATCTGGAACAGGATCAGGGCAGAACTAGACATGTTAGACTCCATCCAATCACTTCACGGCCAAGCAAAAATTACGGCTTGATACTTTAACTAACTAGGATTGTCACAAGCCTAATTACTAATAAGATGCAGTGAGATTATTCCACAGCCACAAGCCCTGCAGACCATCCAGGTTCCCCGGGTTAAAAGATTAGAGTTGAATTCAGGTGGGTACATCGTCCAGGAAACGAATGTACCCTTAGGTAGCTTGAAGGGTGCAACACATGACAGTGTGCTGGAAATGTGCCCTACTCGACGGCAGGCTACAGATCCCAAGGCGTGCCCAGGTAACAGAATTGCCTGTAGCTGGGAAATCTCTTCATGACTAATGTATTAATCTAGTTATTAGTCCTTAGTTTATTTCAATAGGTACTCCTGACCGTGGTACTCAGGAGTCCCCTCCTAGACATGATACAAGACAAGACTGGAATATTTATACAAGCACAATCGCCCACGGCGTCCAGGTTATTATACAGGTCATGTCATATCAGGTAGCCGTCGCAACAGCTTATTAAGGTATAACATGTCAGGTTATCAGGTCAAGTGTACTTGTCAGGAGTGCGTCACGACGGGCTACTATCAGGTCATGTCAGGTTACTCATGTCAGGAGTGCACCACTACGGGTCACTATCAGGTCATGCTCAATTATCAATTCCAAACATATCAAGTAATTCGTGATTATCAAGTTCAGGACAAAAGACGTAAGGATATAAAATGGGCGTAAAATATCTAATAAAGTATCAATATACAGGGCTATAAAAGAGCCAAGCTTAAGGAAAATAAAACCAAATCTGATACGCTGACATGGGACCAAGTCAGCCAAAGGCCATACGCTCAGGTCAAACTATGCTCAGGCCAGCGTACACCTTGCTCGCTTAAGATAGCGTACCAAGGCACGCGTACGCTCAAGCTACAGGTCAGCGTATGCTCAAGCTAGCATACGCTCAAGACTGCGTACGCTTGAGCTAGCGTACGAAAGGGTCTAGGGCACGCTCACGCTAGCGTACGCAAAAGACACGCTGCCAACAGGCAGCGTATCAAGGCTAGCGTACGCTCGCTAAAGAGCAGCGTACCAAGGCTAGCGTACGCTCGCTAAAGAGCAGCGTACCAAGGCTAGCGTACGCTCGCTAAAGAGCAGCGTACCCAAGTCAGCGTACGCTCGCTAAAGAGCAGCGTATCCAAGTCAGCGGCATAAGCTAAAAAGCTAGCTCACTGATCACTGTCTTCTCCGAATGACAAGAACAGCAAGAACTCTAAAGTTGAATCTAAGCTTCAACAGTCCATGTCTTGGTCAAAACAAGTCCGAATCCAAATTTCCAAAGGTCAAAATTGGGTAGAATGAAATTCTCTACAACATGGAACCATCAAAACTTGAAAACAAGGAAGTTTGATAGATCAAAACCACCAAAAATCCGAAAATAGCAAGACTCTAGATCTACAAGAATTAAAGCCTCAAAATGGAAAATGACAAGTTCTAATGTGGTTTAGAATCATGAGGAGAAGCTAATGAAACCATCAAAAGGAGTTCTCTTGTGGAAGCAAGTTGCACTTGCCTATGGTGTTCTTGATTGGTGGAGAAGAGTAATGGTGGGGGAAGGAGAAGTAAATGAGAATTATGAAGGAGAGAGAAGGTTGGTGGGGATAATAAAGAAGGGGGTTGTGGTGGAAATGAAGGAGAAGCATAAGCTAAGGTGTTCCACCCTTGGCCCATGATGAACCAAGCATTGGGCCGGCCGAACCAAGCCAACCCAAACCGAGAGTTAAACCAAGCCGAGAGCTAAACAAGGAATCAGGCAATACAGAATAAAATACGTATATGTATCCCAAAATACGTAATACGAACACAGGCATTACAGATTGATTGAGACATAGAACTCTGTGGGACCATAGGAGACTTGATTGTAGCATGTACCCCCTAGTCTCTCGACAGCCACGATCGTCGTATGACGTTACGTACCTCATATGGAGTAGCTGGCCTAGTCCGTCTCCGTATTTCGGTACTGGGGCATGACAAGGTTTTAGTGGTGGCCCATGCAGGTCTGATTTCAGACTTGTGGGGTATTGCAAATTATTAGGAGTCTCAATCAAAACTTGTTCCCCTTGAAATTCGGTTTCGAATTCTCTGTCCTTGCCATGATCTCTAACCTGACTTGCATCCTCGAAATCTTCCTCGTTCGGACTTGATAATCTTATATTATTCTCTATAGGGGTGCTTCATTCTCAGTAGCGGGAGAGGCCCATGAGGAAGAGCAGCAAGAGCATGGCTCGACTGGGCAGCAACAGGGGAGAGAACCTTCTCCAGTGCAGGCACAAGCAGAAGTAAAACCAGAGGTAGTACAGCCGTAGGTTATTGAAACTTCTGCAGCACCAGCAGCGACGGCAGTACCAGATGCCGTAGCACTCCTAGAGATCATCCGGGGGTTTCTTGTCACTAACCAACAGCAACAGACTCGGCAGCAGGAGCAGAACGTGTTGCTGAACCAAGGGATTCAGTTAGCTCTTGAGAGGAGTGTCGGGGCTGACTCGGGAGCATCAGGAAGGTTTCGTCGCTTGAACCCGAGGTATTTTGATGGCACGGAGGATGCCATCACTACGGATGCATGGATTCAAGACATCAAAGCCATTCTTGTGGCAGCCAAGATTCCAGATGATGAGAAGGTTGATCAGGTCAAATTGGTACTTCAGGATCTTGCCCGCGACTGGTGGGCATCAGAAGAAGTTGGTACAAGATGCCCTGTTCGTTGGACCACCTTCAGTGACAGATTCAAGGCCAAGTATTTTGGCGTAGTAGCTCGATATGAGCTCCAGCAGAAGTTCATCAGTCTCAAGCAAGCAAGCAATACCGTAGATGGGTATGCATCAGAGTTCTACAGATTGTGCCATTTCGTACCAGCAATGGTGGCAACGGAGCCAGAGAAAGCTATGAGGTTCTAGCAGGGATTTCATTTGGAACTATTACAGCTTGTGGAAGGACACGACTACCAGACGTTTGACGCTGTTTTGACGGCCGTTCGGAGGCACGAGCTTACCCAGCAGAGGTTGGCATCGAGGACAGGAGGTCAGAAGAGATCTCATTCCCAGGTTGGAGGAGGAGCAATGCAGCGAACATCGGCACCAGCACCCGGTGTACGTATTCATGATGCAGGAGCGCCGCGGAGGACGACCATGTCAACTAATACAGCGCCAGTTCGGCATCAGCAGCCGATAAACCAGCAACAGCGTCAGGGAGCACCCCAGGGCTGTACATTCTGTGGGAAGGCAGGGTACACGAGGGAGGTGTGCCGATCAGCGAATGGCTTATGCTTGAGGTGTGGTAGTTCAGACCACCGTGTTTCCACTTGTCCTATGATGCAGAGGCCAGAAGGGCCATCTCAGCAGTTTCCAGCATTGCCAGCTCCAGTAGCAACCCCGAGTGGAGGGCCAGTATTAGCAGTAAGGCCCCTAGCCCAGCGTCTACCAACGCAGGCTCAGATGTTCCGCCAGGCACAGGAAGCCGAAGGCCCTCAGAGACAGCAACAGCATGGTCGAGGAAGGCCGCAAGAAGAGGCTTCACGGGGCCAGGCTCTCACATTGACCTTGGGAGAGGCTCTAGCGTCTAGTGACGTAGTGGCAGGTAAAATTCTCATCACCTCATTTCCTGCTGTAGTATTATTTGATTCAGGCGCTACTCATTCATTCATCTCTGCACAATATGCTACACGGATTGGATTAGAGTTTGAGGCATTACCGGAGAGGATGGATATACTTACCGGCAATGGGCTCATAGAAGTTAGCAGAGTACGCTTTTCATGTCCGGTGGAGGTGTGTGGGCATTTACTGCCCGCATCATTGATTGAATTCCCTATGGGGAATTTTGATGTCATTTTTGGCATGGACTGGTTGAGAGACAGTCATGCGACAATTGATTGTAGAGGAGGTAGGGTCATATTCAGCGTTCCTGGGATGGAGCAGTTCATCTTTACTCGAACCTTGAAGAATCAGGCCGGAGGCGTCATCTCAGCAGCAGTGTCAGAGCCAGAACAGATTCCGAGAGTGGTCGAAGATTTTCTCGACGTCTTCCCTGATGAGCTCCCAGGGATACCTCCAGTCAGAGAGGTAGAATTTAGTATTGAGTTGAACCCTGGAACGAGGCCTATTACAGACAGAGTTTACAGAATGTCGCCGTCAGAACAGGATAAGTTGTATCAATATGAAGAAGAGTTGAAGTCTAAGGGATTCATCCGAGACAGTAAATCGCCCTGGGCCGTGCCAGTGATTCTAGTTCCCAAGAAGGATGGGTCGACGAGGATGTGCATCGACTACCGTAAGCTGAATGCAGTAACAGTGAAGAATAAGTACCCACTACCAAGGATTGATGACCTGTTTGACCAGTTGAGCAAGGCCAGTGTCTTTTCCAAGATCGATCTTCGGTCAGGATACTATCAAGTAAGAGTCCGGGAGCAAGACATACCGAAGACAGCATTCAGATCTAGATATGGGCATTATGAGTTTTTAGTAATGCCCTTTGGACTAACCAACGCCCCCGCAGTATTCATGGATTTAATGAACCACATTTTTTTACCGTATTTGGATAAATTTGTGGTGGTGTTCATAGATGACATTCTTGTCTATTCCAGCAGTGAAGAGGAGCATGAGAAACATCTTAGGACTGTCTTACAGACATTGAGGGAGCATCAACTTTATGCGAAGCTCGACAAGTGTGAATTCTGGTTAAATCACATTTCGTTCCTGGGGCATGTAATTTCTGGAACAGGAGTGTCAGTGGATCCGAAGAAGATTGAGGCCGTAGAGCATTGGCCAGTCCCGAGAACGGTTACAGAAGTACAAAGTTTCTTAGGATTAGCTGGTTACTACAGAAGGTTCGTGGCGGACTTTGCCAAGATCTCTGCGCCCTTAACGCGTTTGACGCACAAGGACGTAGAGTTTGTTTGGTCAGCTAGCTGTCAGGCATCATTTGAAGAATTGAAGAGGAGATTGATCTCAGCCCCGATCTTGACGCTTCCAGTAGGAGCGGGAGGCTTTACAGTATATTATGACGCATCTGGGAAGGGTCTTGGATGTGTATTGATGCAGCACGGAAAGGTGATAGCATATGCGTCTCGACAGCTTCGAGACCATGAGAAGAATTACCCGACTCACGATTTGGAGTTAGCAGCTGTGGTGTTTTTACTCAAGTTGTGGAGGCATTATTTATACGGAGATCGGGTAGAGATCTATACTGATCATAAGAGTTTGAAATACGTATTCACGCAGCGAGATTTGAACATGAGGCAAAAAAGATGGTTAGAACTGCTGAAGGATTTTGATTTAGATCTTCAGTATCATCCAGGCAAGGCGAATATAGTTGCAGATGCACTGAGTAGGAGAGACAGTACCTTTATTTTGACCTCACAGAAGCATATTTTAGAAGACCTTCAGAGTATGGGAATCGAAGTAGTTTTGCCAAGGGATATAGGAAGAATGGCCAGTATGCAGATTCAGTCAACCTTAGTAGAGAGGATAAGGGCAGCACAAGTAGAAGATCCACAGATTCAGAAGTTGTGGTCGGAGTGTGAATCAGGCCGTAGGAAGGAGTTAGTGATTCATGAAGATGGTACGCTCAGGTTTGGAAACAGACTCTGTGTACCGAGTGGAGACCTTCGACAAGAAGTTATGTCCGAAGCTCATAGTTCTATTTACTCCATTCATCCAGGAGGAACGAAGATGTATCGAGATATCAGGCAGTACTTTTGGTAGAATGGCATAAAAAGAGAGATAGCAAGATTTGTATCCAAGTGTCTGGTATGTCAGCAGGTGAAAGCCGAGCAGCAGAGACCAGCAGGGTTGCTACAGCCGCTTCCTATCCCAGAATGGAAATGGGAGCACATCACGATGGATTTTGTGACCGGTTTACCTAGGTCCCCGACTGGTAAGAATGCAGTCTGGATAATAGTAGATCGACTCACGAAGGTCGCTCATTTCCTTCCCTTCCGAGTTGGACAGACTACTGAGCAGTTAGCAGAAATGTACATGAAGCAGATAATAAGGCAGCACGGTGTTCCAGTTAGTATAGTATCAGATCGGGATACGCGGTTTACTTCCTATTTTTGGTGGAGCTTACACCAAAGTTTGGGAACCAAGTTAAGATTCAGTACTGCTTATCATCCACAAACTGACGGGCAATCAGAAAGAACCATCCAGACGTTAGAAGATATGCTACGGGCGTGTACCTTAGATTTTGGCAGATCTTGGGAGGATCAACTTTATCTAGTGGAGTTCTCCTATAACAACAGCTATCAGGCTAGCATTCAGATGGCCCCGTTCGAAGCATTGTACGGAAGGAAGTGCAGGTCCCCTTTGGCATGGGACGACGTCGGAGAACGGAAGTTGTTGGGACCAGAGATGATCACGCAGACTGTGGAGATAGTTAAGTTGGTCAGAGAACGCCTTCGAGTTGCGCAGGACCGACATCGTCATTAGGCAGATCAGTATCGTAGGCCTCTAGAGTTCAGAGTTGGCGACCAAGTGTTTCTGCGAATTTCGCCTACTCGGGGTATCATCAGATTTGGAACCCGAGGAAAGCTTAGTCCAAGATACGTTGGTCCTTTTAAGATTCTCGCTCGGGTAGGCGATGTGGCTTATCGACTTGCCCTTCCGCCTTCGTTAACTGGCATACATGATGTGTTTCATGTGTCCCAATTACGTGGGTATGTCCCGGATCCGAGTCATGTCCTCGATCATTCTGAGTTAGTCGTTGGTACCGACCTAACGTACGAGAAACAACCCGTATCTATTTTAGACCGGCGAGAGAAGGTACTTAAGAATCGGACGATAAGCCTTGTCCGTGTTTCTTGGAACCATCACTCTCCGGGAGAGTCAACCTGGGAGCACGAAGACGAGATCAGATCTCGGTATCCGTATTTGCTTGACTAATGAGGTATATTTTTGCACCTTATTGACACGATTCCTTGCTTATCTGCACCTGCTTGTTTTGCACTTTGTGATGTATGATAATAACTGCCATGATAGTTAACTTGTATATGATTGTGCCTTGCTTGCCCTGATTTCACTATCCTGTCTTGGCTGGAATTCCGAGGACGGAATTTTTCTAAGAAGGGTAGAGATGTCACTCCCCGATTCTGAAAAACGTATTTTAATATGTGAAATCAATAACTTGTATTTACCTTGTATTTATACGAAAATTTTTATGCTGTATTTCTTCATGCATGTCCCAAAAATAATTGACAAAATATTATTTCCTAATTTATTTTCTGTATTTGGGCCTACAGTTTCGGCTCATTTGGGTACCTATTCTTGGTTCACCAATGGTTCATCATGAACCCTTTGGTTCATCATGAACCCATGGGTCCAAGATCTATATATATAACTCATCTCATTCTCTCTCCTCTTATTTACTTCCTCTCATTTACTTCCTTTATCAACCAAGGCAAGTACCAACTTGCTCAAGAGATGGATCCATAATTTTGTCAATGATTTCTTACAAAACTATTTGCCAAAACATGTTCTTCTCCTCAATCTATACTAGTTTAGAACTTGGAAATTTCTATTTTGAAGCATTGATTTTTGTAGATCTAGGTTTTAATCATTTTCGGATTTTGCATGGTTTGATCTACTTTAGTTGGATTTTATGGGTTTTTGATGCTTCCATGTGGAAGAGCATTCAGTTTCACCCAAGTTGGAACTTTGGAAATCTGGATTTGGAGTTCGGATGGCCAAGTTATGATGCTTTGAAGTTTGGGTTCAGCCATGGTATTCTTGCTGTTTGTAGAAGACAGTGAACAGTGTGCTCCTGTTTGAGCACGCTTCCTGTTGGAAGCGTGTCTCTCCTTGAGCTTGCGTAACTTTTCACGCAGCTCTCTCCTTAAGCTTGCGTGACTTTTCATGCAGCTCTCTCCTTGAGCTTGCGTGACTTTTCACGCAGCTCTCTCCTTGAGCTTGCGTGACTTTTCACGCAGCTCTCTCTCCTTGAGCCTGCGTGACTTTTTATGCAGCTCTCCCCTTGAGCCTGCATGACTTTTCATGCAGCTCTCCCCTTGAACCTGCGTGACTTTTCACGCAGCTCTTCCCTTGAGTCTGCGTGACTTTTCATGCACGCTGCCTTGAGTGAGCCTGAGTGAGCCTGCGTGACTTTTTTACCCCTTGAGCGTGCGTGCTTTTGTGCGTACGCTTTTGATATTTTATCAGATATTATATGCCCATTTTATATCCTTATGCCTTTTGTCCCGAGCATGATATGAGCACTAATATGACCCCGAAGAACAAAGTGTTCCTACCTGATACATGTACCTGAATGTCCCAGTTCTTGTTCATGCTCGACAAATGACTCGTAACTCCACGTGGCGTATTTGCAATGATCTATTACACTAAGGAGGGTAGAACATGTTGACATACTGATTGACATGGATCCTCTTTGGGGTACTCGTACTAAAGTACGACTTTAGGAGGATAATCATGCAGGCCACAGCATGAAAGTCTAAGATTTCACCTAGGGTTAAATGAGGCAACTAAATATACTAGATGTATGGGGAGGGCAAAATCCCGAGATCGTGTTACACCAGCCGCCTTGAGATACTGTCTTGACGCGCCGGCTGGTCTCCACGGATACTGTGTCATCTGCAATGAGTGGATGACTGTATCCGATTAATTCCGGCTATATATTATATGTTTTAGCAAGGTGGCCTTCCGAGGGACCTGTGCTCAATCATACCTATCTACGCGAACCCCTGGGTTGGCTAGCCTTGCTGAAAAGATACGATCTGTGGATTTCTAAATAACATGATGCGAGGATAACCTCGTCCCACTAGAAACTCGTAGACTTGATTGGCCGTGAAAATGACTTGCTTGTGTCCTATTACCTTCCGTAAATAACTGAGGGAAGCGGACTGTCATGGTACGTGATCCAACCCATGTTCTTGTTTGATTGTTGGGTTGGTTATCGTACTATGATAGGCTGTGGACCGAAGTTATGAACGGAAGACGTATTCTGGTGGAGAAGTGCTACTTCTGTGAATGACTGAGGAACATGGTCTATCATGGTGCATGATCTAACCCATGTTCTTGTTTGATTGTTGGGTTGGTTATTGTGCTGCGATAGGCTATCGACCGAAGTCACGATCAGGAGATTTTATTGTTTATACCTTTTAACTTATGTGAATGTTATAGAGTACGACACGTCCCGACTCCATGCGGCACCTTTTGTCCTTGTTTGGTTGTAAGGGTGCCATATGGGTTCGAAGATGTTGCGCTACCCTATAATAGTAGCATAAGTATTACTTTTATCAATCATTCTATTAACTGGATTTTTAATCTTAACTCTTGTGCCCCTTTGGCGGTACTTGCTATTCGGGGCTGACCCCGCTGGTTTTGTTTGGCCAGATCCCATAGCAGAGCCTGAGGACACAATCTTCCTCCCTGACATCCATGGTGCATACTAGGAGCATGGCGGTTCGGGGAATCGAGTGGGTTTCTTCTCCACCACTCCTGCTTATACTTTTGCGGCGTTTAGCCACCGGCACCTGTTAGCCGAATTACTTGATATTTTGTGTCAGTACATAATTGTAATTAAACAGACTGCAGCTGTGTATAATTTTGTACTCCTGACTCTCTGAGATAGCTAAATTATAAATCTAGTCTCTCATGATCATTTTGATAAAGCGTCAGAGACGCCTTACTGCTTTATCTTTAATGTTCATTTATTTGCTGATGTGATTTGATTGATTGAGACATAGAACTCTGTGGGACCATAGGAGACTTGATTGTAGCATGTACCCCCTAGTCTCTCGACAGCCACGATCGCCGTATGACGTTACGTACCTCATATGGAGTAGCTGGCCTAGTCCGTCTCCGTATTTCGGTACTGGGGCGTGACAGAAAGAGCTCAACATGAGGCAGCACAGATGGCTAGAGTTGATGAAGGACTTTGACATCTCACTTCAGTATCACCTAGGGAAGGCCAACGTGGTTGCCGATGCCTTGAGTAGGTATCCGACAGCCTTGTGTTTGACTATGGATCAGCACTTGCTTGCAGACTTGGAGAGCCTTGGGATTGAGGTGATTGTGCCCGGGGTGCAGATGCAGTTATGGGGCCTTCAGATACAGTCGGACTTGATGGAGAGGATCAAGGCGACGCAGTTTGAGGATGTGGCTCTGCGGTGTATCCGAGAGCAGGTTCGTGCAGGGTTGGTGGATGGCGAGTTTTCACTTGCAGAGGATTGTACCCTGAGGCACGGTTCCAGGTTATGTGTGACTAGCGGGGAGCTCAGAGAGCAGATCATGCAGGAGGCTCACAGATCGCAGTACTCTATACATCCTGGTGCCAACAAGATGTACAGGGATCTGCGAGAGCATGTCTGGTGGTACGAGATGAAGCGGGAGGATGAGATGCGCGAACGGTACCCCTATCTTTTTGGACCTTGAGGTATACTTTTCTATCCTTCTCAACAGTTAGTTTCGCCTTTAATTTCGAAGACGAAATTATTTTAAGGGGGGTAGATTTGTCACTACCACTTTTCTAGCTTGAGGGTATTTTGGTCATTTTTAAAATTTTGGAATTATTTGGAGTTATTTAGTATTAATTATAATTATTAGAATTTTTAAGTGATTTTTAGTATAATTGATTTGGTGCTATTTTAGACTTTGACTAGTGTTGACTTTGGAGACTGTCCTAGAGGCTAACCTAGGTCATGACTATTTGGTTAGGTTATGGAACCCTAGCTTGACCTAAGTTAGTGACATTTAACTCATTAGAACTTATTTGGAGAGATTAGGATTTGATTTGAATAGAAATGGCTTGTGGTTTCACAAGTCATGACTTGTGACTTAGGCCCATAGACCACTTGTAGAGCCCTAACCCTAGCCCAATCCCACCATGGCCGGCCACATAGGGATTCCCTACCTATTTAATCCCTCATAGAATTTAGGGCTAGCCTCCATTAGGAATATTTGCAAGTTTGAGAAAGAGGTGAGTCTCCATCTTCATTAATTCCTAGAAATTTCATTTCAATTCCTTTTCCACCCAAACCAATTGCAATAGGCTCTAAATTTATTTTACTTGCTGTTGGTATTGAGAAATTTCAGGAGAGAAATAATTTGGGAGAGTTTTGGAAGCTTGAGGAACCACTCTCTATTGGGGCTTTTTGACCCATTGCAAACCTATAGGTAAATTCTAATCCTTACCATGAAATGTTGATTTTATTGCATATCTTGGAAGCCCTAGGCCTAACCTAACTGTAGGACTAGCTAACCCTAGGTTTCGAGTCCTATACGTGTCCGTATCGGACACGTATCAGTCCATGTAATTAGGTATTTGATGAAATGTCCCAAAGGGCATTTCGATCTGATTTCAGGGATGTAATTGAATAGGAATTTGGATTTTAACCTCGCTTATGAGATTCCATTGCTCTGAGTCGTGTTTGGTGTCGTGTCGGGTCATGGAGGACACACGAACACGCGGGTGCACACGCGCGCGCGCGGGCACTGTAGCTGCCCTGCTGCTCGGGGCTTCCTGTGCACAGCACACGACACGGGACACGAAATATTTGACACACACCTTGGGGCGACCACTGACACCATGTGTGTCAAGTTTCACGACCCCTCGTGTCGTGTGGACACGGTGTCCCGCGTGCACTGTGCGTGCACTGTGCGTGCACTGTGCGTGTATCAGTGTTTTATTGGTTCACTGGTTGTTTTCGGTTTTAAATAATTTTAATAGTGATGTTAATTGTTAATTTGATCCTAAATATGGTGTATAATCTATATTAGATTAAGTTTACATGTTAGTTAGGTTATTGATGTGAATTTGGTTTCGATTTGGGATAATTTCAGGTTTCGACTGATACATGCTTTGATACATTGTTTTTCCTCTAAATCTCTGAACATTAAATCCTATTCTATTGATGTTTTTCCACTGTTAAATGTTACTCACATATTATTGTTCATGTTTAGTTTCATATTACTTTCGAATTTGGTTTTGTTTGTAATTAGGTTTTGGCAATGTGTGGGATTCGGAAATTATGAAAAACTGGGAAATTGGTTTCCCTTCCCTTCTTCATACTGAGATTTGATTTTCTTTCCCTTATCGTAATGCTGTTAACTGAGAATGTAATCACTGTAAATTGAACTGAATTCCCTTCTTCAAACTGAATTTTTGAATGAACGTTTATTCCATTAGTTAACTGTCAACTGTTAAACCTGAGTAAATTTCCATACATGGTATTGTTTGTTCATTGATTAGAGGATAATTTGAGTTTCAATTAAACTGTTAAACTGAGATTGTGATCTCTGAATACCTGGACTGATTTCCTATTACCTATGATTAAATTCATTCCTATATCTGAGATTTACTCATTCCTATCTATTAACTGAAATAGAATGATGTACTCTTGATAACATGAACTGATTCATTTAGCCACTGTTTTCCTTTTTGTACTTCACTGTTTATTTCCAGTTTTTATTTTGTTAGTCACTCACTGTTTTCTATTCCTGCTATACTGTTTATATTTTTCCAGTTTTCACCATTTTTATATTGAACTGAAAATGAACTGATTTCCATTTCATGTCAACTGTTAATGAATTTCTAATACCTGAGATTCCTTTCCCTCTTTAACTGAAATGAATTTTGATTCAATATCAACCTGACACTGATTCCTTTAACCTGAGTATTCTTTATTCCCTTTAACTGAAATCAAATGTATTTCCCTGAATTCCCTTTAACATTGATCCTGTTTTCCTGTTTTTTCCCAAATGTCCTGTAATACCTTCACTATTTTTTTCCATGTATTCACTGTTCTCAAGATACCATACAAGTATTCACTGTTTCCATATCACCCAATGCACACAATGTCACAATGTGCACAGGTTATCTCATGCCATGTCTCACACACCCTCCTGCCTACACTGTCTAACACACATACACACATGCCCTCTTGTACCCTCTTGACACACACACACATACCATATCACACACCCTCATGTATCTTACACACACACACACATGAGCACAGGTGCCCTTTCTTTTCCTATACACATGTGAATGTACCTATATACATGTATATATATATATATATATATATATATATATATATATATATATATATATATGTAGGTATCCTATATATTATAGTAATGTGTGTACTATTATATATATTATATATAAATGTATGTGTAGTATACATATAGGTAGCCTATATGTTATGTGTGTATTCTATATTATATTATATAGCTATATCAATATGTGTATTATATATATATATATATATATATATATATATATATATATATATATATATATATATATATATATATATATATATATATATATAGTTGTGTAGATTGTGATATGGTTTGGTTTAGGCATGGTATTGCCTGATAACCTATAGCCTAGCCTATGGCCTATGGGTGTATTTGTGTGTCAGTATAGAGTCTAGTTAGACTTGTGTAGCCTTGTTAGACCTAGAATAGACTAATTAGACTAGTATAGACTTGTTTGACTTAGGTTTGACTTGGTTGACCTAGTTTGACTTCTAGGGTTGACCAAGAGTTGACTTTGGCCTAGATTGACCTAGATTCATGTATAATGCATTAACTTGCATCTTATTATCATTTTAGACTCATAGTGACTTGTACTGTTCTATAGGAGACAGACACCACTCCTCGGACAGTATATATCCTTCAGATTCTCAGGATACAGGCGAGTACATTCTCTGATCATTTCATATCTTGCATTAGGAGTATATTTCCTGCTTTAGATTACTTTACATGATGCTGACACGTTGGAAACACGGATTAGTACTATATGGATCTGGTTGTGCGATGTTATCCCCTTAGCGGATACATCGGGTATTCGTGTTCGTGTACTTTATCGTGAGCATCGTGTACTCCTTGTATTCGTGACATTCGTGTACGAAACGTGTAAATCGTGTATAATCATGTATTCAAATGACCTTCGTGTACAATAACATAACTTAGCTAGATCCTTGTGTATTGATTGGGGCGGGGGAGTAGAAGTGGTTATGTATTCAATCCAGTAGATTACTCGTATACAAACCTCTGTAGATTACTCGTGTACAACATTGTGCCGTTTACATAACCGTCTTGTGCTCTGAATCACTAGTCACTAATTGTTCTCTATATACTGTATCTATTTATTTACAGTCTTCCTTTTTATCATATTATTCTTTCAGTTTCTTGTATCTTACTCTCTAGCATGATTATATATCCTGACCTGCTATGATTTGTTGAGATGTACTGTGCTCGCTCCTGTCCTAACTGGACCTGTTGAAATATTACAGAGGACGAGGCTGAGGCATTCTGCCCTACCTACTACGGTGCTACACTAGATGAGTGCTTGGACTTGGACCAGCAGCAGGACCCACTAGCAGTGGATGACACTCCTTTAGATTAGGATGTCTTTACTTTTCATGGATTACTGTATATAGATTCTGAGATTTTGGGTTATGTGCTTATTTTTGACACTGAGAATTCTGGATTGTATCTTTGTGTTTTCTTCTGTTCTGGATATTCATTTATCTATCTATCTTTATCCTGTTCTACCTTAATTGTGATTGTGACTGTATTTGCTATGTCACCTCCATTCGGAGTGTATAAACTGTACAGGTACCTTACATTGTTAGATGTTTGACCTAGGACAGCGTTCTACCGCCGACACTGCGGCGTAGGCTGGACGTACCCACGTCTCGTGCCCTTACTCTAGGGTGCGGGTCGTGACACAGGTCCTAGATAACATATGGTTCCTCAAATACGGCTAGCCAATTTTAATCCATAATCCACTCATAGTATTCGAAAGTATTTGATATCATCCAATTTTTATTAGTACACTCTATTTCTTCTCAATTATAATATTTAATGTATCATCCACTATGCATAACTCTACTCTAGATCCTATTTATCAATCTATTTTGGGTAACTCTACCTCTCCATCTTGAAATCCTTTCTTCTCATCTCATGTCATAATCTCGTTTAGGTGCTTACAATTTTCCATATCAACCTCCTCACATTTCATTACCATTTTTCTAACCTTACCTTTATGTGCCATAAATTTATATCGTCTGTTTCCTCGAGATATTCTCCTCATTCCTTATCTGGATCTCAACTTCAAGATCTTGCTTAAGGTATAGTTCTCCCTGTAATCCTCCTTATGTCATTGTAGATAACCATAGTCGTAATCCTCGTCTCGATAACCATTTTTTTTCCTGAAGTTTCAATCTTATTCATCTTCATTTATTCAGACTAAACGTAATGTTCCTCATAATTCTCTCTTCTTGTATACCCACTATATATCCTCAAACCAACACATTATTTTAGTTGCAATTCCTCTAGGGTCTCTAACTAACTTGCATCAACAAAGGTTTACTAGTCTGTCACTTGAGGTACAACTTTCTAACTCTAGTTCTAGATCCTTGGCTACGATTAATCATCAAAGATCATGATCAATTCTTAAACTTGATCAACCCTAAAACTCTATGATACAACCTTACAAGCCTTAAGTCATATCCAATAACAACATAACCATTGATCTACCTTATCCATCTATAAGAAACTATACATTTTTTGCAAGCATGCCTAACTATCTGCTAGAGAAAATTTAAGTCTTGGTCAAATAGGTACTTATGTCTAATACCTCTATCATAGTCTAACTCTATTGATCATTCTTCCAATGTCATGATCCGCACCCGCTTTTCGGGATACGAGTGTGTGTCCAAGCCAGCCTACGCCGCAGAGTCGACTGTAGAATGCTGTTAAGCCCGCAATAAATAAATGCTCAATATAAAATTTATTGCTCATTCACATTTCTAAATTGATTACAATATTTACAATATTTATATTTAAAGAAAGTACAAGGTTCTTACAATTAATGTAAATGATACCACATCTATCTAATTTCTAGGTTTCTGTCTTCTAGTACACCCGTATCTTCCAATGCTAAGTGAAGCCACAGCTAACCTGAAAAATGTTGGTTTTCAGTCAGGAATGGAACAAGCACACAAACCGACGGCAATGCGAAAACACAATAAAATTAACAAGACATGAAAATATCATATGTGAGATGAAACTAGAAAGTAACTGATATCATGGCATGTCTAGAAAGCAAGTAGGTAACTCTATAATATGATATATCCACTCGAAAAAATATGTAAATGGGGTGACATGACAAGTGGTGAAGAAAACAATGAAAAATAAGTAAAATACAACTATTTATGTGTTTTAAAATATCAGTTTCGACATGTGAACGGCTAGGGGGTAAATCAGGCACCCTGCACGTGTCGTGTGCAACAGCTATTATCCACAAAAGATACGGGGGATAGTTCTGGGTAGTCCACATGTCTACTAAGATATTTCCCCTCCCGACTAGTACTCATGAACTCGAACAAGTCATGAAACATGAAAATACGACAATTACGAAATATAGTATGTAGAGATCCATGACACTAATCCGTGTAACAATGTGTCAACAAGCAAGAGCATATGTATAAACATGAATGGAAAACTACTATGAATCGAAAGCAATCAGAAAGTGTACTTGCCTGAATCCTTGCACAAATCGTAGTCACAAGTCGAGGATGAGGGGATTGTCGATCTAGAAGCTGTCAACCTATAACATATATCGTACCACGAACCATGCACGAAAACTACAAGTCAAATCTACGGTTCTAATTCTAAATTCATAGAATAAGTGGCTAATGGGTTACTAATCTAATAATTGTTAATTTTGAAATAAATTACTTCAAAACCTAATTTAACCTAATAATAATCTGAATATAATCTAAACATGCAAGTTTGGCCATAAAAAGTCATGTTTCCAATTTTGGAAATCATGACATGCAAATCGAGATGTACCATTGACTATCTAGTCAAACATCATGAACTCAAGGTTTTGAAAGTGCATATTGGTAGATTTCAGTGCCACGAGTGCGTTGGAATCAACCGTGCTGCAAATTCACATTTTGGTCAAAAGATATCGCCGTTATGGCTAATTGTGACCAAAACGGTGATTCACCGATCAATTCTGAGTTCAACAAAATAAATAAAATACTAGATAAATGAATTAATTTCTGGGAAAAATATATGTCGTAGAGCTCTATTTTAGCTTTCCGAAACTTCAAACGGTTCGTGATTTCGATTTCCGGTCCTCCCGGAATCTCGAAAACACCAAAACATGTAAAGTTTCGGACAACCGACACTCT
This sequence comes from Iris pallida, assembly GCA_029216955.1. NCBI lineage: Eukaryota > Viridiplantae > Streptophyta > Magnoliopsida > Asparagales > Iridaceae > Iris > Iris pallida. Next base: position 14,900 of record JANAVB010005372.1, on the reverse strand, counting down.
ACGAATTTTACAGAAATTAAGGTTCAGATATAATAAAAATAAATTAGATATTCTAAAAGTATACCTAATACGAATCCAAAAAAAAAAAAATAGCACGCAAAAAGAAGGTCGGAGTTGTCCGCAATTGACTCGGGAAGTCGGGGGTCTCCTTGGAACAAGTTTCCTCAAAATCGGCCAGAATTAAATTAGGGTTTACTGCTCAACGAAAAAATATATATATAGGGCGGGTACAGTCAGCATCCGCTGACTGGGCACTGCAATAGCTGATGGGTGGGCCCGGCCAGCGCTGACTGGGTATGACTGGATAATTAATTACATAAAATGATTTAAAAATCATTCTAAGGCCAAATAAACTCAAATAAAATCCTAAAAATTCCTAAAAAAATTGTAGAAAATTACAGAAAATATATCTAACCTCCTAGAATATAAATAACAATAATTTACCTCATATTTGTCCCAAATGGCCTCATAATAAATATTAGAAGCCTTTAAAATATATGAAACTTAATAAAATAAATATCTAAAAATTGCAGAAAAATTCTATAAAATTATAGAAAATATTTATAACCTAATAGAGCCTACATAAATTATCGGGTCTCAAAATAGTCTCAAATAAACCTATTGTAAAATCTTAAAAGTCATAAAAAATATTAAACCTTAATAAATAAATATCTAAAAATCTCTAAAAATTATAATAAGCTATAAAATAATTAAACAATGCTTATATAAAACCATATAAGGGCCAAATGACCATACTATGATCATAGCTCTCTTATGAGCTTAGGTACAAATCCTAATGAACATAAAAGTTAATTATAATCAAAATAAAATAAAAAATTAGGAAGTGGGCTTACATCCAGTCCTTATCTCCAATAGTTCATTCAAGGTTTGACTCATCCAACATAGAGTTAGTTGACTAGTCTAACTTAATCTTACATATTCCTAGATCACACTTCTCTCTGATACATAATCTTCCTAGGACAGTTCCTCATTATCCAAGAAAATTTCTTTTCCCGTTATATCACATTCCTGATTTCTATATCCTCTCCGTAAAAATTAATTTCTCAAATTTAGTGAAACATAACTCCAAATGTTTATATCTAGTCATGATCATCATGTTTCATCAATTTGCTTTATCCCGTCGGAATCCTCGGACTCTATTTTCTACCATCCTTTAGGTTTGCACTCTTCGATCTAAAAATCCAACCGGGTCTTCCTTCAAGTTGTATTCCTACTCATCTCATTCTTTATGATCAGGGAATTCTTCAAACTCGGTCTAGCTTAGACAATGGTAGCATGGTTTTAGTATAATGACCCTCATATTTTTTGTTAGGGTTAAGCCTGGTACCGTACTCTATTCCATGTCCTATCTTGGTGGAGTGTCTATACAAGCCTACCCACCTTAGCTAATCACCTAGTACTGTCAAGCATGGGTTCCTATATCTTTCAAGTAAAAACTTTCTAACTTAATGTGTTAATTTATATGCTGTTGTCAAATCAAAAATTTACGATCCAATGAATCATTCGACTAGACGGATTTTCCTATAGGAACTAAACCTCGATAGAATTGCCATTCATATCGAATTGGTCTATCTAATAGAGATGTCTATCCAACCCCTATATGCCCTAAGTAATCACCTACAAGATATTCTATCTGTCTTAGGCATATCCTATGACAAGATATTACTAAAATAGTAGTAAAACACAAGTGTTCATCCTTCCGAGAGAGGGAAAGATGAGAATTCATAATAGTAATTCAAGAATGGTATGATTGAGCACAAATGCAAATTTTCAAGGGTGATAGTAGAAGTTAAAGGAATTTCCAATAGCAGTAGTGGATTGAGATTCTAATATATAATACTAATACAGGCTCGTTCGGTACAGTAACATAACCAAAACGATTCATCTCGACCTGCATGGGCCACCACAAAAACATGTCACGCCCAGTTTCAAAATATACAGGAACTTGAGACGCGAGCATGCCAGCTAATACGATTTAGGGTAAGTTTCTAATTTAATGGACTTATCCCTAGACATACTACGCTGTCAAGGGTACTAAAGTATCTAATTATCTAAATCTCAATCCACAGTAATGAAGCGAATATCAAGAATGAACATAATATATTAAAGTTGGCCACCCAGTAATATACTTGTTCGAGCAAGCTCGTGAAAGGAGTAAGCTTGTAAATAATAGGCTACGTAGCAGCAAGAATCAAATAAGGATAAAATATATACAGGAAAGAGTAAGTGAAATACCAGAGAACACACACACACACACACACACACACACACACACACACACACACACACACATATATATATATATATATATATATATATATATACATGAAACCTTGGTGCATCATGCAGCACCTGCCCAGCCACCCTGTACTAACTGCTCAGCAAGTACCTGGAGAGATTACTAGGTCCTCAGCGGGACATAGAAAGATACAAAAATACATGCCAGAATATGAACTGAATAAAATAAACAACCTGAATCATAACATGGTCCAATATTTAGTCATCAATCAGTAAACCATATCTATGACCAATCCTGATCAATGGATGGCATACCAGCCAATGATAAGATACTGTCCTATGATACGGTCCGATATAGCTACACGAACTAACCATTCTATGTGAAAGCATGTTGAAGACGACTTTAGAGCGTATGGGTAGGTGAATAAAGAATTTGCGTCGAAACACGAGCCGACGTCAGATCATGAACTGATGTAAACATACATCAACTAGTATACCTCATGACCGTACCTAACACACAGCTAGTGGCCGCTGCCGGACATATACCTAGTGTAAGTATAGCCCTTAACCGTGTATCCACACCCATAACCGGGTCCCACCAAGGCTGAAATATAATAATTGTCTGTCCCATACACCTACTCATTTTCTTTCCTGTTCCAGAAAATGTACAAGTCGTATCCACGACTCATATAATCCATATCTCAATGCGAGTCTCTAACCTAGACACCATCTGACTCTATATGTACCGATGAACAAACCGCTCGCACCGATGAGCAGTCGAACGTGTAAGCTCATGCCAACACAATGAATCCTTACTCACAGTGCTATGCAATGTCTCGTGATAAGTCATAGAAGTTATTAGGATAACTTCATAGTTTTCGGGTACGTCTACTAACTCTAAGTCACACACGTACGCACCCATAACATCGATGCCATCATCGATAAAACCCAAGTTATCCTTGGATACACACTACCCAACTAACAACACAAAAGTAGATATGAATAATGTAAACAGAACAAGTATGGCAAGGTATCTTGCCTGGGGTGAAGCGGTGCAAGCAAATAATAAAGTCCAAGAGAGGCAGCAACATATGAGTCTCCATGAACGTTGCCGGATGCAGAAACAAATATCACTAATGTTCCTGGAATAAGGAAAATAGCTAAGATAGACTACTCATAAGTCCAATTCTGGATACAGGGGTAAAATGGCAATTTCGGATCAAAATACGGTCCGCCGTTGGACCCGCTTGTACCAAAATTCGTATCAAAATCAAAGTTATCAAAATTTAGCAAACAATATGTACACAAGTCCAGATTGATGATACGAACCCAACGTTATATCCATAATTGGATTCCGATGAGCCGATCTCAAAATGATCCGTTGACTCGGACGTTGGAATCTGGTCTCACGGAAATGCATGCCAGAGTCCAAGTCCACTAAATCTAGCAAAGTATATATCAAAGAGTCCAGAATGAATATACAAATCCAACGGTATATCCGGAATTGGATTCCGATGAGCCGATCTCTAAATGACCCGTTGACTCGGACGTTGGAATCCGGTTTGAACGAAAATACGTGCCGAAGCCAAAGTCCACTAAATCTAGCAAAGTATATGTCAATGAGTCTAGAATGATGATACGAACCCAACGGTATATCTAGAAGGATTTCGACGAGCCGATCTCAAAATGACCCGTTGACCCGGACTTTGGGACCTGATTTGTACCGAAATGCATGCCGGGGCCCATGTCCTCCAAATCTAGCAAACTTTATATGAATTCGTGTTATAACAACACCATGAGTCCACTGTTAGTGTCAGAATTGGAATCCAGAGTCCCGAGTCTAAAATTAGAATTTTATAAGTTGAAAATTATAAATTCGGACGACCAACTTTGGCGTCAAATTCAACCAATCAAACGAGCTTATAATGGAATGAATTTTTAGTGGCAAGAAGTTTGTTATACCAACTGTGCACAGGAACTAGTGGTGCGTCAAATGGAGATGCGATGGTGGAGAAATAAATCTACGAAGTTGGCACCACAAAACTGTCTAAAATAAACACAATTATTCGGGCAACTTGATTGCATATTTTGACCTAGCAAATGACAGAATCAACGACAAAAATTTTAGGTGAGCGAAGGGGTATATACCAAAATTGAGACGGAAGAATCAGATCGAAGATCCAACGGTTGGATTGTCCAAAAAACAAGCCCAAAGTTGCTGTCCCGAAATACGATTCTAGATTCAGATCCGTACGCGTCACGACGGAATTTCATGCGAAACGCACGAATCGAGTGTTCCACGCACCGGGGACGTCACCACTCTGGGGTGGCACGTAGGGGGGTCATCATGGGCAACCATCGCTGCGCTGCTGAAGCGCTACTCTTGCGTGCGCTGGTCACGCGCGCTGTCGCAGGGTCGTACGGGTCATCGCACTCGCTGGCCGTGCCTGTGTCGGCGACGCGCGATGGCAACCTGATGGTGTATTCGTACAGCCTAGTGCACCCGGAGGGAGGACGGTCGGAGTCGTCGCACGGATGCCATTTGTGGCACAGAGGAGGTGGTGGTGGTGGTGTTCCATGAGGTGAGTAGGGAGGAGGAGGAATGGAGGAGAAGGTGAAGGTGGAGAAGTCATTTATGCGGCTAGGGTTTGGAGAACATGGCAACTTGTATATAAGGGGGATAAGTGTTTGGCCGCGCATGCCTGCTGCCTACTGCAGTAAGAGGATGATGAATACACGATGTGTATTCGAGTGTAAGGAGGATCAGGTTCATGTGGGTTAATGGGCCAAGTGTTGGGCTAGGGGTTTTAGTAGGAAGGAAGCGGTGTATGTATGTGTACACTATAATAGATATTAATAAGACTATACATACTCTAAATGATTTTTTTATATATATACTCTAAAATGTGTATATTTATATATACCCTATAATGAATACATATATATCTCTACTCCCAAATATATATATATATATATATATATATATATATATATATATATATTTTTTTTTTCCCAAATATATATATATATATATATATATATATATATATATATATATATATATATATATATATATATATATATAAAATATATAATATATAAATATATAAATATATATATATATATATATATATATATATAAATATATATATATAAATATATATATATATATATATATATATATATATATATATATATATATATATATATATATATATATATATATATCTATATATATATATATATATATAAATATATATATATATATAATATTTTTTATATTTATAAAATATATATATATATATATATATATATATATATATATATATATATATATATATGTATATATATATATATATATATTATATATATATGTATAATATATATATATATATATATATATATATATATATATATATATATATATATATATATATATATATATTTTTTTTTTTTTTAAAAACCGTTAACTTTATTGATAAAGAGGGTAATGTGTACATCCGACCTCATGGTAAACAGTATAAAGAAAGAAAATAAAAGAAAACTACTCTAGAGCCCAAGATGGGATAGACGGAAGATGACGACAACTTGAAAGAGACTTCCGAAATTGTCGCTTCACCTCCCGGACTAAAAATCCGAGCCATATCTATGCATGTTCCTGTTCTTCCAAAGCACCCAAATGATCGCACCAGCCAATGATCTCCGATGGTGACTGTCCTGACCCCGCCACCACCGTTGAAGAAAAACCAGAAAGTCACTATGCATCCGTGCTTTGAAAAAACCCCGGAAAGCAGACCAAACCGTCAATGCAAGATCCCCATGGAAAAATATATGTTGAAGGTTCTCCCCTTGCCCAATCTGACAGCAATGACACCTGGAAGCCAGTTGGAAGCCAATCTTCTGAAGGGTGTCATCAGTAGGAAGCCGGTTGTGACAGACCCGCCACATCAGAATACTCCACTTCGCCGGAATACACTTGCCCCAAATATTAGAGAAGTGTAAAGATGTAGGGTGAGAGGTTCGACAACATCTCCAAGCCGCTGCCATCGTGAAAGAACCTTTCCGTTCACCCCAAACCAGAGAGTCAGGATCCGAAGTACATGTCAGATTCGCCTCTCTGAGCCGCCCCGCTGCCTCTGCTCAAAAACAAGGATAGATCCCAGCCATTGGCTGTCCAAAAAGATCGAATAGTCGGACCACCATTATCAGAATTCCTTGCCCTCGAGTCTCTGATCTTTCTTCCCCTATCCGAAAGAACCCGAACAGTCACCGTACGATGGGGAAGAACCACCCTTCTCCCGGCCAATCTAGCCGACCTCCGAAGCTCTTCAGTGCCCACACGCTGTGAGGTCGACGAATCAGCAGCCTCAACATCAGCAGACTCCCTCGTCTGTGTTCGGCTCCGCCCCCGAATCCGTCTTCCCGTGCCACGCCTGGTCCCAGAAGTAACTCCCTCAGCCGGTGGAATAGCAACACTATCCAACCGAGGACCCCCCGGGATCCAGTCCTCACACCTCGCTGAACCCTCACCACGCCCAAGTCTAAGCGAGATAAACGGTTCCGCCAATTTCCTCCCCCGCAAAATCTGTCGCCAAATATGGGAGCATTTGGAAGTCATAAACGCATCACATGGATGGCGTTAAATATTTTGCTTTAAGAAGCTCCACCCAAAGGCCTTTTCCATGCCTCAACTTCCACCAAAGCTTCATGGAAAATGCATCCATAATATCAGTCAGGCACTTGATCCCGAGGCCTCCTTCTGACTTGGTCCGAGTAACGAACCGCCACGCCATCCAACTTCTCTTAGCCACCCCATCCTTGCTACCCCAAAAGAAAGCCTCAAACATCCTCTCAATCGTCCTGAGAACGGCCCGGGGAGGACAACAAGCAGCCAGTGTGTACATAGGGATAGAAGAAAGTACATTCTTAATAAGTACCAGCTTACCCCCAGGAGATAGTATCTTGTTCTGCCAGCCCATCAGCTTCGAACGGATTTTATCCAGCAAATAGCTAAACATCCCCTCATTCCTTCTCCCACAAGTAAGCGGGCAACACAAGTAAGAGAATGGCAAAGTACCGGTACTAAACCCGAAGAGAGTGGAAATAGTCCGAGCACGATCCTCACCCAGCGGTGTCGCAGAGGTCGATTTCGAGTAATTGATCTTCTGTCCAGAAACAGCCTCATACCTGTGCAGAACTTGTTGTAGAGCACGTAATCCAGCAATATCCCCCGAAGTGAAAATAAGAACATCATCCGCATAAGCCAAGTGCGAGATACGCGGTCCCCCAATCGGAGTGTGGAATGAGGATCTCCTATTAGAATCTTGAAGAAGCTTGAGGTTCCGAGAGAGTACCTCCGCCGCAATAATGAAGAGAGCCGGTGAAAGAGGGTCCCCCTGCCGGATCCCTCTGGAGGCCGAGAAAAAATTAGTAGAAGCGCCATTGAGAAGAACCGCATACCGGGTATCCGCCAGGAGACGGTAAATAAGATCACAGAAGACCTCATTAAAACCAAATCTCCGAAGAACCCTCAAGAGGAACTGCCAGTTGACTCTGTCATAGGCCTTCTGCATATCCAGCTTAATAGCAACATTCCCCCCATGGTTGGGTTCCCGCATAGAAGCCACCATATCCTGCGCAAATGTTGTCCACAATCTCTCTCCCCTGAACAAAGGCACTTTGCTCCGGAGAAATAATACTGGGAAGATATTTCCGCAACCTGCAAGCAATAACCTTAGAAATAATTTTGTTACAGAAATTGCACAGGCTAATAGGGCGAAAATCAGAAAGGTTCTTCGGGTGCTCGACTTTGGGGATAAGAAATAAGAAGGTGTCGGAAATGGAGACCGGAAGTCGTGCACCCAAGAAAAATGACACAACGGCCTCCTCCACGTCAGCAGCAATAATGTCCCAACACACTGAGAAGAATCTCCCAGAAAAGCCATCCGGTCCGGCGCCACTAGCCGGGTCCATCCCCCGAATAATCTCCAACAGCTCCGCTCTGTCAGGACAACGAACAAGATCAGCATTATCCTCCGTAGAAATAATGCTAGGGATGACCTCAAGGAAGGCGTCCTCATCAGAAATAGGGTCAGCTCGAAACAGCTTCGAGAAGAATAAAGACGCCTCCGTTGCTACCTCACCCAGTCTCTGATCCATCAGCCCGGATAATCTTCTGAATACCCGCCTTCCTTTGTCTGCTCCTGATGCACTCATGGAAAAACCGAGTGTTTTTATCTCCTTCCAGGTCCCATTTCAATCTGGCTTTTTGTTTCCAGAAAGTCTCCTCAACCTGGACCTTCTGCTTCAAACAGGCAACTGCCTTCATCCAGGAAGCCCTCTCCCTCTCCGAAGGATAAAGCTCATAATCCTGCTCTGCCACCAAAACAGCATCCTCAGCCTGACGGACCTCCTGAAAAATGTCACCGAAAGTAGCTCTGCTCCATCCAGCCAGGACATATCCCATCGTCCTCAAGCGCATGCCCAGTCGCTCAAGAGCATCATAATGCCAACATGAATTCCACGCCCGAGCCACAATCGAATGAAAATCCGGATACGAAATCCAAAAATCAAGAAATCGGAAGCCTCTGCACAGAAGAGGGGAAACTGGCTAGCAGGATATCAAAAGGGGATAATGGTCCATGCTCATAAGACACCTGGACATCATCCAACCAGCCACCCGTCACAAGGAGCCTACCAAGACGGGAACCCTGACGATCAATCCCCGTTTGCCCGTTCACCCAAGTATAGATGCTACCTCTGAAGCCCACATCGGATAGGCCGCCAGCCAACTGAAAATCCGCAATGGCCCTCGTGTCAGGAGGACGGCCTCCAAATTTCTCATCCGGAGAAGCAATGATATTGAAATCCCCGTCCACCGCCCAGGGCAAGGCCATGTCCCTGGCTTGGACGTCCAGAAGATGCCTCCACATATTCCTCCTCCCCTGTCGTGTCCCTGCACCATGGACTATCGACAACCGAACCGGAGTAGAGAAATAACTCAAAGAAAGCTTCATCGTGATAGTCTGATCACAGGAATCAATACAAGTGATCCCAAGACCCGACTTACAGAAAATCCAAATATTGCCCTTATCATTGCAAAAGCTAACATCAAAACCCAGCCTTATTTGGTAAGAGAGAACTTAGAGGATATCACCTTGGGTTCAATAATGGCAAGGACCTGAATAGAGTAGATCCGATACAAGGACCTGAGACGGGATAAAGTAGCTCTGTTCGCCGTCCCCCGAACATTCCAGATAAAGAATTTAACCATGGACCCTCTGGGGGTCCCGCCTAACCCGGGAAGCATGTGATCGAAGAAGTCGATCCGACTGAGGATCCATCGACTTCCTTCGTCTACCAGCCGCCTTCTTATAAGGAACCATCTGCCAGTCATCTTCACGGCCCTCAGAAATGGAGATGAAAGAACTAGCCTCGGGAAGGGAAACCAAATCACCAGCCGGAGTTGAATCATAACCCCGGACGGATATAGTACCAAGACCGGCCTCCTCCCACACTACCAAGCTACGATCTTCAGTGTCAGAATCAGCCGCTATCACTCCCTGTCCCAGCTGGCTATGGATAATAATTGGCAGGACCGATAAGTCAACAGGCCCAATGCCACGCTCTGGGCCCAGCTGCTCCGAGCACGAGCCTGGGCCGTTGCGTCCCTCCATCATGGGCCGCCCGTCAACCGACCACAAAGCCAGCTGGCCCGAGGAAGACTCCCCCACGTGCCAGAAAGGCGGAACAGAATTCACGCGAGTATCACTACTCCCGCGCAATCCGTGCTGCGTAACCCCCGAGCTATCATCACGCCCTCCGACACGCCTCCATATCTGCCGTGTCCCCTTTCCTTTCTCGCACCTAGATCGTCTCCTCTGACGACCCCTGCTAGTCCCACGGCCACCCTCCGGGCCGTCCTCCTCCCGCACAACGCCTGGAGCAATGCCGTCAGGGATGTGCGGACTCTCAGCTACATTCACGGAAGGAGGCTCTACCTGTGGTCGCCCACAAGCACGCTCATCGTGGCCATGATGGCCACAGGCGACACAATAGAGAGGCCTCCGCTCATAGACAACAGGCTGCGAACGAACACCATCAGGCAGTTGGAAGAACACCTCCTGTTGAAGTGGTTTGCTCACTTCAACCAAAACCCTGGCTATCCCCGGCCTAGAGAAGGACGCCGTAGCCAGATCAGTACTGAGAAGAGTGCCGAGACCAGATGCAATGGATAGAACCGCATTGGTATCAAACATACAATGTGGAAGCCCGGGGAAGGCCACCCAGATAGGAACCCGAGGGTCCTCTCTCAACGGCGAAAAGTCTACCGACGACCGGAATATCACCATCGGAACCCGACCAACAAACCAACAGTCCTTAGACCGCAGCCGGAGAAAGTCACTCTCGACGTGAGGCCGTATAAGGACGTGTCGATCATCGATCGCCTTCACATCAATCAACCCCCGGAAGCCCCGCAACTCAAAGGCCTTTTGATGACCTCAATCGGGAGTCTCCGTCGAGAAAACTTGCCAATAAGGTCTAGCCCACACGGCGCCGTGAGTGCCTCCATATCCGACTGAGAAAAAACAACCACTTTTTGGCCCTCGAAAATAATGGCTGGTCGGTAATTAACCCTCGGCTCGTCGACTTCTTCGCGGCTCCGCCTACAACCGCAGCGAAAGTCCGTGCCATGCCGCCCACCTTCGACGTGGTCGCCTCCGTAGTCGAAGGCATCCTCAAGGCCACCTTAGCACGAGCCGCCGGAACAGACACTCGGGAGGCGGAACCACCCACCAAGGCACCAACCTCGATCCCCGAGGGGTCGGAACCCCCCGCCGTCAACCGTTCCAGGTCGCTCCCGAGGCCGCCAGAAACCAACGTGGAACCGCCCGGAGGAGGGGAGGCCTCCACCGGACCACCAACCTCACGCACCGAAGTCTGGTCACCCCCAGGAGCGGCGGAGACCTCACTGAGACGGCCAGGGATGCCTGAATCCGCTGCAGATCCCGTCGGAACCCCCGCCGTCAACCGTTCCTGGTCGCTCCCGAGGCCGGCAGCTGCCGACGCGGAACCGCCCGGAGGAGGGGAGCCCCCCACCGGACCACCAACCTCCAGCACCGATGTCTGGTCACCCCCATGCGACCTCACAGAGTCGGCCAGGAAGGCCAGAAGCGTCTGCAGATCCAGTCGGGGTGAGATCCCCCGCGAAACTGTCGTTCCCAGCACCGGCGGTATTCCCTCCAGGCCTGCGCCCGCCTAAGAGCGGCTCGGGTTGCCGGTGACCCTCGTCGGAGATCCGCTTGGGGGTCGGAACCCCCCGCCAATGCCATGACAATCGCCTGACAATCGCCTGATGATCGCCAATTGGGAGCTCCACAATTCCGGAGCTCCTAATCTTAATATACATATATAATGATATTATATATATATATATATATATATATATATATATTATAATATATATTTCATATATAGATATGATATATTTTATAGATATAAATATATATATATATATAGATATAAGATATAATATAGTGTTAGATATATAATAAAATATAATATAAAAAAAATATAAATATTATAATATATAAATATATAAATATATAAAATATATATATAGATATTATATATATTATATAATATATATATATATATATATATATATATATATATATATATATATATATATATATATATATATATATATATATATAAGTATACAATGATTACTCTTTCTATCTTAATTAATAATATACATCATAATAGAAGTATTATTAATAATAGCAATAAAAGGAGGGGAAAATGGAGCGTGGTATTTGGGTGTCTCATGAGGGGGTCACCTGTACTTGGTATGGGTGATTAGGTTAGGTTTAGGCTTGGGGCGATCATGACTATAATTTAAGTCATTTAAGAGAGCTCAATTAGATGGCACGCAAGTGGCATACGTGTAGTGGACTCAAAATGGGTCAAAATTATATATTGGGTCATTTAGTTAGGATATATGTTGTCACGCCCCAGAACCAGAATACTGGCAAGTGGAGATGGACCAGGCCAGCTACGTAATACCAAAGTACTCCAGTACTCTGAAATAACGTATAAATTGTCAAGACATGGGGGTTACTACTACAAGCCATCAGTCCAACGATCCTAGGTATCTCAATCATAGGCAAATATACAAAGTGCAAGAAGAATGATCATCAGACATACAATAGTAAAGCGTCCTAAACCATATACATGGATGATCATCAAACAAAATGGAAAACTAGCAAGTGTAATTGTCAAACATGATAAGCTCTAGCTATAGTCTAGAATACGCAAATCATGTTTAGGCCCGTAGGCTACATGTCAAGATCCAAAACCCGAGCTAAATACGTGCTCGGAGGCTAAACGCCCAAAAGAATAATGTACATAACTAGTGGAAGAATGATATAAGAAACCCTAAGGTACTCTGGTGCTCCGGGTAGTCATCGCCGAGTAGATGATACGAAAGATCCTTCGGCTCCTCTATCAATCTGGCCAAACAAAACTAGTGGGGTCAGACCCCCAATAGCAAGTACTACAATGGAAGCCAAACTTATGAACTAAAACCAGCAATAACTATCATAACAATGGATAGAGACACAATAAGTAAATGCGGATCGAGACTCGTGCACTACCAATGCATCATTTTGAGAATAAAAAAGGCAATAAGTAAAGCATCATGTGACGTAAAGTAATTAACATGTGATATTATAAGTGTAGCCATGTTAAGTAAATAGAAGCTCGAGAATATGTGAAATCAATTGGTCATGAAAGCATGTGAGGTAGCCGGGTCATGAAAGCATAGTGACTTAGCATGGGGATCATGTATAGCTTGTGAGATAACTGAACATGTGAGCATGTAGATAACTAGGACATGAGAGCACGTGAGAACTATATATAATGACAATGATAAGATGACTTAGGAACTATTCCGGAAGCCAAGTACAGCCCGTAAACTAAACAAGGACCGGGGCTGTAACCCTTCTTCTGAACATAACTTAGTCTCTAATCATACAGCATAAGGATCATGTGTGCGTGTGAGTACTGAATAGGAAGACATAGACTAGATGACTTGGGAACTAATCTGGAACCCTTGTTACAACCCACAGACCAAACAAGGACCGGGGTTGTAACCCTTTTCCTGAATAGAACTTAGCCTTTAATCATTTATCGACAAAAGTAAAGCATAACAATATGTACTGAATAAACATACGGACACTGCCTAGACAAAACTAGACTAAACTGGACTCCATACAACAATCATGGCCAAGCAATGAGTACGACTTTATACATTAGCTAACTAGGGTTATCACAATCCTAATTACTAACATATGCACTTTTGAGAAATCCAATCAAGTTACCTGCCCTACAGAATATCCAACTTATCCAGGCTAAAGGAAAAGAAATTAATGGTGGATACAATGCCCAGGAGACAAATGTACCCTATAGACTATAATAGTGGATACATCGCCCGAAGACAAATGTTTCCAAGATCTAATAGGGGTACATCACCCAGGAGACAAATGTACCCTATAGACATATAATAGTGGGTACATCGCCTAGGAGACAAATGTACCCTATAGACATATACAAGATGCAACACTCGACGGTGCGTGGAAGTGTGCTCATGACAGATAGCTCCAAATCCATTCAGGTTGGGGGGGACAAAGGGCTTGCAGGTACTGGGAAATTCTTTCCTCCCAATGATCTAGAAATAAAGCTAGTTGTTTAGTCCTTAACATTTTCTTATTGGATTCTGGGTGTGGCATCCCGCAAAATCCATCCTAGACATGATGATTGCAAGAGGCAATACAAGAAAGTGCACTATAACAAGCCACAACAAGAAAATATAATGAGCTGGAAGCTAGGAGTGCACTACGACCAGCAGTATGGAGAAAATAGGGAGTGCACCATGACAGGCTACATTCGTGTAAGCAAGAAAAGACATACAAGAGTGCACAACGGATCACTATCTAGTAAGCAAAAAAGACATGTAATATGAGTGCGCCACGATGGGCTACTATCTAGTAAGCAAAGAAAAGACATAATTCATGAGTGCACCCTGATGCGCCACTATCTAAGCGTAAGCAAACATGAAAATAAGGATCGTATGTACACTACAAAATTTGTCCGATTAGCGAAGTTACAAAACGTCGCTAAACTCGATGAAAATGTCGCTAAGTGAATTTAGCGACGTTTTGGGCGACGTTTTGGAAACGACAGAAAATGTGCGCTAAAAGAACAAACGTCGCAAAACGTCGCTAGGGCGACGTTATTTGGCGACGTTATTAACGTCGCTAACTAGCGACGTAATTTGCGACATTTATTGTTGACGCTAATTAGCGACGTATAAGGCGACGTTATCGTGTGGTCGTCGTTTAGCGACACTATTACGACGTTTTGGCGCCGACGAGCTGACATCAGATTATGGTACCACGTGTTACCACGTCAGCATTTAGCGACATTTTTAGCGACATTTATTAACGTCGCCAAAATTTAGTGACGAAAAAAACGTCGCTAAAAACGTCGCTAAGTTAAAAAAATATAAAAAATATGTTCCAGAATGCAAATGGTGCTGGAGCCTGAGCCAAATACAGAATAGGAATACAAAATACAGA
>JANAVB010005371.1:0-64637 GCA_029216955.1 Iris pallida | reverse complement strand
AAGATTGAATCAAATCCCAAAAAGATAGCAACGAGATTAATTCAAATCCCACAAAGATAACAACGAAATTAATTCAAATCCCACAAAGATAGGATCTGAATTAATCGCATTGATTCAGCCTTTCCATAACTGACTTGTAATCTGCACAGTCAGCGGAGCCTTCCATGCGGCAGCAGCAGCAGCAGCCTGGCCGCATGAGCCTCATGGCCGCATGGACCACATGAATCGCATGAGCCGCATGGACCGCATGGGCCGCATGGACCGCATGAGCCGCATGGACCGCATGAGCCGCATGGACCGCATGTGCCGCATGGACCGCATGGCCGCATGAGCCGCATGAGCCGCATGTACCGCATGTGCCGCATGGACCGCATGGCCGCATGTGCCGCATGGACCGCATGGACCGCATGGCCGCATGAGCCGCATGGACCGCATGTGCCGCATGGACCGCATGGCCGCATGGGCCGCATGAGCCGTATGAGGCCGCATAAGACCGCATGGCCGCATATGAGCCGCATAAAAACCGCATGACTGCTGACGTGCTAAGTGCAAAGTGCGCCAACAAAATGCCACATTACGCCTCATGAGCCCATGAGCCCGAGTCCGAGTCCGAGTCGCTAAGCCCCTTTGGGGCCAGCTCTAAATGGAATTAATCCAAAAGAATGACAAAAGCATTAATGCTTAATCCTTGGAGCCTTATTCTTACCTCCTAGTAAAATCACCCCATGGTTCCCTCCTTAGGGTCACCACCCCATGTGTATCTCTCAACAACACACCCAAGTATATAGTTGAGATAACTCATGGTGCATTTCCGATATGGGACTAAAATTTATAAGGCATGTTGAGAGCAAGCTCTCTCCATGTAAAGAAAGCACCAACAATCCCCCACATATCACAACAATATATGTGTCCAGGGTTGAGCGTTCCCCACAGTAACTGTCTATTTTGCATTAGGATAGATGTCGCTGACGACTTGAATCTTCCTGCATGGGTTAAATAACAATGTGATACAAGAATGGACTACGCCTTGAATTCTGTACCACAATTGTAATTCTTCCCACTCACAAAGTGTAGTTACGTGTTCTTCTGACTGCACATTAAAGGCCCTGTGCCAGCCTAGTTTCAGTGTATAATTTTGGGCGTCTACAAGTTTACCCTCAAGAGACGGCCTGATATCTCTTTCCATACACTTGTAGGAGCGTAAAAAGTGCTTTAAAGAAAGGGTCATCCCATTCATAAGTGATCGGTTTTTACACCAAGCAGAGCGGGTAATCTCTTTTACGCCCAAATCTAGGCTATTCAATTTAAGCCTAAGCAGGCTGATCATTTTACGCTTGGGTCTACACCTGTGATTTTATGCCAAGGACAGAGCAGCCTATTTTATGCTGGACAAAGCTGTCAAATCTCGCATTTAATGCAAACTCTGACATGAAGATATTAATGATGGCATTTACCACAGAATTCAATGGGATTTGTCTTATACAAAGACCATTGTTGTCGTTTATGGGGATCGAGCTACTTTACGCTCACTGTATGATTTCTTTTACGCACGAAGTTTTACATGAGTTCTTACGCTCATAAAACAATGTGTGCGTAAAGTCTATTTGAGCCATTTTACGCTCAAGGTTATTCAATAACCACTTTACGCGGGAAACCTATGACAGAGCTATTTTACGCTCATCTTACTGCTTTACGCCCAGAGGATATTGGAGCTATTTTTACGCCCTATTCTTTCTGGCCAGTTTGGAACGTGGTTTGCCTACATGGCCTTCATGCCACATATTTCGAAGAACGTGTGTACATGTATCCTATTCTTACTGAAATGATGGGACGCGTGTCAACGTATGCAAAGGATGACTCTGATCATGGGTGACAGTTGTTAGCGTAAAGACAGACTTTGATGCTCTTTTACGCACAGAAGTCCCAGTCTATAAATAGACTCATTTTTCTCAAAGACACCACACAGAGGAACAGGAGAGAATACAGAAATCAGGACTTCGAGATTTTGATTCTCCGGAGCATTTTTCTTCAACTTTTCTTTCAGAACAGAGTGAAGCAAAGCAGGAAAGCATTCGGCCACGCCATCAGTGCCCAAGTGCGTCGATACCTTTCTGGTGACTTAGTTCTTCCAAGTTGTTCTACTTCAAGCAGTGATCTTCATCATCATCATATGGTCCAAGGAACAAAGTGATCATTTACATATTAGACTTCCATAGCAATACTTTTCCAGAATCACATTTGTACTTCTTGTACTTTTTCTCGTTTTATTTTCAAAATCCAACCTTTTGTTTGGTAATTTTGTTAAGCGAAACAAAATGGCGACTCTGCTGGAGACTACTTTCTCCTCCGACGAGGAAGTGATTGCTCAATATGATGATGTTTCGGTCGGTTCGACCAAGAAGACTCTGGTTGTGCACTTCGACCAGACTGCCTATGAAGAAATGCTCCGAACTGGGGGTGGTTCTCGCCACTCCAATGTTCAAAAGTCTCGCAAAGCACGAAAAGTTTGGATTCCCAAATCCAAAGTGGTTTCTGATCTCTCTGTTGCTTCTGACAAGGGAATTCTTCCCACTCCTGTAGGGGCTCCCGTTCGTAACGAGGCAGTCCTTACTTCAGAGTTGCACTCAAAGTGTGATGATTTATCTCCCGTTTGTAACGGTGAAGATAATCAGGTTTCACGCCCACTGCGTAAGAATCAAGTTTTACGCTCAGTGGATAAGAACCAAATTTTACGCTCAAGGCATAAGAATGAGTCTCCCATTTGTAATGTGGCAGATTCTAATGTTTCTGAGTGTAAGAATCAGTCTTCCGTCGGTGACGTGGTAGGCCCACACAAATTACGCTCCTCACGTAAAACAAAATCTTCCGTCTGTGACATGGTAGATAATCATTTTTACGTTTTACGCGTAAAGGTAAGTCTCCTGTCTGTGACAGTGTAGATAAAATTCACAACGATGTTTGCACATCTAATGTGAATGTACCTAAATGCATAAAGCGTAAAAATGTTGTTGGTAAAACTTCTGTCCTACACCAACAACCTTCTTATACTGCTTTACGCAAAGTACCAAACTTGCAAATCACGCCGCCATGAAAATGGATCCTTCGTTAAATCTCAAGATTTACCGCACAACTCCAAACGCGTAAAAATGTACATTTGGTTCTGCAATGAAGCCAGTAATCTTCTTTATACACAAGGGACTAAACGTTTTTCTACCCCAAATGTAATAAAGAAGAATATTCCCTCCACTCTTTCTGACTTACGTGAATTGCTAATGCAAAAGCGTAAGAATTCACAATCTCCGGTAACGCTCCCCCAAAAAAACATCATTGTGAATATCATCAGGTTGTGATCAATTGTTGTTGTTCAGCTTCAAAACGGTCAGTTTTTGATCGACTGAGTTTTTCGCTTCAGCATCAAGCTGAAGACCAAGAAGATGAGCTGTCATATGCATCAGTCAACATGGCATCTCATACTAACAGAGGACGACGACCGAGACGGAACATGTCCCAAACTCCAGGTCAACAACAGTTCAACAGACTTCTTGATTCCTTTGAAGGAGTATATCAGAATACTCGATCAAGAAGACAAAGACAATTGCAGACTTCTGATTCAGAAGCTGGGGGTACTCAATCTTTTGAGTCTGATACCGATAGTGTGGATTCATACTTCATACTAATCCCTCTATATCTTCAAGAGAGGTTGAATCCTACGCTGTTGGAGATGAACCAGAGACGTCATCTGCTAATACGGAACAACGTCTCACTGCCGTAGCAATCATTGAAAGACATGCTCAACATGGTGCAAAGCATGCATCAGATAATTTTGAATCAGCAAACTGCTCAACCTATAAATAACTCCGGTACCAGTAGCAGCACAAACTCAAGATAGTCAAGGGGCTGATATACCTTCGAATATTCAAGAACCTGTGTTAATCAAAATTCTGCATCTCCAGATCCCATCATTCCAAAGATGTACCACCTCCAGTGGGGTTACGGTACATCCAACGACTATTCAATCAAATGTGCTTCCTCAAACCAGTGAAGCCATTCAAGCAGTGCGTGAACTCAAAGCACAGTTTGAAGTTTTGAGGCACAAAGATCAGCTCCAGAGGTTAGGGATTAAGCAACCTTATCTCCTCATTGGAATGATGTACCCTTTCCACCGAAGTTCAAGCCACAATCCATGGTTTTATTCGATGGAAAAGCATCTCCAGTCAATATATCAATTACTTTGATATTATGACTGTACACTTGCAGAAAAATGATGCTCTTCTCACTCGAGTGTTCATCGGGTGTCTGACGGGTTCAGCTTACGATTGGTATCGTAGCTTACCCGATAACTCTATTTCGTCTTTTGACGAATTCAAGGCAATGTTTCTCTCCCGCTTCTATGAAGGAGGTATGGACATGAACATGTCCTCCTTGATAGAAATCAAACAAAAGGAGAAAGAAGATACTCGACGTTCATTGAACGTTTCCGACAGGCTACTCTAAAGATGCCTCCTGGTATGCCAGATTCAGCGTTGATTGATACATGCAAGATGAATCTGCGACCATCCATTGCTGTCTTCACAGGTTCCCAATTCACAGATTGGGCTTCGTTTATCATAGCAGCAGTTTCTGCCGAGACCAATGGTAGGTTGGCTCGGGAACACGGGATGATTTTCGCTTCAGAAGATAAAGAAAAAAAGTAATCCTGGTAATAATCCTGGCAATCGTAATGTGAAAGGAAAAGATACTCTTATGGTCAATCTCTCCAAGAACAAAACGACGCCAAATAATCAGAATCTTCCAGGCCAAAGGAAGAATACTCTTTTGACGAAAGTGATATCCCAGGGATATTTCAGTGTCTGGTGAAAAGTGGCAAACTTCAGATTCCAGAGCCAAAAAGGCCTAATGAGGTGAATCTGACTGACAATCCCAAATATTGTATCTATCATAGATACATTAATCATCCTACCAGTGCTTGCTATGTCTTGAAAAAGAAGATCCAAGACCTGATAAATGGTGGCGCTATCGCTTTAACCAATGATGACCATACGGTTACAACCAACATGGTCTCTCTTCAGTTTGGAGATTTTCCTCCAGCAAGTCCCAGATGGAATTATCCCAATTTGAAGGCGACTATGAAGATCGTGAATATCCCGCCGCCAGGGAAGAAAATACAGGATTTGCCGCTCACATTGAAGAATGGTGAAATCATGTGGGTACATCCTGACTTAATACCTGAGTTGGAAAATGAAGGTAAAACTTTAAAATCCAAGAAAGGTAAGAAAGTCAAAACCTGCAACATGATTTCTCATGTTATTACAAATCCTGATGACTTGGATCATCTATGGGATGGCCTTCCTCTAGAAGGTAGACTGAAAGGACTAAACATCTGTCCTCCAAGTCTAGCTCCTCCTACCAAGCTCAAGCTTACTCATCAGCAGTGGCTAGCCATGAATAGTGTTCCTTTATACCGGGCACAAAAGTCTTTGCTGCTTATGAAAAAGCTCCAACAGGGATTTCTCCTCGTATCCCGAATCCTTCTCCTCCCTTAACTACAGAGACGTCTATGCTTCATTCTCCTGTAGTTGCAGAGGTTTCTTCTTCTTCCTGTGCTGAAACACCTGTCCAAAGTTCACTGCCTATCCACTTGTATAGTCAGCAATCTGTCCTTTCATGAGGAAGATGGGTTACAACTTTCAAAAGGCAGAAGGTTTGAATTATGATAAAGGAATACGTCTTCCTTTACAAATTCAAAATCAGAATTCCACTGCTGGATTGGGTTCTGAAGTGCCTCGTAACAACCCTCATAAGAAGAAGGCTAAGGGAAGAAAGACTAAATCCTGTAATATGGTACTTCCTTCTCCTGAGTCTGAAGAAGAAATTTTGCTGGTACAAGATCTGGGAAAGAGTACCACAAAGACTATGAGGGATCCTCCAAAGAAGCAGAAGATGTAGTGGAGACTCTACCAGTTCAACCTTCTCCTGTTCCTGTTAAACCGTCTGTGGTTGAAAAGGGGAAACAGAAGGCAGTACGCTTTGATATCCCATTGAAGCCTGCTTCCAATCAGGGGGTGGTGATGAAGCCTTACAAGTTTAACATTCTAGCTCAATTAGCCAATACTCCAGCTAGACTTTCTATATTTGAACTGCTTCGCCTTTCCAGAGAAAGCAGAGAGACTTTGAGCGAAGCTTTACTTCAAGCAGATTCATGCTTGGCACAACTCAAGACTCCTGATAATATACCAGTGTCATGTCTGCAATGCCATAGTGTGATGGAAGCAATTCCCAACATCACCTTTACACAAGAGGATATGCTATTGAAACACAACAAGCATGATAGGCCTTTGTGTTACACTGGATATATCGGATCCACTGAAATTGACAGGATTTATATCGATCCTGGGTCTTCAATTAGTATAATTCTTCAGAGTATGCTAAGACCCCTGAGGATTCCTACTAGTGAGCTGACTTACACTAGTACTACGATAGTCGGTTTTAACTCTGGCAAGAGCAAACCACTGGGGAAGATTCGTCTGCAGATTCAGATTGGTGATCTTCGAACTATGGTAACTTTCTATGTTATCAACTCGGATGTATCCTACAATATTCTTCTTGGAAGACCCTGGATTCATGAACACAATATTGTGCCTTCAACTCTTCACCAATGTTTCAAATATGTGGACTCCCAAGGAGTTGTGAAAACTGAGTTTGCTGATATTAATCCGTTCAAAGGTGTCGAAGCCTACTTCTCTGATTCAAGGCTTTATAAACAAGAGCATGTGAAAGATATATCAGACATGGCTGAAGATCAATCATCCTCTGAGGATCACTCTATTAATGAAGATCCGCCAGAGGAGCAACCTTTGAAGATCATAGTCAGGGGACGAATCCAATCCCAACCTGTCAATGATCAACCTTTGATGATCAAGGTTAAAGGAAGAACTCAAACTTCATCCGAGGAATCAATAAATATTCTTGCCAAGAGCCAAGTTCAACCTTTTATGATCAAGGTCAAAGGACGTACTTCTTGTACGAATAATCCGGAATTACCATTGATTGTCAATCTTGGCAAATCTACGCAGAAGACGGATGATGGTCCACTGTTGATTAATTCGAAGCGTAGCAATCCGAATGTAAATGATGTAAATATTGATCATTCTGTACTTTTTGATATCAATAAAGATTTCCTGTTCGAGTATATGGCTGTCAAGTTTATTGAGAGAATGACTTTATCTTCTGATAATCAAAGTCATCAATATAAAGGCAACATAGAACCGGAAGAAACTTTATACATTGATCATAAGGAGAATTCTTTCCCTCCTTATACAGATGTTGGACCATATGCTCAAAGGTTCCTAACATCTTCTCCTTATCTTCTACCTGTGGCCGCTTCATCACAAGCTTGTGTAACTTTTAGACGTTATGAAGAATCTTATTTCGTGGTTCCGTCTGATAAGAAAACAAGCGCCAAATTGTGTTTGGCCTGGCTAGAAATATCCCTGTTGCTCAGACAGATGAGCTGAAGGACAAAGACAAAGGAAGAATCCGAATTAATAAATACAGTCAGCAATCTATCAAGATCATTCAGAACATAGGGTATGATTTGAAGACTATGCAAGGTCTCAATCAGGGCAAGGGCAGACGATTACCATTAGGTGGTGATCCGTTTTACCAAAAGACTCGTCATGGGTTGGGATATGACCCGTCCCACATGTTTTATGATGATATATAAGAAGAATTCTCTTTCAGCTCTTCACAATCATCAGATTCAAAGGAACTTCAATCTAAAGATGAATCTGGACAAGTACTCTCAGTCAATATGCTTCAAGCCGATGATGAATCATAGCCATTTGAGAATGATCCTTGGGCTCAACAGATGGATACACAATGAGAACTTCGTTTTGAACAACGACAGCCACCTACAGAAGATGAGGTTATCCAGATTGATGTTGGAGATGGAGTTACGTCCAAACCAATATTCATCAGTAAGAATCTTTCTGAAGATGAAAAGAAAGAGTTGATAAAACTTATAAAAGATTACATTGACATCTTTGCATGGAGTTATGAGGATATGCCAGGGCTAGATCCTACAGTTGCTACCCATAAACTCAATATTTTGCCTAATGTCAAGCCTGTAAAACAACAGCAACGACGTTTTAGACCAGATATGATGGATGCAATTGAAGCAGAAGTCAAAAAGCTGATTACGTGTGGCTTTGTTCGTGAAGAACAACACCCAGATTGGGTGGCCAATATTGTTCCTGTTATGAAGAAGAACGGAAAAGTCCGAGTTTGTATAGATTACCGAGATCTTAATATGGCTTGTCCAAAGGATGAATTTCCACTTCCAATTACTGATATCATAATAGATAGTACATGTGGTTTTGAATGCATGTCTTTCATGGACGGATTCTCAGGATACAATCAGATCAAGATGCATCCAGAAGATGAGAAGCACACCGCTTTTTGTACACCTCTTGGGGTCTACTACTATACAGTTATGCCGTTTGGTCTTAAAAATGTCGGTGCCACGTATCAACGGGCTATGAGCAATATCTTTCAAGAATATCTACGAAAGATAGTTGAATGCTATGTAGATGACATCGCTGTTAAAAGTCGATCAAAGGATGATCACATTCAGGACTTGAGAACAGTATTTGAATTGATGCGTCAGTATCAATTGAAAATGAACCCTACTAAGTCTTTCTTAGGGGTTTCCAGTGGCAAGTTTCTAGGGTTTGTCATTACCTCTCAAGGTATCCATGTTGATCCTGATAAGGTTAAAGCAATTCTTGAAATGCGTCCTCCTCGTAATCTGAAAGAACTCCGTAGCTTTCAGGGCCGTATTGCTTATATCAGAAGATTTATATCTAATCTTTCTGGGAGATGTCAACCTTTTTCCCGTCTATTAAAGAAAGGGGTATCTTTCGTCTGGGATGAAGCGTGTCAAAAAGCCTTCAATGACATTAAGCAATATCTTACAAACCCACCTGTTCTGGTACCTCCAGTGGTAGGAAGACCATTTTTGCTATATGTTCGAGCCTTAGATCATTCACTTGGCGCTCTTCTGGCACAGAAAAGTGATATGGGTCATGAACAAGCAATATATTATCTGAGCAGAATGATGGTCGGAGCTGAACACAGATATACTCCTGTAGAAAAGGAATGTCTAGCTTTGGTTTTTGCCGTCCAAAAGACAAGGCATTATGTCACCGGACAGACTATTCATGTCATCTCCAGAATAAATCCCATTCGGGTATTGATGAGGAAATCGAGCATTCTTAATTCCAGGTTAGTTACCTGGGCGATGTTGCTCACTCCTTATGATATGATTTATGTGCCTCAAAAATCAGTGAAGGGCCAAGCGTTAGCTGATTTCTTAGCTGCTCATCCTATACCTGAAACTTCGAAGTTATATGAAGACATTCCAGACGAAGTAGTGGATTGTAATATGACTTTGAAGAATGATATATGGCAATTATATTTTGATGGAGCATCACGAGTGGGACCTAAAGGCAATATTGTCTCTCGGGTAGGAATTGTCTTGGTTTCTCCTGACAAAATGGTCATATACCGTGCCTATTCACTTAATGAGCCATGCTCTAACAATGTAGCAGAATATAATGCTCTATTGATTGGTCTCCAAGTAGCAAAGCAATTGGATATTGAATTCTTAGAGGCTTATAGAGATTCTCAATTGATCGTTAATCAAGTTAGAGGGACTTATGAAGTCAGAAATCCTGATCTCATCCCCTATCATCAAGTGGTAGTCGAGTTGGTCCTATCATTCAAAGGATTCTTCATTAAATTTGTACCACGTTCTCAGAATGTGGAGGCTGATGCTCTTGCCAGCTTAGCTGCAGACTTGGCTGTCCCAATCCGAAGGCAAAATATAATTACTTTGTTAGACCGAGACTTGTTCTGTGTGAAGAGTAATCTGTATATTGAACAAAGTTATACTACAGAGTCAAGTTCCCAGCAGAAAGATTGGAGAACTCCATTCATTGATTATGCAGTTCATGAAATTTTGTCTGAAGATCCTAAAGAAGCTGCATCAATTAAAAGACGGTCATTTCGGTTTTATTATGATTCGTCTTTACATATGTTATACCGACGTTCCTATGATGGACTCTTGCTGCGTTGTCTCTCAGAAAGCGAAGCCAAACAAATACTGCGTGAGGCTCATGATGGTGTATGTGGTGCTCATCAACCGGGTCCAAAGTTGCAGGACCGCATTCGGAGAATGGGGTATTATTGGCCTTCTATGATAGCAGATGCTGTAGACTATGCCAGAAAATGTAAAGTATGTCAGATTCATGCTGATTTTATTCATCAACCATCTGAATTTCTACATCCTACAGCAGCCTCTTGGCCCTTCAAAGCTTGGGGTATGGATGTCATTGGTCCTATTAACCCTCTTTCTGTCAAAGGACATCGGTTTATACTAGCTATAACCGATTACTTTTCGAAGTGGGCAGAAGCAGTCCCCCTTGCGGAAGTGAAAACATCTAATGTGATCAGTTTCATCAAGCACCATGTCATTTATCGTTTCGGGATTCCTCGACGGATAATTCATGACAATGGTCCACAATTTACCAGTCAAGCATTTTATCGATTCTGTGACAAGAATCGAATTCAGAATTTGGCTTCTACGGCTTATAATCCAGCTGCTAATAGTTTAGCTGAAGCTTTCAATAAGACGATCATTAAACTTCTCAAAAAGTTTGTTTCTTCCAATAAACGTGATTGGAATGAGAAACTTGGAAAATATTTATGGGCTTATCGAACAACAGTCCGGACTCCTACTGGTTTTACACCATTCTCATTGGTTTACGGATGCGAAGCTGTTCTCCTATTGGAAATCCAGATCCCTTCTTTACGAATAGCCATTGTTAATGAGCTAACTACAGAGAATAATGATCGCTTACGACTCCAAGAACTTGAAGGATTGGATGAGAAGCGTCTTCAAGCACAACAACACATTGAACTGTATCAAGCCCGCATATCTCGAACTTTTAATCGTAAAGTTAAGGAGAGGGTATTCAAAGTTGGCGAGCTTGTATTAGCTGTTCGGAGACCGATGGTAATGACTCATAAAAGTAAAGGGAAATTCCAAGCAAAATGGGAAGGCCCTTATGTAGTTGAGTCCGTGTTTTCTAATGGCGCCTATCGGTTGTCAAAACCCAATGGAGATCTACTCATGCTACCGATCAATGGCAAATTTCTTAAGAAATACTATGTATAAAAAAAAGAGAAGAAAGAACAAAAATAAAACTTTTTTATTATTATTTTTGTTCAAAATAAAAGACTAAGGACGAGGGCCACTCCCTTCCTTATTGAATACATAGTCGGCCAATGCATAGAAGGCGTCGTTTCCTGAACACATGAAAAATTTGCAGGCAGCCATCCTCGACGCTTCTTCTTCAGGAGTTTTCTCTGGCTCTACTAAAAAAACAAGAATGTCTTCGGGTGGCTTGGGTGCAGAAGAGCTTCCACCTATTTCGGTTGAGCCTGATGAGACTGATACAGGGGGCTCAACGGAGAACGTATCAATGATGCCCTCGATTTTCCGGGGGACTTCATTCCTTTGCTATACATCTTCGGAAGACATTTCCAATAGAGAAGCAGAAATAAGAATGGAATGATTATAGAGAATTCTCACCTATTTATAGAGGAGAATTATTAATGAACTAGTCTCTGAAGTGGAGAAACGACCTTTCATTTCAGAAAAGACTCGTCCGTTCATGTTACCAGGTTCATCCATTTAAAATTAAGGAATTGAATCGTCCTTTCTGTTCCCAAGAAATACGCTGATTCATCCACCGTCTTGCATATACGCTCACAATATCTGTCTTCTTATTCTCCAGCTACCAAGGTTTGGTTAAGCTGACTTCTTGTTTCCGGGGAAAGGGATTTTATATCTTCTATATCAATTGATTAGAAAGTGGGATTCGCTATTTATCATGTTTTCATGACCTCTGAATAAATACTAAATCTACTTTCTTTTCCTATCTATCACTTCTATTTTGACCTCTGCATAGATATTAATCTAATTTTCTTTTGAGTTCATATATGCTATTATGTCCATATTACCTCTGATAGTATCATATACTCTAAAACAGAAAATAAGATTTTATTTATCTATCATGTCCATATTACATCCAGATAGATACAAATCATTGATCATAGAAGAACCATCATTTTCATTTCCATGTCATCAAAAAGTCTATTACATTTCTTAGACTTTCTTACAAGTTATAATGGAAATCTTTTACATTCTTGGATTTTCATTCTATACACCAACGATAACCTAATAGAGATCTATTTCTTCTTTGATCCTCTTTGACGGGTTCGTTGTTGGTGGCAGTCTGAGCTCCAGTGGCGACCAGAACAGCAGGAATCAAACTCTGGTCTTCTCTCTCAGACGAGAGGAGAACCCCAGAGTATGGCAGCCCAAAGGCGTGTTGCTGCCAATACAATTGGTGGATTAGTGGCGGCACCTCAAAGGAGATAGGAATGTATCCAGCATTGGGATACGATTCTTAGTTCTGCCGTAAAAGGAACTCTACTACCCGATTTCTCGGGGTAGAGTTGACTCCACCATCCAACTCTCCATGTATAAAGGCTCTTCCTACCAACAGAGGAAGACCCTTCGATCTCTCGAAGAGTTCTGAGTTGTCTGATTTGCGCGTCAAAAGCGCATGAGCTCCCTGATGTTGATGTCAGAAGAACGCTCCTCACAACGTCAAAATTGCCAATGTTGGTTCTGGAAAAGCTGCTCAGCCAAACTTCTGCAGAAAACAACAAAGAAGAAGTATTTTAAAAACAGAAGTATTATCAGATGCGTATTAAACACTAATTAAAAACAGATCACAAGGCTTTTTACGCCAGTGCTTCAGCAAGGCTTTTACGCCAGTGATTCAGTAAGGCATTTTACGCCAGTGCTTCAGCAAGGCTCTTACGCCGGTGATTTAACAAGGATTTTACGCCAGCAATCATAAGGCTTTTACGCCGGTGATTCAGCAAGGCTTTTACGCCAGTGATTCAGCAAGGCATTTTACGCTAGTGCTTCGGCAAGGCTTTTACGTCGGTACTTCAACAAGGCTTTTACGCCAGTGTTTCAGCAAGTTTTTACGCTCGTCAAGAATTTACGTTCATGAAATAGATGTTTTCAACAAAAAATTCGAAAAACAAATATTTGCTTACGATCGGATTTACCATTTGAGTCGAATGGTTTGGCTCTGATGGTGGTTGAATCTGCGTCTAATGACTGGGCATACAAAAGAACACAGTGGGAAAGCTTTGCCATCCTCATTTGTTGGAGAACAACATCACGGAAAGTTATCTTCAGTGGAATGAGTACGAGAATATGTGAAACATTCTCGGCTATTTATAAAGGCTGAAGAACTGTTGGGAAGAGTCTATTTCGGGGGAAGATCCTATTTAAAGGCTCTCGTAACCACAAGACAGACGCCACGTGTCAAGTTTGTTTCTTGGGAATGAACAATCATAGAAGCCGTCAAAATAAGTGTTGAACAGTTGAGATTAACATCAGACTTTATTTATAAAAAGGGGGAGTGGACCCCTATAATAAGAGAGTCGCAATACATGGAATTTCATTTTCCCTCTCCTTCGTTGGACTGACGAAGAGAGGCACCTAACTCACGCATGTTGTGAATCCCAGAGTGACGCATCAGATTTAAAAATGCTTCTGCATCTCCTGAGCCCTCATGTGCAGTCGGGGGACCACCATCGATGCGGCTGAAGACTGCTGGAGTTAATCCGAAGCACGCTACAAAGTTGCGTGCTCGCTCAAAGTCAATCCTTGAGCCTGAAGCCTCTTCATTGTTAATCTCCTACTTGGGCGCCATGTCACTATGGAGATGAATGACAAGAGTGAAGAATTTTTTTTATTTATACGGTTAAATCAGCTCTCCATATTCCTCATTGGAAACTGTTCATTATAAATGCAAACTCGGGGAAGCGAAAAGGCATTCGAGAGTTTCGAAAAAAGAAATTCATTGTGACAATTAAGTGTTGACCGACACTATTAAAAATTACGCCGACTGTTGGACATCCCCGCTTTTACGCGGATGGCTGTTGCGTATCCCAAATTTTACGCTGGCAGATCAAATCTCAACTTTTACGCTTCTGTTCAAAGTGTTTCAAATGTTGGAGATATTTGAAAAGTTTGAAGGGGGTCTTGTAGGAGCGTAAAAAGTGCTTCAAAGAAAGGGTCATCCCATTCATAAGTGATCGGTTTTTACACCAAGCAGAGCGGGTAATCTCTTTTACGCCCAAATCTAGGCTAATCAATTTACGCCTAAGCAGGCTGATCATTTTACGCTTGGGTCTACACCTGTGATTTTATGCCAAGGACAGAGCAGCCTATTTTACGCTGGACAAAGCTGTCAAATCTCGCATTTAATGCAAACTCTGACATGAAGATATTAATGATGGCATTTACCACAGAATTCAATAGGATTTGTCTTATACAAAGACCATTGTTGTCATTTATGGGGATCGAGCAACTTTACGCTCACTGTATGGTTTCTTTTACGCACGGAATTTTACATGAGTTCTTACGCTCATAAAACAATGTGTGCGTAAAGTCTATTTGAGCCATTTTACGCTCAAGGTTATTCAATAACCACTTTACACGGGAAACCTATGACAGAGCTATTTTACGCTCATCTTACTGCTTTACGCCCAGAGGATGTTAGAGCTATTTTTACGCCCTATTCTTTCTGGCCAGTTTGGAACGTGATTTGCCTATATGGCCTTCATGCCACATATTTCGAAGAACGTGTGTACATGTATCCTATTCTTACTGAAATGATGGGACGTGTGTCAACGTATGCAAAGGATGACTCTGATCATGGGTGACAGTTGTTAGCGTAAAGACAGACTTTGATGCTCTTTTACCCACAGAAGCCCCAGTCTATAAATAGACTCATTTTTCTCAAAGACACACACAGAGAGAACAGGAGAGAACACTCAGGACTTCGAGATTTTGATTCTCCGGAGCATTTTTCTTCAACTTTTCTTTCAGAACAGAGTGAAGCAAAGCAGGAAAGCATTCGGCCTCGCCATCAGTGCCCAAGTGCGTCGATACCTTTCTGGTGACTTAGTTCTTCCAAGTTGTTCTACTTCAAGCAGTGATCTTCATCATCATCATATGGTCCAAGGAACAAAGTGATCATTTACAGATCAGACTTCCATAGCAATACTTTTCCAGAATCAAATTTGTACTTTTTGTACTTTTTCTCGTTTTATTTTCAAAATCCAACCTTTTGTTTGGCAATTTTGTTAAGCGAAATAACACTATAGGTGAGTTCTTTATTAAAGAGATATGGCATGAAGCCTTGCGCTTCCTTACGGTGCTACGCCGCTATGAAATGGCCTGAAGCCGAGGGATTACCCCTACCTGGGAACCTCATCGTAGTGTCATACTACTGTAGCATGAGGTCACAAGCCTCTTTGTAGTGCCAAACTACCCAGCATGAAGCCTAAGGCTTCCTTGCGGTGTTACGCCGCAACGACATGGCTTGCAATGCCGAGGCTTTACCCCTACCTGGGTACCTCATCGTGGTGTCGTGCCACTGTAACATGGGGCCATCCTCTCTTTTGTAGTGCTGTCTACAACTCTTTAATTACGTCATACAACATTAGGCTACCTGCCTATTTGTGGTGCTACGCCGCTATGACTTGGCTTGCAAAGCCGAGGCATTACCCCTACCTGGGAACCGCATGGTGGAGTCATCCCACTGTAGCATAGAGTTTCACTCCTTGTAGTGCTGCTCTACCGTGCTTCCTGTAAAGCACACCAGGCATTCACTCTGCCTGAGAACTCATTAAGGCGTTTAAGCCAACCTTCCACAGGATCTGTTTTTTTTTGCAGAAAAATACATAGTAGACAACAGTGGTTATGGGTCCGTATCCCTTCCATGTTCCAGAGAACAAGTACCCACTGTTACCTGATAGTTTTCCAGTCAGTGATCCTCCTTTGAACCAAAAGTTAGATGCCTAGTAGATTTCTCTTTGAACTAATAGCATAAAACATTATGGTAGGATTACAAAGATACGCTATCATAATGCCTTCAAGTCTATTTTACAAGCTGTGTCATTGACCAACTGGCGCTTGAGGCCCTTTGTGAACGGATCTGCCAGGTTCTTCTGACTCCGAACATCAATTACTGCAATTATACCTCTTTTGATAAGATCGTATACTGTCCTGTGCTTCAACCGCACAGTCCTCTTCTTCCCATTGAAGAGGTCATTTGATGCCACCGCTGCAGTCGCCTGGTTATCACAGTATATCGGTATTGCCGGTATCTGAGCCCCAACCACTGGAAGATCATACATGAGCTCCCGAAGCCATTCTGCTTCATCTGCTGCAGTTTCAAGTGCATAGAATTCAGATTCCATGGAGGAACGAGAGAGTATAGTCTGCTTCTTCGACTTCCACGATATAGCAGCTCCACCCAAGGAAAAGACATATCCACCTGTGGATCTCTCGCTTTCCACCTCTGAATACCAGCTAGCATCACTGAAGCCTTCCACTACTGTCGGATACCCGTTGTAGTGCAGTGCATATGTCTGAGTTTTCTTGAGATATCTCATCACCCGCTTCACAGCTTTCCAGTGCTCAACCCCTAGGTTGCTTGTGAACCGACTCAGCATTCCCACGGCGAAAGCTATGTCAGGCCTTGTGGCAGTGGTTGCGTACATCAAACTTCCGATAATGCTAGAGTACTCCAGCTGCCTAACGCTTTCCCTTGAATTTGGCTTCAGCTTCTGATCACACCTGTATGGCGTATCGATCCCTGGAAGATCCTTATACCCATAGCGTGTGAGCATCTTCTCAATGTAGTGAGATTGTGACAGCGCTACTCCAGTGTCTGTCCGGATGATCTTTATGCCCAAGATGACATTTGCATCCCCCAAGTCCTTCATACTGAACTTGGTTGAGAGGAACTTCTTTGTCTCTGTGACACAGCCTATATCCGTACATAGGATTAGCATGTCGTCCACGTACAGACAAACGATGACTCCTCTTCCATCAGCGGAATTTGTGTAAACACATTTGTCCGTCTCGCTGACTCTGTAGCCGTTTGACCTAATAACTTTGTCAAATTTCTTATGCCACATCTTGGGAGCTTGCTTCAAACCATACAATGATTTCACCAACTTGTAGACTTTATCTTCAAGACCTTTGACGACAAATCCATCTGGCTGTTGCATGTAAATCTCTTCGGTCAGCACCCCATTCAGGAATATTGTTTTTACATCCATCTGATGTATCACCAACTTATGTATAGCTGCTAGAGCGATTAACATCCTGATGGTGGTCATCCGAGCTACTGGAGCGTACGTGTCAAAGTAGTCTATTCCCTATTTCTGAGAAAATCCCTTGGCTACCAGCCTGGCCTTGAACTTGTCAATAGTTCCATCTGCCTTCATCTTCTTCTTGAAGATCCATTTACATCCGATGGTCTTTTCTCCTTCAGGTAGATCTACCAACACCCATGTGTTATTGGAGGTGATAGAGTCAAACTCGTCATTCACTGCCTCCTTCCAGAAGATAGCATCTCTGGTCTTCATCGCCTCATCATAGGTAAGCGGATCTGCTTCCACATGATAGGTGACAAAGTCATCTCCAAAGTCTTTCGGTCTCCTCGCTCGCTTAGCTGACGGCTCTGCGAGTTCTGGTACAAGAGTTGTTTCATCAACAACAGCTTCTTCTTGGACTACTGGCCCATATGAGATTTCAGTCTCATTTGCACCTACATCATTTTCCAGAATGTCCGAAAGAACAATGTTTTTATCTTTTGCAAACTTATCTTCAAAGTATTCAGCATCGCGAGATTCGATGATATGATTTGACTCAATATCAAGAAATCTCCTAGCATCTCTCTTCTCGGCTTACCCCAAGAAGATCGCCTTCGTAGTCCTAGTCCCTAGCTTCTGAATCTTCAGATCTGGGAACTTCACATACGCCAGACACCCCCACACTCGAATGACATTCAAGTTTGGTCTGACTTTGAACCAGAGTTCATGAGGAGTTACGTCTGAAGTTGCATATGGCACTCTATTCAGAATGAATGTGGCCGTTAATGCAGCTTCTCCCCAGTAGCATTTTGGAAGACCTGCAGTAAGCAGCATAGAATTCATCATTTCTGTTAATGTTCGGTTCTTTCTCTCTGCTACTCCGTTGGATTGAGGAGAATATGGAGCAGTAGTCTCGCATATGATTCCATGTTCTTTGCAGAATGATGCAAATTTATGAGACCTGTACTCTCCACCTCGATCACTTGTCAACCTCTTGAGTTGTTGTCCAGTCTGTCGTTCAGCTTCGGCCCTGAACTCTCTGAACTTCTCGAAAGCTTCATCTTTAGACTTGAGCAAGTAGACGAACGCATATTTTGAGAAGTCATCGATGAAGGTTATGAAATACTTCATCCCAGCCTTCGTGGAGAAATGTTTGAAGTCACAGATATCGGAGTGCACCAACTCCAGAAGATCTGTGCTTCGATTGACCCGATGAAAGGATTTTCTAGTGATCTTCGTCTGAGCACACACTTCTCTACCTTACCCCCATATTTGGAGATAAGTTCTAGACTAGACATTTTGTTAATTCTTTTACAATGAACATGTCCTAGTCTATTATGCCACAACTCAAGAGAATAATCAGAAGATGCAACTGCATTATTGTCATCAAACTGGTTGACAAGTTGAATTTTAAACATTCCTTCGGTTAGATAAGCCTTCCCGAAATATGTTCCCTTCTTGGACATCACCATTTGACCAGTATTGATGTCCATCCTCAAGCCTGCGTTGCAGAGCAGGCTCCCAGAGATCAGGTTCTTGGCAATCGCTGGAACATGCTTCACACCTTGAAGCGTCAGAGTGTTCCCAGAAGTAAGTTTCAGTTCCACGATCCTGATCCCCAGAACTTCAGCTTGGGCTTGGTTCACCATGACAACCTTCTCAGATATCGGCTGGTACGTGACGAACCATTCCTTGCCAGAACAGACATGGCAAGTCGCACCAGTGTCTATCCACCAGTCAGAGTCAACTCCTACAGTTGTGACCTGTGCGATCATAGCAACAAAGTTAGAAACCAATAAAACCTTATTAGGCTCACCTTTCTCTGATTGTTTAGGCTTAGATCTGCATTCACTCTTGTAGTGGCCTTTCTTGCCACAATTGTAACAAGTCACGTGGGACTTAGTCTTCTGTTGCTTGAATGAAGGACCCTTCACTTTCAGATTAGTGAAGTCCTTCTTCTTGGGATGAGAAGCCGCCTGCTTCCCCTTGGGATCTCTCGTCTGCACAAGATTGGCTTTAGCCAACTGTTTGGACAGAGTGTCCACCTTCTGTTGGGAACGCATCTCGTCCTCAACATGGATCTCTTGAAGTAGATCTCCCAAGCTAATGTCTAGCTTCTTTCTGTGCATCCTTGCATAGAAGGTACTCCATCCAGCAGGAAGTTTTAAGACGATTCCTCCGACGACAAACTTGTCGGGAAGGGGCATCTCTTCCTCTTCCAGTTTCTGACGCAGCTTCAAAAATTTCTTCACCTGTGGCAACATGGACTTTTCGTCCTCAAAGAGCAATTTGTGATATTTTTCAACCACAAACATCTTGCTCCTATTCCTGTCTTCTTCATACAGATTTTCCACAGACTCCCATATGTCTCTGGCAAGTTTCTTCTTCGAGTAGGATTCTGCCAGGGAGTCCTCCGTGGCATTCAGGATGAGAAGCCTGTAAATGCTATTTTCCCTTCTCCACTTGGCCTGAAGTTTGGTAGCCGCGTTGATAGCGGCAGTAGATCCAGTGTCTGGAACAGAGGGTTCTTCTTCCAATAGAACATGATCAACGTCTTTTAGTTGAAGAGTTAGGTAAACCTTTCTCTTCCAGACTTGATAGTGCTCTCCATCGAACTTTTCCAACTTGCAGAAGTTCGATTGGAGGAGCAAAGCATTAATGTTTTCCATCTACATGGATCTTGCTTTGA
This sequence comes from Iris pallida, assembly GCA_029216955.1. NCBI lineage: Eukaryota > Viridiplantae > Streptophyta > Magnoliopsida > Asparagales > Iridaceae > Iris > Iris pallida. The sequence continues at coordinate 44,626 of JANAVB010005371.1, read as the reverse complement.
GATTGTTAGTCCCGGGGCTTGATCAAAGATGGTAAAACAGATGCTACAAAGATCTACGATGATACAAATACCAAATAACCCGATTACAATATGGAGGAGAAAAATAGAGAAGAGAAGATCTCTCGTTCTTCCTTGCAAACGTGTTGCAATTGGGACAGAACGAGTTACAATAATCTAGAAAGAGATGAGAAGAAGAACAATGTTGGGGTGTCAAAACACCGTTGCTCAAAGCAAGATTCGCCCCACACGATCTGCTTCCAGGAACCAGCAAGTTGAAGAACTTGTGGAACGCTCGAAGTCATCTCTGTTCTGACTCCTCGGATGGACTTGCAATGGCGGCAACAGCACCTCTCTCTTTCTCCTTTTCTGACTTGTAATTTTCGTTATAACCACAAAGGAGGCCAGAAGAGAGTATTTATAGAGAGAGGGTGGAAACCCTAGCCGCCTCTTTAGTTATGGAAAGATTGAATCAAATCCCAAAAAGATAGCAACGAGATTAATTCAAATCCCACAAAGATAGCAACGAAATTAATTCAAATCCCACAAAGATAGGATCTGAATTAATCGCATTGATTGCTAAGTGCAAAGTGCGCCAACAAAACGCCACATTACGCCTCATGAGCCCATGAGCCCGAGTCCGAGTCCGAGTCGCTAAGCCCCTTTGGGGCTTAGCTCTAAATAGAATTAATCCAAGAGAATGACAAAAGCATTTATACTTAATCCTTGGAGCCTTATTCTTACCTCCTAGTAAAATCACCCACATGGTTCCCTCCTTAGGGTCACCACCCCATGTGCATCTCTCAACAACACACTCAAGTATATATGTTGAGATAACTCATGGTGTATTTCCGATGTGGGACTAAAATTTACAAGGCATGTTGAGAGCAAGCTCTCTCCATGTAAAGAAAGCACCAACATATAATACTAATTAAGTAGCCATCCAATTTTGCAAACAAAGGCTAATTCAAAGGTAACATTTAGAAAGGAATTTGATTTCTTTTAAATATCATACAATAAACCCCCCCACCCCCCTCCCTACCCAAAAAAAAATCAAATTAAAGTTAACAATATTCAAAAGAATCGAAGTAGAAAATTTATGGGCAAATGTATATTATGCATAGATGAGATGAACTACAACATTGAATCTTACTTAGTGATTATTGTCTTTGCCTGAAAAAGTGCTTGATGGACTATGTCTTGAATTATACTTCTTGAACCAGATTCAGAAAATAGCACACAATGTACGCTAGAGGTTCTTGGGTCTATTGGGTGGCACTTTTTGTTGGCCATGCGCACTTATTCCTTATTCATAAGAGTTGTCTGGGATCGCCCTGTCCCATAGTTGCGGCCTTCACGACCTCTGATATAGTTAAGTTCTCAAAGGGTTGGTGATTGGTGTCAACCCTGCATAACCATGCTTGGACCTATTAAGAGTTTTACAAGGTTCTTTTCTGACTTTATATAATCAAGAACCATATATTTGCCTAATAAGCTCTTTATTATTTGATACACAGCTGCAGGTGCTTGTTCATCTTAGAATTCACAAAATCGTGCATTAGCGTTTCTATAGCAGATTGTTTAACACAATTTATAAAATTGGCTCATATAAAACACTTAAAAACTCTGTTAAACCAATTATAGTCTATTTCTTTAGGAGTTTTAAGGTATAACTGAGCTAGATGATTTAGTTACTCCTGAGTCAGACTTAGTGTTACCAAAATCATTTGACATGTGTGTGATTATATCAATTGTTGATATAAGTTCTAAGATAGTGAGCTAAAATCTTATCTGACTCTGCCACCTTTTGAGTATGAGCCAGTGGATTTAGTTGGCTTAGTACTAGATGTTTCTTCTTTACTAGGCATAACAAAATGTCACAGTCTGATGTTCTGCAAAGTAGTGTATTGAATCAACATGACAGCTAGAATAATTAAGTTATAGTTTGAATAATTTTGCTAATCAATCTTAACAAATCTTTTAGTCTATCAAGTTTTTATTCACTTGGGTTAGCTGTAGGGGTCGGTTCCCAGCTAGCGGTGGTCCGAAGACACTTATCGCCTAGGCTATTAATATTTACACCTTTTTGACAGAAGGATCCTTTCAGCTCGTACCCAAACATATATCTACCTTAAGACTTAGATTGAAAGAGATTTGCAATACCATTAAACTATTTACTTTTGCCTAAATTGTATCAAAAGGATTCTAATGTCATAGATTATAGGCAAAACAATACCTTCCTAACAGAAAATATGTGACTCAACAAAATTGAGAGTTCTATGTCTGATTAGGAATTCTAATATGGGACACTATGGTAGTAAAGGTTCAAACATGCACACCGATCAAGAAAAAATCATTCAACATCACCATAATCTACATATAGAAACCAAGACAGTGAATAGAATATGTAGGTAAATATAAAAATTACCCTTCTAAATGATCGGAGAAATTTTTTTGTTTTTTCTTTTTAAAAAGAAAAATCGACTTAGTAATAACACTTCAGAAAAAATATCATTTTGTACATCATTTTTAGATAGTTTCATTATTCTTACTAAACAACCATTATTATCCAAGAATTTGAAAAATAAGATTTACAAAAAAACATTTAGAAAGATAGAGCAAAGAACTTTTATTTTAGGTACATTCACCCTTAGCATGTTTGAGCTTTTCCTAACAAGTCACAATCTCTAATGCTTCTAACTTGAAGAGATGATATTACAAAGATCATGTCTAGAATGAGTGAGTACAAAATAAATTTTTAATTACCGTCATCGATAACATGTTACTATTTTCCAAAGCTTAAAAATATTTCTAAGGATTCTACCTTCAAGAGAATAGAGGTTAGTTTGCATACAAGAAATGTAATTGAAACAATGTACGAGGTTGTTCATTCTGGCACAAAAATACATTTTTCTACAGCAGTACAATTTGATAAATAACAGTTACAAAAATAATTTTCTCGTTGAAAATTTATACCAGATTTGATGATGGACTAGTTTACTTTTCAACTCAATGCCACCCAAGTTCCCAAGTGTATGCAAGTAAGGCCATACATATAATTTATGAATTTCAAAACAAGTTCAAACGCTTACCTCTCCAAAATAATTCATATAGATGTCTAGAACAATAGAACTATGTGAACAAGCTACATAGTCGACCTATTATGTATGTGGATAGTGGAACTGCATCAGGGTAGTCGAATGCCAATAGAACAAATATTAACCATTAAAACAAAAGCACAAAAAAAACATTAGGTATACATCTTTTGTATAAAATTTGCACCCATGTACAAATATTTCCGAAGAATATATTCAATAGTGTTGTTGAATTCTCTCGAATAAAGTGGTATCTAAGGGCTAAGAAAAGTATGGACACAAGAAACACACTAAGACATGACACACGAGATATCTAAAAAAAAAAAGATACAAACAAGCTACGAGATTCTTAATATTCATCACATTTAACTAGGTGTAAACCTATATTATTATGTGCCACTGTAATGTATAAAGCAACATATAGCACCATATGTGCCACTTATATCATGAATGCTGATGAAAATATATTTGGATTGTGGATGTAGTGTAGCTAATTGAGGAAGTTATAGAGTGCACGTTATATGCATTAAAGAAATTGTTGTATAAAAGGAATTGGGATGAAAAGAAAGGATACTAAATTTGTTGTGGAGGGAAAGAAAGAGTTTAGTAGTTCTTTTCAGGTTTTCTATGTCCTCCTCATAGAAACAACTAGAGTATATAAAGACCTCAACCCACAATTAACAAAATCAACGACCATTTGATAGGAATTAAAAGGCTAATAAGACCACCAACAACCAATAATATAAATGACCATTTAATAAGAAATAATAGCTAATAATTATTGGCCGTTTGAAGCAATCAAGTTGCCTAATAATTTTTTTCCCAACGGAAAGGAGGAGGGAAGTTGGTTTTTTCACATAATCATACAAAAAATTTAATCATGCAAGCCAAATTGAAGTTAGCCTTAGGTACATAGAACATATTTGGAAGTAAGCTTTTTCCCAAACAAAATTTGTTAGTATAACATATCATGCAAAAACTCGGTATTAAATAGTAAATACATATGGCAGGGAAAAAAAGTACACTACAAATTTAGAGTAGATATGCAGTCAATGACTCATTGGTATCTTTTAAAGCATCACATCGTATTGTTCTTCATTAGAATCTCAAAGGAATAAATCAATTTCCAAAATCGTTTTTAATATTTATTATTATTAGATATAAAGAAATATTGGATTATCTAGGGGAGTAACAAAAGTTGGCTCATCTAGCTTTAACCTTCTATTATGCTTCAATCATTTAGTATTGAGTCAAACTTGTCCGAATATGTAGCAACTCTTACGAGACGAAGAAAAATTACAGTGACTCATGCAAACAACTAAGGTGTTTAATCTTCAAAATCTAAGTGTCATGTAATAAGGGTCTTGCAATTAAATGAAAGGCGTTTCACTACGTATAATCATGTTTATTAGCTTGTAATACGAGATATAAGCCTCACCTAGTAAAGAAAGTAACCAATAAGTGGAAGATATAATTACAATACTTGAATTGCAAAGAGTTTTTGATTACTTGGATTGTGCGTATCCTCAATAATAACAAAAAGTTCTGTACATGCCTATATGAATATGCAAATGCACATGTACCTATGTCCGCACACATAATCACATAATATGCTAATAATTAAGCATGCTGACTAAATTATCCATATGTTAAGTGTACGTGGGAATTTATCTTTGTGAAACATTTATTTCAAAAAAAGAAACATTTATTTATAAAACATGGGCATTTATGCCTTCTCCATGCTTTGTTAACATTGTTATATCTTTTAACCACCTAGAGAGGACACAATTGCAGGACATAAGCCATTTGTTCTGTTCCCAAAAAATAAGAGGGGTTTATTGTCCTATATCCAAACTTCACAAGAACATAGAATTACTTGGCTCTTATTATATCGGCCAATTGCCATCTCATCAACCAATAAACCAAGCTTAGTTCATGCTGAAGAATGAGCAACACATTAGCTGTTCAGGAATTGGTCTTTTGATTAAGACAATGAAGGCTAACAAAACTTTGAGAAAATTGCACGGATCATGTTCAACTATAAGTACTTCAAAAACAATTTATAGAGTCGGATCATTACGAAAATTATTAGTACTTGTCTTGGTCTAATTATTTCCACAAAACCAATACCTTTTGTAACAACAGAATCCAAAAAACTATTCTTATCAAGTTAAATATTTGAAGCCTGATGAATACTTATTCTATCCTCGTATATGGAACCCGTGGTTTGGTTGCCCTGTGGCTATCTTCTGCTGTTTTTGGTGCACTTAAAATTTGTGTGAAATTTCTAGTCGTTTTAAGGCTATTGTACTTAAAAAATAAATTAAAACAAATCTTCAACAGTTGAAACAAAATTAGCAAATGAACATGTGAAATTTTACACGTAAGTTTGATATTCACTATTATTCCCTTGCTTCGGTGTCTGCATAAGAAAGTCCTTGCAATATCAACTATTAATGCTTGTCATTTGTTTAGTAGATGAATAATAAAAATTATGTAACAAGCAAGTGAATTGGGTATCACTGGCAGGAGCACATCAACAATCTATAGAGTGCTTGAGTGATAATAAGAACGGGAAGAAATCAGGTCATCCAAGAAGGCTTATGGTGCAAATTATCTTAATAGTAAAGTATAACAATTGACATAATTATAACCAATAAGTTACATCATATCCAAGCTTAGAATAGCACATATGAACAATATTAAGTGTTCACATGAATAACAGAATAATAGATTAACTCGTTTAGGCTCCAGGTGCAAGATATCGTATTTTTTGGTATGATAAACAAAACATCTAAAATAATAACACGAACGAATATTATCTTAGATTGTTAGAAATCTTGTTTATCTATTTCTGTAAATAACATATGAAATAAAATAATAAAATATTAGAATTACCAGCCTCTGAGGAAGTCGTGTACGAAGCACTGTCCTAAGGGAATATTCAAAGTCTATGTGCAGACTTATTCTCAAATCCTCCTAGAGGTAAAACCTCCGTGCTACCGGCTTTCCGTCGCTGCACACAGCTCCGGAAGAGTGACACGAACTTAGCTCTTGCCCAGAAAAAGAAGATGAAGAAGTGATAAGTTTGTAGGAGGAAACTAAAATGAAAGTTTTTTTTTTCTTTTTTTGAAGAGAAATAGTATAGGACTTGTTTGTATTTTTTTTTCACAATCAACCGAATGACATATGTATATACACTTCAACCAACGGGTAAGCTTAATAGACAATGAATTGGGTTTAAAGGGCTAATAAACCTGGTCATATTCAACACAACAAATAATAGCCATTTAATAAAAATAATAATAATGACTAATTAAGTAGCCATCCAATTGAGCAAACAAAGGCTAATTTAAAGGAATAACGTTTAGAAGGAATTTGTTTCCTTTCAAAAATGAATTAAAAGCTGAAAAAACAAGAAAAATGAATAAGAAAAAAAAACGAGAAAAAAATGACGAAATAAAACAAAAAAACGAAAAAAAAAAGGATAAAAACTAAAAATATTGAAAAGAAAAAATGACAAAAAAAGAAAAAAAAATAACAATTTTTTTGTCCGAGCAAAAAAATATACCCACCTATTCTTAAGGGACAAAATTCACATGTTTATGGATAAATTATTTATCCGGATATTCATAAATTTTGCAAATATATATTTTTAACCTAAACCAAACATGGAAATAGGTTATCCTTAATAAATTTTTCCAAAATATTTAGACTTTAGGTCTCGGTATTTCCGGTCAAATTATTTCCGAAAATTACAAATACCCGGTCAAATTTATTCCCACAATAAATTTATTCCCGTCGTTTTTTTCTTTTTTCCTTTTTTCGATTTTTCCCTCTTTTTCTCTCTTTTTTTGTTTTGTTTTGTTTTTTCATTTTTCATTTTTTATTTTTCTGTTTTTTAATTTTTTTTAGTTGGATTTTGACAGTCAACCTTTAGTTTAAGACCCAAACACTAATTATGTCTATTGTGGAGTTCCAAACACAATTATTCTAACTTATTGGAGACCCAAACACTTCTTATGTCCATTATGGAGATTCAAATATAAATATTCTAATTTATTGGAGACCCAAAGTCTAAATATCCTGTTTGCAAATGTGCTAGGTTTTACCATATAGAGTTGTAAATGTTTTAAATGGTATACCTCGAGCACATGCAACAATCCTTTCTCTTATCCATGTCATGTTAAAAAATGAGGGACCTTGTATGAGTTCTTTACTAGTTGTATTACGTAGAGCCTGGTTGATTCAATACGAGGCTCATTTGGTGCAGTACATTTCATTCAGAACCCTTGTTAGCAATCACCCGAATAAAACTCGTATTATACGCGAATTTTTCCGTATCTTTCATAAACGTATAATACTTGCGTACTTTTGACAGATCCAAATCAGTACATAAATTTTAAGCATGCGAAGTTTTAAACATGTTCTGTATAAATTATTGACAAATTTGGTACAATAAACGTGCTAGAAACCTGTTTAATTAACCAAATTTGACAACATATTTAAGAATGTAAAGTTTCTAACCTCAATATTTTCATTTTTCGAACATTTGACCGAATTTTTGAACGTATTTTATTTGCACTGAGCCGATTTATACTCGTACTTTTGCCGTCCCGAATTTTTTCCGTTTGCCGAATTGCTAACAAGGTTCAGAACTCCATTTACTACAGTTATTGTCTGAGTTATGTACATCTGGGTCAACATTTGGTGTCATACGCAAAACACGAGCCAAAAGGTTTCCGTTTCAGATGGACATTTTTTTAGACGTGCCATTCATTTAGATTATTTATAAGAGCACATCAAAAGTTGATCAGGGCTAGCCCAAAGCTAACTCTGATTTATTTACAAGTTTGTCGTTGAAAAAATTACGCAGGACTAGCCCAAATGTAAATATATAAATCAACTTTTTATTTTTTTGCTCTCTTCTCCTTCCTCACAAGAAGAATAAGTTCCTCACAAGAAGCACAAGAAGATCAACAAGAAGAACAAGAACAAGAACAAGAACAAGAAGAACATCTGTTTTTTCAAACCCTAGTTTATTTTTTTGCTCTCTTCTAATTTCTTAGATCTCTTTCTCCAAACCCTAATTTATTTTCTTTCTTCTTGTTTGGACATTATGGATGAAACCCTAGTTGTAGAAGAAATTGAGTTATCAAATCTATTAACCAATCTTTCTTTATTAATAGAAGAAATTATCGATAAACCCTAGTTGCAGAAGAAATTATGGATGAAAGCCTAGTTGTAGAAGAAATGGATCCATATAACGACTGCTACAATTTTTGGCAGTCGTAGAAATACTGATGACTGCCAGAAATTGTCGCAGTGCTGAAATGGACTTGCTGTACAACAGGACTGCCATAATTGGTGGTAGTCCCAGAAGTATTGAGGACTGCCAGAAATTGTGGCAGTCCTAAAATCGAAATTGTCGAATAAAAAAACATATGTTAGGGTTTATTTCCATCTTAATAATGGAGTAAAATATACATTTTCGGGTTTATTTTTATGCATTTTTTGTGAGGAAAGAAGTATTAGGGCTTGTACATTGTTTGTGATGAGCCTTTGGGTGCTATCGAAATTGGGAATGAGAATGAAACTAGGGTTTTGATGGAGATGAGGATGAAAATAGTGGAGAAGAAGAAGATGAAAAGAAAACTAGGATTTTGATGGAGATTGTGAGAATAAAAATGGTGAAGAAGAAGAAGAAGAAGAAGAAGAAGAAGAAGAAAGATGTGGTTTTGGAAAAGAGAGTGAAATTTTGAAATGAAGCTCAAAATTTAGATTTGGGGGGTGTGTGGGGTTGGGACAGCCCAATGAGTAAGAAAATAGGATGTCCTGAGTAATTTTTTCTCAAACCTAGGCTAGCCGGCCCCAATCCTGGCTAGTCCTGATCAACTTTTGATGTGCCCTTATAAATAATCTTCATTTATGGCCTTTATGGCCTTGAATTGATGTTTTTCGAGACGCTAGTCCAATGTGTATTTCAGAAATGGACGTTGAACAAATGAGATGAAATTTAACTGCAATCCAAACTAGCCCTTAGTAAACGTTCATGCTTCCCTTTTTTTACAGACAAGGACTGGCATAATTCTAACACATCTAACATGAGAAGGAAAAACTTGAAATAACAGTGTTCCATCAACAATTCTTATCAAGACGGAATACTCATTGAATTATGCAGAAGATGTTTCTTAATTATAAAAGAGAGAACTATCTATTCATGTCTCTTATGCAGAGTTTAGGAAGTTGAGTAATTTGGAAGCGTTAGATCTTCGATATAACAACTTCTTTGGGAGCATTCAACCTTTTGTGAAGGAATGGGCTTCCCTCAAGGTTTTACTCTTGAACGACAATCAACTGAACGCCACCTTATCTCCACATGGTATGAACTATTTATTTTGGGTGCATGTTTATTATTGCGTCAATATTAATATGTTAGCTAGTGATTGCTTCACCTTTTAGATTAGTTTGATAATAACAGCAATCGTTTCTAAGGAAGCTTGACTGAGTTTAGCAATCTATAACAATATCCGAACCATTTTAAATTCTGGAAGTTGCATCAGTCAAAACCTTAATCTTCTTCTGTTCACATCCTATAAGAAATGCTTAGGCAACTTGCAAATGTATGTAAGGAAATTTGGCGCCTATCTTTGCTTCCGTACCTAACGTTGTTGCCTTCTCTATTTGGCAGCCTGAAAGAGAGAGGTGACTGAGAGTTCAAAAAAAAAATCAGAGTCAAAAAAGTTCAAAAGTGATCATGTGCTTTGCACTTTAGATCATTAGTTACCAGAGATAACACAGTGTTTTTTTTTTCTTTTTTCTTTTCGTTACAATAATGGCTAGAAGTCTAGCTTAGAAAACAAACAGAGGTTTCATAAGTTCGTAGTGGCCAATTGCATGTAAAAAATAGAACAATGTATGAACATGTTTAAGTGAAAAAAGTTAAAGGTATTTAAGTGAAAATTAACCTAGAAATGTACACACATATGAGTACCTATGGGTAAAACTTATTAATACAGGAAGACGGTCATTTTTTCTAGTTGACTTGAATCATATTTTCCTGCATAAAATGTTTTACTACCATCTAACTAGGCCTCGCTACTGTTCTTATTTTACAGGGTTATGCAAGCTAAAGAATCTTCAGTTATTAGATTTAAGTCGAAATGAGTTCACTGGAAATTTTCCTTCGTGTATCGGGAATTTGACATCTCTCAGATTCCTCGACATTTCTGACAATCAATTACAAGTGAACTTACTGCAGCCCAATTTTCTTGCAAATCTAACATCTCTCGAGTATATCTTACTTTCTAATATTCAACTTCAAGGTACATTCCTTTTGGCCTCCTTGTCCAATCACTCTAACCTTAAAGCACTGGAACTTGTTGATAGCAGAAATAACTTGGTGGTGGAAACAGAGGATCCAATAGCGACGCCATTATATCAGTTAGAGAGTATCGTTCTTTCAATGTGCAACCTTAACAAGGGCAACGGTATCGTACCGAGTTTCATGTCCAGTCAATATGCTCTTAACTGGATCGTTCTTTCCCACAATAACTTGAGAGGTTCCTTTCCTAGTTGGTTACTGGAGAATAAAACCGTACTCCATGTAGACTTGCAAAATAACTCTTTCAATGGACCACTTGTTCTTCCCAACCATGTGAATACAGACATGTCCTGGCTAGACCTATCCATGAATGAGTTAGGTGAAGAAATGCCCACCAACATAGGCGTCCTACTTCCAAACATAGAATACCTTAACTTATCAAGAAATCATTTGCGAGGTAGTATTCCTTCCTCCTTTGATTATTTTCGCAATTTGGATATCTTAGATTTGTCAAACAATAACCTCTCTGGAGAAGTATCAAATGTCTTTGGGAACTCTTCTTTAAGTCTACTAGACATCTCTAGGAACATGTTTCGTGGTCGGTTGCCTTTGCAAAATTCAAATATGAACTCATTAATTTATCTTGTGCTCAGTGGTAACCATTTCACAGGAGATATCCCAAGTAATTTATGCAACTACTCGTACCTTTCGGTTTTTGATATTAATGATAATAAAGTAAGTGGAACGCTACCGAATTGCTTGAAGAAGATGAGGGATCTTGGAGTGTTGTCCGCGGAGGAAAATCTAATGGAAGGGTACATTCCGACTAGTCTATGCACTCTTTCGCTGCAGATTCTGAACCTTTCCAAGAACCGGTTATATGGATCCGTACCACATTGCTTCTTCAACCTAACAAATTTGCAGTACTTGCATCTGAGCCACAATGGCTTGACAGGATCCTTCCCAATAGGTCTGTCTAATAGCACCGCTATGACAACTTTGGATTTGGGAAACAATCATCTTTCTGGCGAGCTTCCTGGTTGGATAGGAAAAGCCTTGAGAGAGATGAGAATGCTACTACTGAAAGGAAATCGTTTGGGAGGACCGATTCCGAACCAGGTTTGCCAGTTGAAGCATCTGCGTATTCTCGACGCATCCCAGAATCTCTTATCCGGAGAAATTCCAGCTTGCATAAAATACATTGGACATGAAGGAAGTACAATTTTCCCGTTACCGGATTCTATTAGTTCTACCGAAGCAACAAACCAATTATCTTTTCCCTCTTACCAAGATCTTGAGGCAGAGAACAGAAAGAGTGTCACTTACAGGTTGGGTAATAGTATAGTGGACGTAGCGGAATTCATGATTAAAAGCCGATATGATACATATAGAGGGGATGCTCTCAATTACTGGACACTGCTGGATTTGTCATGTAACCAACTTGTAGGACACATTCCCTTGGGGATTGGTGACTTGAGTTGGCTCCAGTCGTTGAACTTGTCCAACAACCTCTTGACAGGACCAATTCCTGCTACTTTCTCAGGCTTGAAGGAGATACAGAGCTTAGATCTCTCACACAACGCATTAACAGGACAGATACCGCACCAGTTGGTGGAACTCTACTCTCTCGAGGTCTTCTCAGTTGCGCACAATGAACTGTCAGGCCCGACGCCCGGAATGGAGTCACAGTTCAGCACATTCGGCGAGAGCAGTTACGAAGGCAATCCGGACCTCTGCGGCCCCCCGCTGAAGAAGAATTGCACCTCCCCTAGGCAACCAGGGCCCTTGCTGCCGTCCTCCTATGATCATGAAGGAGACGACAGTGCGGCGGTCGACAGTCTCATCTTCTTTGCATCTTTCGCCCTGGCTTACATCATGGGATTCTGGGGATCCATTGCTGTGCTCTATTTCAAGACTGCTTGGCGGCGTTCTCTGTTTCTTGCATCGGACAGATACGCTGTCAAGGTTCGGGAACTGCTGGAGAAGCATCGGAGGAGATGCTGGTAATCAATCTCCCATTGATATTAATAAACAAGCTTGGTTTTGAATTCAGATGCTGGTTATTAATGGCTATGTACGTATATTTGCTCTGTATTGTCAAACGAACCTACTAGTGTTTCTTTCAACTTTATGGATTTGATAAAAGTTTGATGTTTGTTTAAGCTCCCTTAAGTAAATTTCTAGGAATATAATATTTCTCAAACTCAAATAAAGGGATATTTGAGCACTAGTAATGAAATACATTTTGCTTCCCTCCTTTTGTATTACAGGTTAGAAAAATAAAGAAAATAAATGAGTTGTGGGTTGGGTGCTATGAGATATGTGGAATCCAATGTTGGAGTTATCCAATAATTAGGAATTACACATGTAAAATTAAATGTGGGGTGCTACCTAAATAATTAAGCCAAATTAAAGTAGTATAATTAAAAAATAGGCTTAAGAATATAATTGTTATGGAGATAATATGCAGATACCTAAGAGATAAACCTAATTTGATGAGGGCCAAATTAGTAAAACCTAGAATATATATATATATATATATATATATATATATATATATATATATATATATATATATATATATATATATACAAAATCGTTCCAAAACCAGCCGGCTGGTTTTGTATTATAGAACTATCATATGTTTTATGAATTGGATGAGAATTTAGTGGTTGAGATTAAAAGGTGTAGATCCCACCACCTTTTTAAGTCATTTAATCTCAACCATGCAATTCAAATCCAGCGTATATAACATAAGTTGGTTCCATAATACAAAACCAGCCGGTTGGTTCTAGAGCACTCATATATATATATATATATATATATATATATATATATATATATATATATATATATATATATATATATATAGCAAATGACCTCTAGCCTAGTTGTTAAGAGAGATGCATGCGGCCCAAGTCGTCAGGAGTTCGAGTCCCAGTGGAGGCGAGTTCGCCACAATTACCATTGCTTCTCTCTCTCTCTCTCTCCTCTCTCTCTCTCTCTATATATATATATATATATATATATATATATATATATATTACCCCTCTCTCTCTCTCTATATATATATATATAGAGAGAGAGAGAGGGGTAAAATATAAAATATAGATATATTTTACCCCTCTCTCTCTCTCTCTATATATATATATATATATATAGAGAGAGAGAGAGAGAGAGAGAGAGAGAGAGAGAGAGAGAGAGAGAGAGAGAGGTAATACTCTCCCTTTACTTTCAAAATTTCAAATTCTATCCCAAACATGTGAATTTAGGTAATAGTAGTATCACTAAATTAATAAAATGGCATTTATGAAAAACTAAACAAATTAAGATTTCTATCCACGTGTGAACCAAACATGGGAATATAAATTTTTTTTGACTACATAATCCAACCTATCCAAACATAAGTATGTGAATGTTAATTGAATTCCTCTACCTTGAAAAAGGAATAGAAAATGAATTCCTAAGAATACAAAAACTTCATCCAAACGAGCCCAATGATTTGTGTGGCGGAGGTAAGATAATTGTGTGGGACACTTGGAGGAGAGAATTATTTCCTATAACCTTAGATTACATCAAGGCCTCGTTTTGTTCGCAGAAAGGAATGGAAAGGAAATCAATTCCTTGGCATTTTCTTTCCTTTGGAAAACAACAATTCGATTGATTTTCCTTTTCAATGTTTGAAAATGTCAAGGAATTTGGAAAGGAAAGTGAATACTTCAAAGTGGGAAAGTGATTCTTTGCTTGAATGGATGGAATCATTTTCCCCTACTTTTCCTTCCATTGAGAATCACTTTATTTTCCTCCTCAATTCTTTTGACACCCAAACATAGGAAAGTAATCACTTTCCTTTTCCAACCCTATGTTTTCGCGAACCAAACGTGTAACTCCTCTTCCCAAAATTATCAAATTTTTTATTTAATTATTTATTCTATTTGTCGTATTTTGAAATACTTCCTCTTTGAAACATATGGATGTTATCTTACTATTACGTTTTATTTCAAAACTAGTTTAAAATTATGGTTTGAAAAATAATATTTGGCTTTAATAAAAATGTCTATTTTTGAAACTCATTACTTACATTACAAATATGTTGGTTATTACCTTGGTCTTTCAGACGCTCGAAAGTGATTTAAAAATTCATATCCATTTTGATAAAAAGGATTTTGCTTGTCGAAATATTTTAATTAAGGTTTTGATTGAATAAAACTATACTCTAAATTATTTTGATAGCGTCGAATATTATTTAAGGCATTATGTTGATCGCTTATTTTGATTTGAATTAGAATTCATACGATTGAATTATTTGATGATAATGGCTATGATTTTAATTTACTATTATGGTTGATTATTAATTTAGTCAAAATTTATGATTTGTTTGGTTGGCTGTAACTAATAAAGGATTATATATTTCTAATGATAATAGAAAAAGATTATATAAGAAAAATATTCTTTAAGTATAGAACAAGTATCATAATTTATATGAATATTTAATTTAATCTTGGATAAAATTCCTCAAACCACCCTTATCCCTAGCAATAACTGACCTATGCATTCCTTTCTAAACTATAGTGAATCTGACCTTTGTGATTCTATCACATCTAAATATATTAGAAACCTCACCCAGCCATATATAATATATTGGAAATTGGTGAGAAACCCAATTTTGGAGTTGGTTTGTATGAAAAATCCACCCGCAGGATGAGTTTTATGAAATGCCCAGAATTATATATTTTCACGTTAAATATTCCAAGATTTCCTTTAGATGCTCCGTATTTACAAAATTGCCATCTTTATAATACCATAACTACCCTTCGCACAAACTCAGATTTGGATTGCAATTTTCGTCTTCTTCTTCTTCTTCTTCTTCACGAGAGATCTGAATTCCATTGCTCTCATCTTCAGCAGAGATCGCAAAGATCGTTCGTAGTTCACTGTTTATTTCTTCAGTCGAACTCCGATCATCGCTCATCATCATCATCATCATCGTGGAGAGATTTGAAGTTTTCTGACGATTATGTCAATTGTGGAGAGAAGATCTTCTTCTTTTCCATAAGAGTTAGCATCGTTTTGAAAGAAGAACAAAAATTCTTGAATTTTTGTTCCTGACAAATTTTTTTCACAAAAAAACAAAGAAATAGGCTTTAGGTTTCTGTCGACTGTTCTCCATCATTCTTCGTGTTAAAATCACGAAAAATGACCATTCTTCGTGCTAAAACCACGAAGAATAGCCTTATCCATGTCAAAATGATGGAGAATGGCCATTCTCTGTGTTAAAATGATGAAAAATGGTCATTCTCCGTGCTAAAACCACGAAGAATGGCTATTCTTGGCTATTTTAACACGAAAAATGGTCATTCTCCGCCATTTTAACACGAAGAATGGCTATTCTTGGTCAAATTAACAAGGAGATGGCCATCCTCCGTAGTTTTAGCACAGAGAATGACCATTCTCCGTGGTTTTAGCACGAAGAATGGCCATTCTCCTTGTTAAATTGATAGAGAATGACCATTCTCCGTCATTCTAACACGGAGAATGGCTATTCTTTGTCAATTTAACAAGAAAAATGGCCATTCTCTATGGTTTTAGCACGAAAAATAACCATTTTCCGTAGTTTTAGCACAAAGAATGGCCATTCTCTGTGATATTACCACGAAGAATGATCATTCTCCTGCATTTTATGGTCAGTTGAAACTTTGAAGGGCCATAACTTTTGATTGGGAGGTCGAAACGAGGCCCGGTTTGTCGCAAAAGGAACGTATTTTCGAGGAACGGAGATTAACCATTTTTTCGTTAGTCGGCCTTCCGAAATTTTAGAATCGCAAAAAAATGATGTTTGGACCTCCGTTTTAATAATTTTACCGTTTGTCGACCTTTTCAAAAAATTTCGATTGAAGTAAGGTTTGAAGATTTTTTAGGAAAAACCTACATTCGAAGTGAGCAGCGTATGGAAGAAGAGAAAGTATCAAAATATTTTTTTAAGAGTAGTTTCGTGGGTGTTTTCAATAAATTAGAAGGAAGGGCAACAATAAATTAGAAGGAAGGGCAAAAAGGTCATTCGGAACCCCCTTTATATATTTTTTTTGCTAATTCTGGGCATGCGATAAAATGTTATTGTACGGTGCATTTTTCATAAAACTTTTTCATTTTTTGGGCATTTCATAAATTTTCCCATATATAATATATATATCAACTATAGGTATTAACCGCCATTGTCACGACCGGTACCCGTTTTTCGGATGCGAGCTCGTGAGCAAGCCAGCTACGTATCGAACGGACTCCAGCCCGACTCGAATACGTAAACGCTGTTAAGCTATGGTATACTGCCAAATCATGGCAATGCAATCTATATCTCAACCTACAATAAAATATGAAATATGAATGAGCAATTATGGGTCATGGTCTGCAGCCCATTAGCATATTGTTCGATTAGACTCCAAGAATGATATGAGTCTATAAAATAAGTAGAATATATCTTGGTATGGAATATAAAGCATGAAAGGATAATAAGGAATTATCACAAACAAATACGTGTATCCCTGCAGGTGTAATCACTACCATCATGATCCGCTAACTAACTCCATGCAATCAGCTACCTGAAGAGATCATCAGGTCCTCAGGGGACATAGCAAAATACATAAAAATATGCCTATCTAACAGTTTAATCATGCAATAATATAAACAGGGTATAAACATGAACTAGACATGAGACTAACATGTGGCTACTGATAGATAACTATGAACACGGATACAGGATCAACTATGCATAAATAAACTGCTGGAAGAACAAGAGATCAATGGAATACCAAACCCTCGCCCCTCGCAGTTTTGAACTAATCACTAACTCTCGCCCCGAATGTGGACTCGCAGGTCAGTTTCAAGACAAGTCACCCTCGTCCCGTGTGTGGAATCGCAGGTGCAAACGGACAACCCTCGTCCCGTGTGTGGACTCGCAGGTTGTGGAAACGATACAGGAATAACAGTTCAATCACACATACTTGTAGACACGACTCAATCAAGATACAAGTGACAACACGGTACAACTCAGTCATGACACAGGTAAGGACTACTCTAGCATGAACCATAATGTGAATCAAGCCTGGTGTAACTACGCTATCAAGTCATAAAATATTGATATACAAACAAGACAATAAACTGGTAAACATAGTATGTAGAAAACATATGATTCCATATCAACTAGAGTAACTAAATGATAACATAATTAAACAGAAGAACTATAAGCATGAAAATGAACTGTAGAGGGAGGCAAGGTATCTTGCCTGGGGGTTGCACGCAGATCCAATAAAATATAGTCAACTGCTAAGCCGTAACGTTCAAATCATCACAACTGTCTTCGAAAGCTGAAACAAATATTACCAACATTCTCAGAATAGTCAAATTAGCTAGGATTGCCTATCCTTAAGTCCAATTCTGGACACAGGGGCAAAACAATAATTTTAGACCAAAACGGTGTCCGCCGTTGGACCTGCTTTGCACCGAAAAGTGTGCCAGAGTCAATAGTCTCTAAAGTCGTCAAACTATATGTCTACGGATTTATTTTGATGATATAAATCCAATGGTATATCCAATTGTGGATTCCGGTGGGCCGTGCACAAAATCGCCCGTTGAATCGGATCGTGGGGTCCGCAAAACGGCGATCCGATCAATTGTCTCAGAATCGGACCAAACTTGGCATACAGGACCAAAAAAATAATACGGACCTGTTGGCGCAAGTTTTGTCTCGATTTGACGAACGTGCACAAAGTAATTAGAAAATTTGTCCAGAGGCCGATACGATAAATTTCGACGGATACGCATCAAATCCGTCGCGCACACGCTACCAATTTGAATTCCGTCAAAGTCCACATGTCCACAAAGTCGATACGTGTCTTTCGATGCTTTTAGTTCGTGACCACATCGCTCGGATTGGCGGGACGCACGTCGTATCGAAGGATTTTATTGAAATTTTATAATTTGAAAACGGGTTTTTATCAGTTTTGAAAATCGGATTACTCGACACACAGTCGACGAAACTAATTCCTACAAAATGGGTCTTGTAGCCATATAGGTTGTCTTTAACTATTTCTAATTAGTTCTAGAAAATTCCTAATGTCTCGATCACAATCTGTCTACGAAAACAGGGGTGCCAACTTCGAAACTGTCATATTTGAACAGGTTTTTCGTCAATTTCAAGTTGATAAAACTCGAAATCCTGATTGATTTCAATCGAACCAATTAATGGGGATTGTAGAGGGTCATTTCATCTATCCGTAGGAATTTACAAGATCAGAAACGATCGAGTTTGCGAGAAGAAACAGGAAAGGAAGTGGGTTACATGGCTGGCTTGGCTGTTGTTGTCCGTGCGTATTTCTGTTGCCTCCGCACGCTCCGGCGATCTCCGATGCCTCGTGCGACGGCATAGGTGGCCGTGGAGGTCGCCTGGATAGGGTTGCGCTGGGTTTGTTTAGGGCTTTGAGAAATTGACCAACCCTCTCTCTCTATATCGATCTCCTTATATGCACTGTACGGGGAGTTCGGCTTCGGTTTGGGAAGCTCGGCCTGTGGGCATGCTGCGGTTTAATGCTTGGGGGAAGAGTTTGCATGGGCTATGAGTTACTGGGCTTGGGCCTAGCTGTGTTGGGCTGGGATGCTATCGGGCTCGGCTGGGTTGCTGTTTCCCTTTGGGGACTGCTCGTTTGAGCTGGAAAGGATTTGTTCTGTTGAATATGGGAGGTTTGGCATGTGGCCTGGGTAGCTTGGCTGGGATTTACTAGGGGGTGCTGGCCCTAGGATGGGTTGGGGTGTTTGATTTTATATTATACTATAGTTTATAATATTTACATATACAATTTATACGCTCACGTATATATACATAGTACGTACACACACACACACACACACACAACACACATATATATATATATATATATATATATATATATATATATATATATATATATATATATTATATTCTTTATATATATATATATATAATATATATATATATATATTATATTTTATATATATATATATAAATAAAGATATATATATATATATTAATATTATATTATATATATATATAATAATTATATATATATATATATATATATATATAATATATATGTATACTACAAACATATACTCCCATATATGTATATATACACACATACACATGTACACCTATATTTATATAACATGTATATACATAAATATATGTTTATACAAAAATATAATATAAATAATACCTATTTGATGATGAAGAAAATAACCATTTAATAATAACTAATTATTTTAATACAACAACAATATTATTAATAATACTAATAATCCCGTTAACAACTAAAAATATCCTAATAGCAAGTGTAGTAAGGTTTGGTGAGTCTGGTACGCACACTCTTTATTGGCTCCCGAAAATCACACAAATATTGTAAACACTATTAAAATAATAATAATACTAACACTCTGGTGGTACGAAATGAAGCGGGAGTGTGAGCACCCTAAATTTTGGGTTGATTTTTTTATTTTATTTTAATTTTCTGATTGAGGGTAATTTTGAAATTTTGTGTTTATAATTATTTTAATAATGATATTTAATTCATGATATAATTTTAGGTGATTTTAAATCATTTTAAAATTATTTAAATCAATGACATGTGGTTTTGACGTTTTGCTAGTGAAATCCTAGAGATTGTTTGACCTAGAGCCTAACCATGTGATTATGATATTTTAATGTCAATTTTTGGTCTAAGGATATTTTTGCATTTGACCTCTTTAAATTATTTTGATATTATTTTATTATTTATGATATTGTTTTGGGATTATTTGAGTCGGGTTCGAATTTCAACTCAATCCGACTTGAAACGGGGACCCGGGGATAGTTTGACTCTAATGGGACCCACACACTAGTTAGGCATGGCCCACGTGATATTAATTTTAGTCCACATGATAGAAATATTTTAGTTAGAGGTTAGACTAATTATTATGGATAAGGTTAGTGTGATTAGAGACTTTAGAATGACTAATTTAGCCCCAACCAATTAGCCCTTTCCTAATACTCATAGAATAGGTTAGTAGGGGCTTTTGGACTTTTCCTAATAGGACAAAACCACCTTTATGGCCAGCCACAATAAGGATAGGGTTGAGCCTCCCATTTGTCATTATCCATCTATTTTTTCTCTCTTGTTCTTCCCCAAATTCCTAGAGAGCAATCCCTAGCAATTTCTCCACCAAATCCTTCCATTTTACCACCAAATCTTCTTCTTTCCTTCTCCATTCTAGTCAAGGAGGAAGCTACCCAAGTTTGGGAGGATTCGGAGCTCGTTCGTGTCCTTTTGGAATCTCTACGTGTCGGTGTCGCTCCGGGAAGGTTTTTCTTCGATTCGATCTACCGGGAGGTATAAATTCCTTCTCCTTTTCATTTCCTCATGCATATAGGTCTATTTTGAACCATAGGAATGACCCCCATGGTTGTATCTCCATTTGTGTCTATTTTTGTGTCCATTTGGAGGTCATAGGAGTGTCCTTTGTGTTGTGGATGTGTTCATGTTACATATATAGATTTATATATATATATATATATATATATATTGTAATGAGAGTGTATCTATATTTATATATGTAATAAATGGTTCATGATGATTATATAATCAAGTTTGTGAGTGTGGTTTCTCATATTATTATTGCTATTATTGTTGTGGATAATTAGGATATATATTGTGTATTCTTTTGGCTCAAACTATCTAAATCCGTCATGATTTTTATCCACGTTTTTAATTTTAGCCCTAACTTCGAAATATCATAACTTCTAGCTCAAAGCTCGGTTTAATCTTCCGTTTTTTTTAAAAGAAGCGTATTGAAGTTAGCTTTGTAAAAACATGTATTAATAGGCCTAATTCTTTCTGTAACTTTCTGGAGAATTATTTGAGTGTCAGCTGTACGAAAAATAAACGCGTTCTCAGTGTTTTCGCGATTCCGGGAGTTTCTGGAAACGAAAATGCAATCCGTTTAAAGTTTCGGAAAGCTAACACATAGATCTATAACATACTTTAATCATAGAGTTTAATTCATGCTGAGATGGTATAGTATTTATTATTAGTAGGAGTTACTATTCGGCATATGCATTTTGTGCACCCTTGTGTGTAATATAATGTTTTATTTGATTTTAACCCATGTTAATGTATATACATTATGTAACTAAATAGAGAATGCAAGCATGAGTAAATGTTTAAATAAATGATGTATGAGGTGTAAGTATCCTATCTAATGTAAGCATGTATAAGTATGGCTTGTAATGAATATGTAGGTTCCATAGTATGTAATGTATGGTGCATATAGTAGTGCAAGAGAATAAATGAATGATGAATGAATGCAAGCATGAATGTAATGTAATAATAGATGTAATGTATGCAATATACAAGTTAATGAGATATAATATTCTATGTTAACACAAATCGTATATTACCTCATGTACCCCCTTACACTATGTTGACACTATCACACTTGACACATTATTCACTTACACTTTGACACTCTTTGATATGTATACACTATGTATGCCCATTTAACCCTCACTTGCCCCTTTGCCATGTTCACATACACACACATAGCCCCTTAAATAAGTATTTATGAATATAGTTAACTTAGCTATGTATGTATATTATATATATGTTAGCATATTGTGTTGTAATATATAAGTTATATAACTATTTAAAATGTCATGATTATAGACCTAATGTTGAATACCGATATATGCATGTGTATATATGTGTAGACATATATAGCTTAAAGTAATAGATTACCTAGTGTATATCCAATGTGAATTCTTGCCTATTTGAGTATTGAATAATTGCATGCTATATAGAGTTGGGTGTATGTTGGCTTGTATAGCCTTGTATTGATGTGTGCTTGCTAGGATAGTCTTGGTTAGGCCTAGTAAGACTTGCTGGGTTAGGACATGACCTAGTTTGACTAGTGCAGTTGACCAGAGTTGACCAAGGGTTGACTTTGGCCTAGTTTGACCTAGATTCATGTAGAATGCATTGTAGTGCTTTATATTATCCTTCTAGACATGTTGTGACTTGTGCTGTTCTAATTAGGAGCCAGACACCTCTCCTCGGACAGTATCTTTACCTTGGACATTCAGATATCAGGCGAGTACATTCTCTGATAGTTCTCTCATTTACTTGTCAATTACTATACTTCAGTTCTAGTTAGTTGTGTGCGATTCTCTGTTACAACACGTATGGATATTTTTGGATTCATGTATACGACACATATTATTTTCTGGCCTCTATTACTGGTATCATTATTTCTGGAATCATTTACTGGAATCACTTACTGGAATCATTTACTGGAATCACCCCGGAATCATTTACTGGTATCATTGTACTTGGCTGGACTCATCTTGAATCATTGTGTCGAAATTCTGGATTCACTTGCTGGGAGGGGAAATACTAGAGTAAGACATGTAGACATACCCCATTACTGGAATCACCCCTACTGGAATCTACTGGAATGATAGCCTTCTCACACCCGGCCAGGTGTGTGATGTGCCGGATTACCCACAGCCGTTTACATATCGATCTCGGTATTTTAAAACACACTGCTAGAGTATAGGCTGGACTCACCCTGGAATCATAGATCACTATGACTGGAATCGTCCCTTGCTGGATTCATCTTGTATGAGATTCATCCTGTACTGGACTTACATTGGAGTTACACTGGTCTACATGTTGTCTGGACTTTATATCATATTACCCTGGTTCAGCTAGTTCTATTTTTACAGTCTTCATTGCTATGATTCTTCTTTTGTTTAGTATTTACTTTCCTTGCACTTTATCTGTCTTTCTTACCATCACCTGAATATAAACTGCCATTTTCATCAATATAACTGTCTATAACTACTTTATAGTTCTCTGTCATTTACTTGGATTTTTTAGATGAGATGTGCTCGTTCCTGTCCTGACTGGACCTGTTGATAAATTTTACAGATAGCTTGGAGGTTGCCTGCTAGCCTAGAGGAGACACAGTAGAGATTGTATAGATAGTTATTTTAGTTGTCTTGAGTTGTATTTACTTGTGGATTACTGTATTTGAGTTTTGAGATGTATTTCTAGGATTATGTATCTTAGACACTTAGACTTCTATCTCCTGTATCTCTTTTGAATTTCATGTTTATCTATCTTTATCATTCTATCTTAGATTGTGATTGAGTTGTACCTCTGTGTTGGCCTCCTTATGGAGAGTATTCATATTATGCTAGTTATAGTTCATGACCTAGAACAGCGTTCTATCGTCGACACTGCGGCGTAGGCTGGGCGTTATTACGTTCTCGTACCCAAACAGTGGGTGCGGGTCATGACACGTTTAGTGGTGGCCCATGTAGGTCGAGTTTATGTATTGGTATTCGAACTTGAGTACCACTACAGCCTGCAGTAGGAATAGGATATATCTTGAAGATACTCAATCACAATTAGGATCCCTTGAGAGATTCCTGGGACGACCCTTGAGAATCTTGTTTAACTCCGATTTGAACACTCTTTTTCCTTGATTTGATTTATCTTTACTTTCTGTTGTTGAATTTGATTTTGATGTATTATTATTGAATTTGAGTTTGTATTTATTAAATTTGATGAAGGTTGTGGAATTTTGAATCTTGATGTTAGCTGTAGCATCCGAGTTTGTAGTTATATGATTTGAAGGATTTGTTCATTTCTGAATTTTGATGTTCGTTGATAAATTTGATTTTTTTTTGTATTCATTGTTGATTTAATTTAATTTTTGGCAAGATAAAATTATATGGGCTAGGTCATCTAAGTTATGGAAATCTTGTCTTATATAGTCACATTAGCCAGCATGGTGAGGACATATAGTCTGATTTTAGATATATTTCTCGGGTGTAGAAATTTAAGGTTTTCGCAGCCAAGCTAGCGGCATCGCAAAAATGTTAATACCATGATTCTAGAGGTATGTGCATAAGTCAAGGACTCTGTGATTATCGTAGCCTTGCTCACTAGTATGACGAGGATTTAGAGTACCATAATTTTGGATAGACGCATATGATTATCAATTGTACCTTAAATATTTTCGAACATGTTTTTGCTACTTTTGTTTCAGTCATTCAAAAAAAGAAGAAGGAATTATTGTTGTTTTGTTTGTTTTGTTTCTCATTGTTTACTTAGGATGTAGCTTTAGCTATTTTTATAAACCTTGTGTAACTTCTTACAAAATTTATTTCTTCTTAATATAATAAACCAATGATTTTGCTAGGCCTTATTTTGGATTTGGTATTATAATTCTTGTTTCAGAAAAAAGGGGTCCCTCTTTTAAATAGATAAGCAGAACAGATTCTATTATCATTCTTTCCTGCCAATATTTTACTACCATCATTCCTTGTCTTATATATCTGTCCTGATTATATCAATTCCCTGTCTCATATATAATTCTGTCAGCTATACCTTGAAAACTCTTGAATCTTTATATCATTTTTTATCTGAAAAATGTTGAGGAAGTGATATATCTAGTTTGGAAATGATGTAATTGGTTATCATATGATGATTTTGTAGGAATCAGAGTGTTGGATGTCAAATATGAAAAATTTGAAATGGAGATGTGGTAAAGGTTTAAAATGAAATCGAGAGATAAATGTTATCAATTTAGAAACAATCACAGAAAGTGGGTTATGAATAATTCATGGATGTATTTCAAAACTAATGAGGATGTTTAAGGTCAACCTAGTTTTGAGAACTTAAAAATCTTGTTATTGATTCTTGGGAACTATTACAAGGCTATGTAGAAATTTAGAGATGGAAAGGAGAATTTAATCGAATAAAATGATTATGCAAAATTGAACTAGATATTGTAAGATGGTGACTAGAGACAGAGAGAACACAAGAATTTTACGTTATAGAAATTATTTTAGATGATTGAAAGAAAATTATAGAATTCAAAAAAATATTTAAAGGTGAACGTTGAAGAATATGAAGGTTGATTTAAAAAAAAAGAATAAATTTGTGTGACATAGTGGTATTGGAGTTTAGTGAATACGAGACTCGATTTAAACAAGTCCAAGGATTCCATAAAATGGATTTAGAGGTTTCGGATCTAATTTAAAACGAGGTGAAGGAATTTGAAATTTTGATTAAATGAATAAGTGTTGACTCCTAAAAAGAGGGGTATGTTTCGTGGAAAATGTTTTGGAACTTAAAGATTTTGTCTATGGTGATTGTGGTAAAAGTTTAGATGACAGAAGGTTATAAATTTCGATGATAGTTATCTAGAGGTTGATTTTCATATTGGGACTTGTGAAAAAAAAAGAATATGGTTTAGCAAATGATAAACTGATAGTATTAGAGAGGGATGATTTGCTGACTTCGTATGAAATCTTTTCCTGTTTTCTCTAAAAGGGGTTTTTCAATATCATTGAATCATAGTTTCCTTAATCCGACCAAATCAACTTCGATTATCTTTTCTTATCATATTTATATCTTGGGTTGTACTTAATTGAATTAAATTTGATTGTGACCTGAATCTCTATCCTTGTATGCTCGATCTCAGACTTTGTTGAACCTGTCCTCCATATTGCCTAAATCTTGATTTCCCCCAATTTGATCAACTTAGATCGTATCAAGACTAAATATTCTTAATACGTATTGTGATTGGAAATTTTCCATGGAATTGGCTTTCATTCCTTAACTTTGATTTTCTTTTTTTTTCTGAACCCTTTAAAGATAATGGGTAGTTACTTTTCTTTATTTTTATGATAAGTATCAGTTTTCATATAAGATGGTAGACTGCCTTACAGTTTTGATGGTTTGTTGCTTTTGTTACTTTTCTTTAGCACCCTAGATTGCATGTGTGTTTTGATATCCTATGACCGTTTTGGTTTAGCATGACTAGAATACCTAGATGAGACTTTCACTACCACCGTATGCCATGACCCTGTATGTCGTCCTTTTGATGGTATGATTTATTTAAGTTCTGGGATTTGATTGTGGGGGTTTGACCTAGAAGGATTACAATATTTTAATTTCGAGGACGAAATTTTTATAAGGTGGGTAGGATGTGAGCACCCTAAATTTTGGGTTGATTTTTTTTTATTTTATTTTAATTTTCTGATTGAGGGTAATTTTGAAATTTTGTGTTTATAATTATTTTAATGATATTTAATTCATGATATGATTTTAGGTGATTTTAAATCATTTTAAAATTATTTAAATCAATGACTTGTGGTTTTGACGTTTTGCTAGTGAAATCCTAGAGATTGTTTGACCTAGAGCCTAACCATGTGATTATGATATTTTAATATCAATTTTTGGCATAAGAATATTTTTGCATTTGACCTCTTTAAATTATTTTGATATTATTTTATTATTTATGATATTGTTTTGGGATTATTTGAGTCGGGTTCGAATTTCAACTCAATCCGACTTGAAACGGGGACCCGGGGGTAGTATGACTCTAGTGGAACCCACACACTAGTTAGGTATGGCCCACATGATATTAATTTTAGTCCACATGATAGAAATATTTTAGTTAGAGGTTAGACTAATTATTATGGATAAGGTTAGTGTGATTAGAGACTTTAGAATGACTAATTTAGCCCCAACCAATTAGCCCTTTCCTAATACTCATAGAATAGGTTAGTAGGGGCTTTTGGACTTTTCCTAATAGGACAAAACCACCTTTATGGCCAGCCACAATAAGGATAGGGTTGAGCCTCCCATTTGTCATTATCCATCTATTTTTTCTCTCTCTTGTTCTTCCCCAAATTCCTAGAGAGCAATCCCTAGCAATTTCTCCACCAAATCCTTCCATTTCACCACCAAATCTTCTTCTTTCCTTCTCCATTCTAGTCAAGGAGGAAGCTACCCAAGTTTGGGAGGATTCGGAGCTCGTTCGTGTCCTTTTGGAATCTCTACATGTCGGTGTCGCTCCGGGAAGGTTTTCTTCGATTCGATCTACCGGGAGGTATAAATCCCTTCTCCTTTTCATTTCCTCATGCATAGGTCTATTTTGAACCCATAGGAATGACCCCATGGTTGTATCTCCATTTGTGTCTATTTTGTGTCCATTTGCAGGTTAGGAGTGTCATTGTGTTGTGGATGTGTTCATGTTACATATATAGATTTTATATATAATATATTATATATATATATAATAATCTATATTCTCTATAATATATATGTATCTCTATAGGATATATCTCTATATTTCTATTATATGGTATCTTATTAATATGTAATCCATGGTTCATGAGAGTATATAATCAAGTTTGTGAGTGTGGTTCCTCATATTATTATTGCTATTATTGTTGTGGATAATTAGGTATATATTGTGTATTCTTTTGGCTCAAACTATCTAAATCCGTCATAATTTTTATCCACGTTTTTAATTTCAGCCCTAACTTCGAAATATCATAACTTCTAGCTCAAAGCTCGGTTTAATCTCCCATTTTTTAAAAGAAGCGTATTGAAGTTAGCTTTCCAAAAACATGTATTAATAGGCCTAATTCTTTCTGTAACTTTCTGGAGAATTATTTGAGTGTCAGCTGTACGAAAAACAAACGCGTTCTCGGTGTTTTCGCGATTCCGGGAGTTTTCGGAAACGAAAACGCGATCCGTTTAAAGTTTCGGAAAGCTAACACATAGATCTATAACATACTTTAATCATAGAGTTTAATTCATGCTGAGATGGTACAGTATTTATTATTAGTAGTTACTATTCGGCATATGCATTTTGTGCACCCTTGTGTGTAATATAATGTTCTATTTGATTTTAACCCATGTTAATGTATATACATTATGTAACTAAATAGAGAATGCAAGCATGAGTAAATGTTTAAATAAATGATGTATGAGGTGTAAATATCCTATCTAATGTAAGCATGTATAAGTATGGCTTGTAATGAATATGTAGGTTCCATAGTATGTAATGTATGGTGCATATAGTAGTGCAAGAGAATAAATGAATGATGAATGAATGCAAGCATGAATGTAATATAATAATAGATGTAATGTATGCAATATACAAGTTAATGAGATATAATGTTCTATGTTAACACAAATCCTATATTACCTCATGTATCCCCTTACACTATGTTGACACTATCACACTTGACACATTATTCACTTACACTTTGACACTCTTTGATATGTATACACTATGTATGCCCATTTAACCCTCACTTGCCCCTTTGCCATGTTCACATACACACACATAGCCCCTTAAATAAGTATTTATGAATATAGTTAACTTAGCTATGTATGTATATTATTATATGTTAGCATATTGTTGTATATATAAGTTTATATAACCATTTAAAATGTCGTGATTATAGACCTAATGTTGAATACCAATATATGCATGTGTATATATGTGTAGACATATATAGCTTAAAGTAATAGATTACCTAGTGTTATCCAATGTGAATTCTTGCCTATTTGAGTATTGAATTTGCATGCTATATAGAGTTGGGTGTATGTTGGCTTGTATAGCCTTGTATTGATGTGTGCTTGCTAGGATAGTCTTGGTTAGGCCTAGTAAGACTTGCTGGGTTAGGACATGACCTAGTTTGACTAGTGCAGTTGACCAGAGTTGACCAAGGGTTGACTTTGGCCTAGTTTGACCTAGATTCATGTAGAATGCATTGTAGTGCTTTATATTACCCTTCTAGACATGTTGTGACTTGTGCTATTTTAATTAGGAGCCAGACACCTCTCCTCGGATAGTATCTTTACCTTGGACATTCAGATATCAGGCGAGTACATTCTCTGATAGTTCTCTCATTTACTTGTCAATTACTGTACTTCAGTTCTAGTTAGTTGTGTGCGATTCTCTGTTACAACACGTATAGATATTTTTGGATTCATGTATACGACACATATTTATTTTCTGGCCTCTATTACTGGTATCATTATTTTTGGAATCATTTACTGGAATTACTTACTGGAATCATTTACTGGAATCACCCCGGAATCATTTACTGGTATCATTGTACTTGGCTGGACTCATCTTGAATCATTGTGTCGAAATTCTGGATTCACTTGCTGGGAGAGGAAATACTAGAGTAAGACATGTAGACATACCCCATTACTGGAATCACCCCTACTGGAATCTACTGGAATGATAGCCATCTCACACCCGGCCAGGTGTGTGATGTGCCAGATTACCCACAACCGTTTACATGTCGATCTCGGTATTTTAAAACACACTGCTAGAGTATAGGCTGGACTCACCCTGGAATCATTGATCACTATGACTGGAATCGTCCCTTGCTGGATTCATCTTGTATGAGATTCATCCTGTACTGGACTTACATTGGAGTTACACTGGTCTACATATTGTCTGGACTTTATATCATATTACCCTGGTTCAGCTAGTTCTATTTTTACAGTCTTCATTGCTATGATTCTTCTCTTGTTTAGTATTTACTTTCCTTGCATTTTATCTGTCTTTCTTACCATCACCTGAATATAAACTGTCATTTTCATCAATATAACTGTCTATAACTGCTTTATAGTTCTTTGTCATTTACTTGGATTTTCTAGATGAGATGTGCTCGTTCCTGTCCTGACTGGACCTGTTGATAAATTTTACAGATAGCTTGGAGGTTGCCTGCTAGCCTAGAGGAGACACAGTAGAGATTGTATAGATAGTTATTTTAGTTGTCTTGAGTTGTATTTACTTGTGGATTACTGTATTTGAGTTTTGAGATGTATTTCTAGGATTATGTATCTTAGACACTTAGACTTCTATCTCCTGTATCTCTTTGGATTTCATGTTTATCTATCTTTATCATTCTATCTTAGATTGTGATTGAGTTGTACCTCTATGTTGGCCTCTTTATGGAGAGTATTCATATTATGCTAGTTATAGTTCATGACCTAGAACAGCGTTCTACCGCCGATACTGCGGCGTAGGCTGGGCGTTGTTACGTTCTCGTACCCAAACAGTGGGTGCGGGTCGTGACACGGAGGTAGCCCACTTCGTAGATAGATGCTTTGTCTGTCAGCAGTTAAGGCAGAGAGACAGAGGCCCGGAGGATTATTACAGCCGTTGCCCATTCCAGAGTGAAAGTGGGAACATGTCACCATGGATTTTGTATCTGGGTTGCCACGTACACCAGGAGGGAAAGACGCTTCGGGTCATCGTTGACAGGTTGACCAAATCGTCCCACTTTTTGCCATTCAAAGTGGGTACATCTACAGAGAGGCTTACGAAGTTGTACATGCGACAGATAGTCAGGATTCACGGAGTTCCCGTCAGCATTGTCTTAGATCAGGATAGTCGTTTTACTTTCCATTTCTGGAGGAGTCTGCAGACTAGTTTGGACACTCAGCTCAAGTTCAGTACTGCATACCACCCCCATACGGACGGACATTCAGAGAGGACTATTCAGACGCTTGAGGATATGCTGCGGACGTGCGTCCTGGATTTTGGAGGTTCCTAGGAGGATCATCTACATTTGGTGGAGTTTGTTTACAACAACAGTTACTAGGCCAGCATTGAGATGTCACCTTTCGAGGCTCTGTACGGGCGTAGCTGTCGTACACCCTTATCTTGGGATGACGTTGGAGAGCAAGCTTTACTAGGATCAGAGATGGTTGCTGACACAGTCGAGAAGGTGAAGCTCATCAGGGACAGACTTCGTGTGGCAGGACAGACATCTCGGCACTGGGCCGATAGCCACTGGAGGCTGTTAGAGTTTGAGGTACAGATTTAGAGATAGGATTAGTAGTAGGTTGTATTTTGTTTTTTTTGATTGATCGTGTTTAATTTTTAGTAACTTGAGACCTTGCTTGTGTTTAGGTTGGAGACATAGTTTTTCTGCGGATATCTCTGACTCGTGGTATGATACATTTTGGTGGAGGTGGGAAGCTTAGCCCGCGCTTCATCGAACCTTTCGTGATTAACGTGAGGGTCGATGACGTGTCTTACAGGCTAGATTTGCCACCTGCACTAGTAGGGGTCCACAACGTAACGTATCACAGTTGAGATGGTACGTGGCTGACCCTAGCCATGTGCTCGATCATTCGGAGATTGAGGTTGGACCTACTCTCAGTTATCCAGAGCAGCCTGCGGAGATTCTGGATCGTCGGGAGAAGGTGCTGAGAAACCAGGTGATACCTTTGGTTCACGTCGCATGGAGGCATCATTCTCCAGGAGAGTCGACCTGGGAGCGGAAGGTTAAGATGCACGAGCGATACCCATATTTGTTTGCACTGTGAGGTATGATTATCTATCCTTCTCATCTGTTAGTTTCGCCCTTAATTTCGACGACGAAATTATTTTAAGGGGGGTAGATTTGTCACTACCACATTTTTAGCTTGAGGGTATTTTGGTCATTTTTAAAATTTTGGGAATTATTTGAAATTATTTAGTATTAATTATAATTATTGGAATTTTAAGTGATTTTTAGTATAATTGTTTTAGTACTATTGTTGACTTTGACTCAGGGTGACTTAGGAGACTGTCCTAGAAGCTAACCCTTGTCATGACTACTTGGTTAGAGTATGAAACCATAGCTTGACCTAAGTTAGTGATATCCTACTCATTAGAATTTATTTGGGAAAAATAGGATTTGACTAGGCTAGAGAATGGCTTGTGATTTCATAAGTCATGATTTATGGCTTAGGCCCATAGAGGCCCATAGACAACTAGTGGAACCCTAACCCTAGCCCAACACCCACTTGGCCAGTCACCTAGGGTTCCCCCCATCTATTTAATGTCTCTTCACTTAGGGCTAGCCTCCTTAGGAAAAATAGCAAGTTGAAAATAGAGGTAAACTCTTTCTTCCCCAATCCATAACTTCTCCATTTAAACTCCTTTTTTCTTCTAATTTCTTGCAATAGGTTCCAATCTCTGTGCACTCTATGTCTATGGTGAGAAATTTCAGTGGAGGAGCAATTTGGAAGAGTTTGGATAGCTTGAGGAACAACTCACTTTGGAACTTTTTGAGCCATTTCAAACCCCTAGGTAAATTCTAATCCCCTCCATAAAATGGTATTTTAATTGCATAAATAGGAAGCCCTAGGTCTGCCCTAACTATTGGTATAGCTACTTCTATGTTTCGTGTCTAATACGTGTCCGTATCGGATACGTATCAGTGGCTAACCTAGGTGTTCGATGAAATGCCACAGTGGACATTTTATCCTTATTTTTGGATTTGGTTTGAATAGAAAATTAGGGCTTGGCCTCGCTTATAGTTTTCCAGTGGACTGGGGTGGTTGTGGTATCGTGTCAGGTCGCTATGGATACGAGTACGCGCGGGGTACAGCACGCGCGCGCAGTGACAGCTCCCCTGCTACTCGGGGTGCACTGTGCACTGGATACATCACTTGGGCACGTGTAAATTGACACATGGGTGCGGGTTGACACTGACATGAGGCTTCCAAAGTTTTGTGAGTCCTCGTGTCGTGTCAGACATGAAATCGTGTGTGCACTGGTCGTGCACTGTGCGTGTGCAGTTCTTTTTTGTTCACTATTTAATTCCTAGTTTAAATGGTTTAAATTATGATTTAAATTTCTATTTAAATTCCTAGACATGTTGTTAATCTCTAATAGTTGATTATTTCATAGTAGATAGGTTTTGTCATGTGGAATGGGGATTCGAATTTGGAAGTTGGCATTCGATTGATACTTTATTTCAGTTTTCCTAAAACTGTTGAATCCATTTCAATCATATTTAAACTAATGTTTTCAACTGTCATATGTTTCCCACATAATTGTTGTTCATGATTGATTCGATTTACATATTAGAATGAGTTTTATGGTGTGGAATGGGGATTCGAAATCGAGCTTTGAATGTCTGATACCACTGATACATGGTTATTTCAATTTCTCCTAACTGTTAATCCATTTTAATCATGTACTGATGTTTAAGTATCACGGATGATTCTCATATATTTGTTAGTTTAAGTTTAATTCAATTTACATTCGAACAAGCTTTTTGATATGGAAATGGGATTTTGGACTATGAGTTGGGGCTCGAATGTATTAGCTGATACATTGGTTTGATTTGGGTTTCAGTTCTATTTATTAAACTAAAATATGAATGTTAGTTCTCACAAATCTGAGGATTGGTTTCCTTTTATTCCCTTTTAATTGAAATGGAGTTTACATGTTAACTGTCAACTGATTTTGGGTTATATGTAAACTGTCACAGGGAACTGGATTGAATGTACACTATCATGTGTTCCTATTTCATGTCATAACTCACACAACCTCACATGTTCAGACACTTTACTAATATTCCTATTGACACAGGAACACTACCCTATTTTTCCTAGATTACATGTTATTTCCTACACTGTTTCCTATTCCCAGGTTTCCACTGTTTCATATTATTACACTGATTTCATTCCTTTGACACATGAACACAATGTATACTACACTGATTTCCAGATTATCAATACATGATTTTTTTTACTGATATTCCTGTACACAGGTTTACCTACACACTCAACATGACCTTAACTCTCTACACTGTCATTGCCTAACACTACTCACTGATTCCAGGTTATTACCATGCCACTGTTTCCATACACAGTTTTCATATTTTACAGTTTATACACTATTTGGTAATTGCCCTATTTTTTTTATTCCTGTCACACACACACCCTTGACACTCTCATGTCACTTCACTCTCAACACACACACATGTACACAATCACATTCCCTTTCCTTGTTTTCTATGTATATATATGTATGTGAGATTCACATATTCATGTATCCTATGTTAATGAGTGTACTATTATATTAGATACATTTATGGATATGTGTATATGTGATGTGGTTTGGTTATAGCATGTTATAGCCTATAGCCTAGGGCTTTTAGCCTATGGGTGTGGCTTGAATGCCAATATAGAGTCTAGTTAGACTTGTTTAGCCTTGATTAGACCTAGAATGGACTAGTTAGACTAGTATAGACTTGTTTGACTTATGTTTGACCTAGTTGACCTAGTTTGACTTCTAGGGTTGACCAGAGTTGACCAAGAGTTGACTTTGGTCTAGATTGACCTAGATTCATGTAGAATGCATTGAATTGCACCTTATTATCATTTTAGACTCATAGTGACTTGTACTGTTCTATAGGAGACAGACACCACTCCTCGGACAATAGATATTTTTCAGATACTCAGGATACAGACGAGTACATTCTCTGATCATTTCATATCCTGCATTAGGAGTATTCTCCTGCTTTAGATTACTTTACATGATGCTGACACGTTGGAAACACGAATTAGTACTATATGGATCTTGTCGTGCGATGTTATCCCCTTAGCGGATACATCGGGTATTTTGTGTTCGTGTACTTTATCATGAGCATCGTGTACTCCTTGTGTTTGTACTTTTTGTATACAAATCGTGTGAAATCGTGTATACTCATGTGCTCACATGATCTTCGTGTACGACTATACTTCGTGTGCAATAACATATCTTGGCTAGATTCTTATGTATTGATTGGGGCAGGGGAGTAGAAGTGGTTATGTAATCAATCCAGTAGATTACTCGTGTACAACCTCTGTAGATTACTCGTGTACAACATCGTGCCGTTTACATAACCGTCTTATGCTCTGAATCACTAGTCACTGATAGTTCTCTATATATTGTATCTATTTATTTACAGTCTTCCTTTTTATCATGTTATTTCCTTCAGTTTCATGTATCTTACTCTCTAGCATGATTATATTTCCTGGCCAGCTATGATTTGTTGAGATGTACTGTGCTCGCTCCTGTCCTGACTGGACCTGTTAAAATATTACAAAGGATGAGGCTGAGGCATTCTGCCCTACATACTATGGTACGACCCTTGATGATTGCTGTGACTTGGACCAGCAGCAGGACCCACTAGCAGTTGACGATACTCCTCTAGATTAGGATGTCTTTACTTTTCATAGATTTCTGTATATGGATTCTGACATGTTTTGGGAATATGTACTTATTTAGACACTTAGACTTCTGGATTGTATCTTTGTGTTTTCATTTCTAGATATCTATCCATCTATCTATCTTTATCATGCTCTACCTTAGTTGTGATTGAGACTGTATTGCTATGTCACCTCCATTCGGAGAGTATACTGTACAGGTACCTTTATATTGTTAGATGTTGACCTAGGACAGCGTTCTACCACCGTCACTGCGACGTAGGCTGGACGTACCCACGTCTCATGTCCTTACTCTAGGGTGCAGGTCGTGACATATAACAATTATTAGAAATTAATTGCCAATTCCTAAAGATATTGCATCTACTTAGAATATGTCTACATGGCCATATTGGGTCTCACTACATGCCTACATGGCTTGGATTTGGTTCGGCCCAGTTCGGACTAACTTGGTTCAACCGGGTTCCTGCAAAGTCAATAAATCTATTAATAATTAATTAAACTTATTTATAACGGTCATGCTATAACTTGGCCTGTTTTTCCTAGTTAGGACACACTTATGGCTCGACATTTCCCTACCATGGCTAAATACTAGTCAAAGCACGCCACTGCACTATCTGTGCTATGATTCCTAGTCGTCTTGTACTTCAAAACTCAACCATGGCTAAAGTCATCTACCATAATAATTAATTAAAATAATTATTTATACAATTCTAGAAATCACCCTTTAAGGAATCGAAATAAATAATAATAAATATATTTCAAAATTTTGGAAAGGGGAGCTACAAGTCTATCCACCTTAAAAATAATTTCGTCCTCGAAATTCTCTTTCATAACTATTCCTTAAAATTCAAAAAGAAAGTCTGCCATAACCTTAATCTCCTCAAATTTAATTTTTCCAAAATATTTTATGACCTTCTCTAGTCATTTTATAACTCCGAATGCTTGAGAATTTCTACCCACCTTTGGTCACACTACTCCTCAAAACATGGTTACTAAAATCTTATAATCTTCTAACTAGTTTCTAACAATCCTACCAACAGATATCTAGGGCATATGGCATCTATAATATCTTATATATAAATAACCAAATATTTAATAATCAAGCAATATTGTACTATAATTTAAGAATTTCTGATAGATTCTAGACATCATGATCATTCGTCACCCTGAAATAGGAAGGGACGAGAATCAAGGGTACGGAAAGGCAAGGAAGAAAAATCGAGAACAAATATGGAGTTTTCAAGGACATAGAAAATTTTTAGGAGAATTTTAAAGGCAGAGTGGATTGAGATTTCTAAGGGTTTAGTCAAATTCGCAGGTTCGTATCAGTACAGTTACGTAACCGATACGATATGCTCCGACCTGCATGGGCCACCCAAAAAAACTTGTCACGACCCGTACCCGCCTTTCGGACGCGAGCTTGTGGCCATAACTTTATAGCACCATTGTTTGTCATGCCCTTACCTAACTATGATGTAGTCCTAGGGATGGACTGGTTAAGTAAGCAGCATGCACTGATAGACTGTCATCGAGGATGTGTAGTCTTCAGTCCACCTGGAGAACCGGAGTTTGAAATCTCTCGAACCCCGGAGGATATGGAGGTGTTACTTACACTTCTATCACAGAAGAATCCGGACCTCCGCACCCTATCATAGGGAATTTATGGATGTTTTTCCTGATAGTCTTCCCGGGTTACCCCCAGACCGAGACTTGGAGTTCACCATTGACCTAGTTTTCGGTTCTTCCCCTATTTCTAAGGGATGCTACAGAGTCAACCCGAAGGAGGCTAAGGAGATGAAAGATCAGATCAGTGAACTGAAGGCTCTGGGATTCATTCGAGACGGAGCTTCACCCTGGGGAGCGCCTGTCTTGTTTGTTCCCAAAAGGACGGAACAGTGAGGATGTGTATCGACTACCGGGCGCTGAACAATATCACAATCAAGAACAAGTACCCTTTGCCCCGGATCGATGACCTGTTTGACCAACTCAGTGGAGCCAAGGTGTTTTCCAAGATAGACCTCAGATCTGGCTATCATCAGATCAAGGTCAGGAAGGAAGATATTTCCAAGACGGCGTTCAACACCAAGTATGGGTAGTTTGAATTCTTGGTCATGCCGTTTGGACTGACAAATGCTCCGGCTGTATTCATAAATCTTATGAACAAGGTTTTCCATGAATACTTAGATCAATTTGTTGTTGTCTTCATTGATGAAATTTTGATCTATTCAAAGACGGAAGAGGAGCATGAGGAGCATCTCAGGAAAGTTCTGGGAACTTTGAGGAAAGAGAAGTTATATGGTAAGCTATCCAAATATAAATTCTTTCTAGACAAGGTGGATTTTCTTGTCCATGTTGTCACAGGAGAAGGAATTTCGGTAGATCCTAAGAAGATAGCTGCTGTGGAGAAATGGTCTACCCCAAGCTCAGTTGTTGAAATCAGGAGTTTCTTGGGTTTGGCGGTTACTACCGGAAGTTTGTGAAGGACTTTGCTAGAATTACTGAACCAATGACGAAGCTGACTCGGAAGAATGAAGAGTTCGTCTGGACGGAAGAGTGTCAGACAACATTTGACGAGCTGAAGAAGAGTCTTACCACTGCACCAGTCCTTGCGCTACCCGCAGGATCCGGTGGTTTCACAATCTACAGTGATGCCTCTGGAAAAGGACTGGGATGTGTTCTTCAACAGAATGGGAAAGTGATTGCTTACGCATCTAGGCAATTACGGAACCATGAGAAGAATTATCCCACACATGACCTGGAGCTGGAGGCAGTTATCTTTGCGTTGAAGCTATGGAAGCACTATTTGTATGGAGAGAGAGTGGAGATACACAGATCACAAAAGTCTGAAGTATGTTTTCACTCAGAAAGAGTTGAACATGAGGCAAAGAAGATGGCTGGAGCTAATGAAGGACTTTGACATCGACCTGCAATACCACCGGGTAAGGCTAATGTGGTCGCTGATGCACTTAGTCGATACCCAGTGGCGATGTTCTTGACTAAGGAGCGGCATCTGCTAGAGGACATCGAGAAGCTTAGATTATAGATCATATTGCCTGGAGATAGAAGGATGGAGCTGGATGCTGATTCAGTACTGATAAAATTGCAAGTGAGCTCGTATCTGATGGACAAGATCAAGGAGACTCAGTTTCAAGACGAGGCACTTTGCAAACTGAGAGACCAAGTGTTGGTGGGAACACTTGAGGGTTTCTCAATCGCCAGCGATGGAGCTTTGAAGAATGGTACGAGGCTTTGTGTACCATCTGGCGAACTGAAGAACGAGCTGATGAAGGAAGCACATCAGTCGCAGTATTCTATACATCCTGGAGCTAATAAGATGTATCGGGATATGCGCACTATTGTTGGTGGTATGGAATGAAGAAATGTGTCCAGATTCGTGGCGAGATGTTTGATCTGTCAGCAAGTGAAGGCCAGTAGACAGAGACCCGCAGGACTTTTACAACCGCTGGATATTCCGGAGTGGAAGTGGGAGCACATCACAATGGATTTCGTGTCAGGTTTGCCTCGTTCCCAAGGAGGGAAGGTTGTTAAACCCGTAATTTTAAAAAAATTATTTTTAAAATTATTTTCAATTGTTAATTTGGGAAATTGAATTTTAGAAATTAGGGTTTATCAAAAAAAGTAAATTTTTTTTCTAATTAATTAAAAATTATGTTATTTAGAATACAATTATTTGCAAGAAAATAAATTGACTGGATTTTTGTATGTCAGCCTAGATATGAACCCGGTTTGATTGAACTTAAAAAAAAAAATTTTGAATTAATTAAGATTTTTAAGAAAACAAATTATTTTCTCAAAAGCCTTAAAACCATTTTCTTGTTGTTGTTGTTCAGCCCATTGAAATTTTGTTAGCTCATTATTTTAACTTGGACCCATAGCCCTTAGGCCCAAACCCAATAGGCCATTTGATCCATAATCCATTAAGCTTTTGTATTAAAACTATTAACTTAATAACTTATTAGTTTCTTTTAAACCATTTCTTTTTCCTTTTCCTCTCCTGGAGGAGATGTCGGCCGACCCTTCCATTCCAAAACCGCCGCCGGCCTTTGGTTTTCCGGCCGGTCACCCTTCCTCTCCCATAACCTCTTTTTTTCCTCTCCTATATAAACCCCTCATCTCCTTCCATCACTCACCACCACCCCCCCTCAGATCAGTGCCCTAGCCAAATTTTTGGTGAACCCGCGCCCCTTCCGGCGATTCCGGCGCCGAATCAACTGCGCCCAGGCCGACGCCCTTCCGGCGACCCATCCACCTGAGCCGCGACCCGCTGCCGTTGACCCTGGGCGAACCAGGCCGACCGCCTTTCCCGGCCGATTTCTCGAGCGGCCCTTCCGCCCGAGAACCGGTGGCTTTCCGTCATCGTGGTGCCCTGTCACCCGAACCGATCCGTGGCAGTCCGTGCTCAGTTCAGCACCTTCCCGTGCCCTAGCGCCATCCTCCCGTGCCCCTGTTCGACTCCGCTCGCGAGTCTCTAGGACGATCCTGATCAGGACCACTCTTTACGGGGTTTTCCGGCGCTGTTTCCGTAGGATCCGCTCCTAGGCGTGGTCGTACACTCTGTCAGTGTTCCGAGTCCGAGGCATCACTTTGGATTCCTTCGTTTTTCGGTAATTTCTGTTAGTCCTATAGTTCTCATGGTCTGTGATGAAATCTGGTCCAGGAATTTTCTTCAAAAATTTTGGGTTTTCGGCTACGTTTCTGGTTTCGGACAGTTGTCCTCTGATTTTTGGGTTCTGTGATTTTACGTGAAGTCTTTGGAAAGAGTTCTGTGGGTTCGTTTGGAAATTTTTGGTTTTCCGAAAATATTTCGGATGCTGTGGTTTAGCCAATATTAATTGGATTATGGTTCTGCTGGTTTTCTTAGTATTTTGTTATGTGGGAATTCCTTAATTCATGTTGGCTCGGGAAATTCCTTAGTATCTGTGGACTTGGGAATTTTGTATATGTTGGTTTGAGATTATTTTGCAGGAAAAATCGGCGCGTTTCCCAGTTTTGGGTTATCCCGAAAATAGAGGGAATGCTGCCGAAATTTTTATAAAAATTTAATTATATGATTTTAAAACAATTTTCGGAAATGATAATATTTTAGGGCGACGACCTTATTGGTCAGTGGGCCCCAGTGAAATGCAAACGCACCGGTCTGCCCGGACGTTGAGGCAGAGTAGCTGTAAATGAAGATTGGACCAGTTTTGAGACTCATTCTATTTTATTCTTAAATTAGAATTATTAGTTATTATTATTATTATGTAATTTTGTAGGTAAATTTACAAGACTAACAAAATTTTCTCTTATTTTAATTCTTGAAAATGTAAGGGCATAAGCCCATTTATCTATTTTTGTAATTTGTAATAAGTAGGAATTAGCTGTAGATTTTCTGGAATTGTGAAAGCGTAGAATTAATTAATATTAATATTAATTATTAGTTAGAAATTCATGATTTGCTCATTTAAAGAAAGAAAAATATATTTATATGTATAATTATAAAATACTAACTTTTTTCCAATAAATTGATAAAAACAAGTTTTCCGGAATAGAATATAAATTTCCTAAATTGTAACGCACTAGAAAAGCGTGTTTGATTGTGTTGATTAATACAAGACTAAAAATTTACTAGGAGACAAAATTTAGAGATTGTAACTAGATAATTTTAGAGTTGTGGTTTCTGAGACAAAATTACCGGAATGTAGGATTTCAAGGAAGAGGGTGACTGTTCAAATTCCGAAGAACCAATCTCGTCCAACTTAAGAAATTTAAGGCAAGTACATTTATGTTGATTACAATTATTTAATAATCACTTCACTGCAATTTTAAATCACTGTTCAAACACGAACTCTTTCGGGAGTATTGATTGTACTGTTGGGGACTGGGGGAGTAGAGTAGTGGATATGACCAAATCCAAAATTAGGATAACTGACTGTATTAGCTTTCCCCTCTTCACACGGGGACAAGCCATACTGTATCGCTAGGATACTACTGTAACCCAATCCGGTCATATTCATTACCTATT
Source organism: Iris pallida (assembly GCA_029216955.1). Lineage (NCBI taxonomy): Eukaryota > Viridiplantae > Streptophyta > Magnoliopsida > Asparagales > Iridaceae > Iris > Iris pallida. The sequence continues at coordinate 3,298 of JANAVB010005371.1, read as the reverse complement.
CACAACACTGTACTGTAGAATTTTAAAAACTGTTTCATCTTCAAACTATTTAAAAGTGCATGATTTTATTGTTAAATTAATTGTCAAGATTAGCATAAATTGTACTTTGCTCCTTTCCTGACTGGATCCTCGTAGGTACTACTGATGACCTGGAGATGCTGATCAATACCTACTATGATCCTGATATGTACCCGACGGTACTTCCACCTGACGAGGATGTTGTGGCATCACCATAAATGCTACTTTTGTTTGGGAGTTTATTTGTTTTATGTTATTTCAAGTTTATGAACTCTTGTAACAGAACAAGTTTTAAATTATCGTTTAAAATAAATGTTGTGGCAAATTTAGTTTCAAATGTTGTTGATCACCTGCATATGGATTACAGCTTACTTCCGCCATCTCATCAACGGTGCAGGCTGGGCATGATACGATTCGACCCAAGTATTTGGGGACCGGGTCGTGACAGCAAGCTAGCTACGTATCGAGCACTCCAGCCAGAGTCAAATACGTAAACGCTGTCAAGGCTATGGTATACTGCCAAATTATGGTAATACAATCTATATCTCAATCCATAATAAAATATGAAACATGAATGAGCAATTATGGGTCATGGTCTGCAGCCCATTAGCATATTGTTCGATTAGACTCCAAAACGATATGAGTCTATAAAATAAGCAGAATATATCCTGTTATGAATATAAAGCACGAAAGAATAATAAGGAATTATCACAAATAAATACCTGTATCTCTGCAGGTGTAATCACTACCATCATGATCCGCTAACTAACTCCACGCAATCAGCTACCTGAAGAGATCATCAGGTCCTCAGGGGACATAGCAAGATACATAAAAATATGTCTATCTAACAGTTTAATCATGCAATAATATAAATAGGTATAAACAGAAACTAGACATGAGACTGACATGTCGCTACTGACAGGTAACTATGAACACGGATACAGGATCAACTATGCATAAATGAACTGCTAGAAGAATAAGAGATCAATGGAATACCAAACCCTCGCCTCGAGTGTGGACTCGCAGGTTTGAACTAATCACTAACCCTCGCCATGAATGTGGACTCGCAGGTCAATTTCAAGACAAGTCACCCTCGCCCCGTGTGTGGACTCGCAGGTGCAAACGGACAACCCTCGCTCCGTGTGTGGACTCGCAGGTTGTGGAAACGATACATGAATAGCAGTTCAATCACACATACTTGCAGACACGACTCAATCAACATACAGGTGAAGACACGGTACAACTCAGTCATGACACAGATAAGTACTACTCTAGCATGAACCATAATGTGAATCAAGCTGGTGTAACTACGCTATCAAGTCATGAAATATTGATATACAAGCAAGACCATAAACTGGTAAACATAGTATGTAGAAAATATATGAATCCATATCAACTAGAGTAACTAAATGATAACATAATAAAACAGAAGAACTATAAGCATGAAAATGAACTGTAGGGGGAGGCAAGGTATCTTGCCTGGGAGTTGCACGCAGATCCAACAAAATATAGTCAACTGCTAAGCCATAACATCCAAATCATCACAACTTTCTCCGAAAGCTGAAACAAATATTACTAATGTTCTCAGAATAGCCAAATCAGCTAGAATTGCTTGTCCTTAAGTCTAATTCTGGACACAGGGGCAAAACGGTAATTTCGGACCAAAACGATGTCCGCCGTTGGACCGCTTTGCACCGAAAAGTGTGCCAGAGTCAATGGTCTCTAAAGTCGTCAAACTATATGTCTATGGATTTATTTTGATGATACGAACCCAACGGTATACCCAATTGTAGATTCCAGTGGGCCGTGCACAAAATTGCCTGTTGAATCGGATCGTGGGGTCCGCAAAACGGCGATCCGATCAATTGTCTCAGAATCGGACCAAATTTGGCATACAAGACCAGAAAAATAATACGGTCCTGTTGGCATAAGTTTTGTCTCGATTTGACGAACGTGCACAAAGTAATTAAAATTTTGCATAGAGGTCGATACGGTAAATTTCGACGGATACGCATCAAATTCGTCGCGCACACGCGACCACCATTTGAATTTCGACGGATACACATCAATCCACAAAGCCGATACGTGCCTTTCGATTCTTTCGGTTCGTGACCACGTCGCCCGGATTGGCGGAACGTACGTCGTATCAAAGGGTTTTATTGAAATTTCATAATTTGAAAACGGGTTTTTATCAGTTTTAGAAATCGGATTACTCGACGAACAGTCGACGAAACTAATTCCTACAAAATGGGTCTTGTAGCCCTATAGGTTGTCTTTAAATATTTTTAATTAGTTCTGGATAATTTCTAATATCTCGATCACAATCTGTCTACGAAAATAGGGGTGTCAACTTCGAAACTGTCCTGTTTAAACAGGTTTTTCGTCAATTTCAACTTGATATAACTCGAAATCCTGATTGATTTCAATCGAACCAATTAATGGGGATCATAGAGGGTCATTTCATCTATCCGTAGGAATTTACAAGATCGAAAACGATTGAGTATACGAGAAGAAAATAGGGAAGGAAATGGGTTACCTAGTTGGCATGGCTGCTATTGCCCGTGCGGGTCGTTGTTGCCTCCGCGCGCTCCGGCGATCTTTGACGCCTCGTACGGTGGCGTAGGCGACCGTGAGGTCGTTTGGATGGGGGGGGCACTGGGTTTGTTTAGGGTTTTGAGAAATCAAGCAACCCTCTCTCTCTATATCGATCTCCTATATGCACTGTGCGGGGAGTTCGGCTTCGGTTTAGGAAGCTCGGCCTGTGGGCATGCTACGGTTTAATACTTGGGGGAAGAGTTTGCTTGGGCTGTGAGTTACTGGGCTTGGGCCTAGCTGTGTTGGGCTGGGATGCTATCGGGCTGGGCTGCTGTTTCCTTTGGGGATTGCTAGTTTGAGCTGGGAAGGATTTGTTCTGCTGAACATGGGAGGTTTGGCATGTTAGCCTGGGTAGCTTGGCTGGGCTTTACTAGGCGTGGGGTGCTGGGCCTAGGATGGGCTGGGGTGCTTGATTTCTATATTATACTATAGTTTATATTATACGTATATACATATTTATATACGCTCACGTATATATACATATACTTACACATATACCTATATTATATATATATATATATATATATAGATATATATATATATATATATATATATATATATATATATATATATATATATATATTATATATATATTTTATTTTCTATATCTTTATATATATTTATATATATATATAATATATATATTATATATAATATATCTATATCTAATATATATATAATATAT
>JANAVB010005370.1:0-63151 GCA_029216955.1 Iris pallida | reverse complement strand
CCAGAAATATTGGGTTTTAAAAATTTAACATCAACGACATATTAATATGTATTCAATAGGTGGAATCAAAGTATAGCATGCATACGTGTCAGGAAAGTGTCCACTATATATATTCATATATATATTTCTCGTGTCCCATATAAAAAATTTAATTCTACGTTAAGACCAACATTTAGATTCCTACCAAGATTACAAAGTAGGTGATTGACGAAATCAAGACAGTTTTATTATCATTATTACTTAATGCGAGAAAATAGAAAGAAGGAAATAATAATGAAATTTGTTCTGCTATCTGTTTAAAGAAGGAGCCATTTTGAAACCCAGTGCTAAAATATCAAATCCAAGATAAGGTCTAGCAAAATCATTGATTCATTGTATTACGAAGAAATTCATGGTAAGAAGTTACACAAGGTTTATAAAAACAGCTAAAGCTACATCCTAAGTTAAACAATGTCACGACCCGCACCCGCTTTTCGGACGCGAGCTCGTGAGCAAGCCAGCTACGTATCGAGCGGACTCCAGCCCGACTCCAGTATGTATAAGCGTCATGGTCATGGTATCATGTCTAATCTAAACTATATCTCAATCCACATGAATCATATAAACAAGAATGACAAGTACGGGTCATGGTCTGCAGTCCATTAGCATATTGTTCGATTAGACTCCAAGAATGATATGAGTCTATAAATAAGCAGAGTATACATGGTACTGATATAAAGCACGAGAATAATAAAAATATCACAAGCAAATACCTGTATGATACGCAATCCTCTACCATCCTGCTCTGCTAACTAACTCCATACAGTCGCTAAACCTGAAGAGATCATCAGGTCCTCAGAGGACTAGCAAGATACATAAAAACGAGCCTTTCTAACAGTTTATTAGCATGGAGAAAATATAAAAAACAAGTAAACTGAGCAACAAATAAAGCATGAATCTATACACTGTCTACATGAAATGAACTGCTGAACAAGGACTAGAGAACTCATGTCAAGATGTCAACGGATAACCGAAATGAAGACTCAAACCCTCATCCCTAGCGTGGACTCGCAAGTTTGAACTACTAACCCTCGTCTAGTGTGGACTCGCAGGTTAGCATCACCCTCGTCCCTAGTGTGGACTCGCAGGCGTAAACCCTATACTACTAACCCTCGTCCCTAGTGTGGACTCGCAGGCTAGCATCTACTACTAACCCTCGTCCCTATCGTGGACTCGCAGGCTAGCATCTACTACTAACCCTCGTCCCTATCATGGACTCGCAGGCTAGCATCAATAACTACTAACCCTCGTCTCTATCGTGGACTCGCAGGTTAGCTTTAAGGTTCAAGACACGGAGGCACGACTCAATCAAGGCACGGCCAATAAGCACAAGGCTAACAGTGAACACTGTCTAAAGCAATGATAAATATACCAGCTTGATAGAAAAGATACATGGCAACAATATGAGAAAGCTGGATAAAATAATAGACAGTGCATGTAAATAAAGCTTATAGAAAGGCAAGGTAGACTTGCCTGGTGGCAGCGCGAAGAACCAATAAAATACCGTCAACTGGTAAGCCATACAGTCCAAGTCATCACAACTGTCTCCGAAAGCTGAAACAAACATTACCAACGTTCTCAGAATAGTCAAATTAGCTAGGATTGCCTGTCCTTAGTCCAATTCTGGACACCGGGGCAAAACGGTAATTTTGTACAAAAACGATGTCCGCCGTTGGACCCGCTTTGTACCGAAAAGTGTGCCAGAGTCAATGGTCTCTAAAGTTATCAAACTACATGTCTACGAATCCAGTTTTTCGATACGAACCCAACTGTATGTCCAAAGATGGATTCCGCGGACCGTGCACAAAATCACCCGTGAGTGGGACCGTGGGGCCCACAAAACGGCAATTTTACCAACGGTCTCAGAATTGGACCAAACCTGGCGTACAGGACCAGAAAAACGATATGGTCCTGTTGGCGCAAGTTCGTCTCTCGATCTGACGAGCGTGCACAAAGTAATTGGAAACTTGCACAGAGCCGATACGGTGAATTTTGACGGATACGCATCAAATTCGTCACGCACACGCGACCAATTTGAATTCCGCCAAAGCCCACACGACCACGAAGCTGTTACGCTTTCGATGCCTACGGTGCACGACCACGTCGCCCGAATGGCGGGACGGACGTCGTGTGGATGGTTTTCTATGTTTTCTGAAAACTGTTTTTAATGATAAATTCTTGACTTCGCAAACTGTTTTCTCTTCACGTAGTTAATGAAAATTAGAAATACAAACAGGTTAGGAGGCCCTACATGTGGTCTTCAAGTATATTCAAATAGAATTTTTAATCTGGCATTAGAGCGATCGTAATCGCTCTTCAAACATGAACGATTGGACTGTATATGTCCTGTTCTCGAACATTTTTACCATCGACTTCGGGTCGATTTCTACATCCGCTATTGCACTATAAATCAATCTACTTGAAGGGATTTAATGAGGTATAGTTAGGTGTCTACCTGCAGGATCGGTTCGAGGATTGATCGAGCGTACGTCGCGAACGCGAGGCACGAAGTCGCCCCTATGCCGCACTGCTGCTGTTGTTAATCCTTTCGTATACGCGCGCGCGCGTGTCCGGCCTCCAGCGACTCCGTCGCCGGCCGACGGCCGCCCACGGCGGCTGGCGCGCGTGCGCGGGTTGGTCGCCAAGGCTGTGGGGTGGTGGCGTTGGGTTTGCTAGGGTTTACGAGACTCTCGACACTCCGTTCTGTTCGAATACATATACGGGTCTCTCGGCTGTGCAATCAAGGGTCGAGTCCTCTGTTTTGCATAGTATGGGCCTAGCAGGTTGGAGCTTAGGATAGGTGGGCCTGGCCTGGGTTGGCTCGGGATTTAGGTCTGCTGAGGACTGAAGGGTTGGGCTCCTATTGCTATTCATTCTTATTCTATTTCTCACTAAAACTTTCATACAATTATATATATCCTATATATATTTATATGTATTTTCATCTATTATATATGTATTTTTTTTCATCTCTCTCTATATATATATAATATATATATATATATATTATATATTTATTATTTATTATATATATAGATTATTTATATATATATATTATCTAGTATATATTATATATTTATATATATATATATATATATATATATATATATATATATATTTTCATCTATATATATATAGATATATTATATATATATATATATATATATATATATATATATTATATATATATTATAATATAATATATATTATATATATGTATTTTATATATATATATAATAATAAAAATATATATATATATTATATATATATATATATATATTTATATATATATATATAGATATATATATATATAATGTATTTATATATATATATATATATAAATTATATATATATATATATATATATATATTATATATATATATATATATATATATATATATATATATATATTTTTATATATATATATATATATATATATATATATATATATATATATATATATATATGTATGTATACATACACAGACACGTATATATACGTATTCACTTGTATACATGATTTACAATATTTATATATATATATACACACACATACACTATTTATATATACACAATTCACATATATCTATATATATATAATCTCTTACGTATATATGCATATATACACGTACAATATTTATATTATACACACACGAAAATAATATAATAACAATAAAATAATAATTTGATAATAACAATAATGATAATATAATAAGAATAATAATATATTAATAATAATAATAAAAATAATACCCATTTGTATAATACCAAATATTTAGGAAATATTGTTAAGTCTACCCAAAAAGCTAGGAAATATTTGTACATACCTAAAAGTATGTCTACATGGACATCGTTGGTCGTACTGCAAGACTACGTGGGCTTGGCTCAGTTCGGTTCCAGTCCGGCTAATTTGGTATAATTGATTCCCTAAAACTCAATAATATAAATAATAAATATATAAACCTTCGGAAAGGGTTAAGTCGCAACTTGGCCTGATTTTCCTAGTTACGATATCCATATGGCTAGGTTTTCTCGGGCATGGCTAGTACACTAGTCAAGGCACACTGCTCCATCTCCCGTGCCACAAATCCTAGTCGTCTAGTACTTCAAAACTCAACTATGGCTAGAGTCATCTACCGTAATAATTAAGTAAATAATTATTTATAAAAATCATAAAAATCCCCATTTAAATCAAATAAATAAAATAAAAATATTTCAAAATTTTTTGGGAAGGGGAGCTACAAATCTACCCACCTTAAAAATAATTTCGTCCTCAAATTCTAATTCGTAACTATTCTTAAAATTCAAGAAGAAAGTCTACCTTAACCTTAATCTCCTCAAATTTAATTTCTCACAAATATTTTATAACCAAGAATATTTGAGGACTTCTACGCACCTTTGGTCACACTACTCCCTGAAACACAGGTCACTAAAATCTTATAATCTTCTAACTATTGCTAACAATCCTACCAACATATATCTAGGGCATATAGCATCTATAATCTCTCATATCTATCAAACAACCAAATATTCAAAACCAAGCAATATTCTAATATAACTTAAGAATCTCTGATGAATTCTAGACAGCACGATCATTCGTCACCTCGAAATAGGAAGGGACGAGAATCAACGGTACGGAAAGCAAGGAAGTATAATTGAGAGCAATTATAGAATTTTCAAGGACGTAGAGAATTTCTAGGAGAATTTTCAAGGCAGTATAGATTGAGATTTCTAAGGGTTTAGTCGGTTGCGCAGGCTCGTACCAGTACAGTAACGTAATCGGTACGATATGCTCTGACCTGCATGGGCCACCAAAAAAATTTATCACGACCCGCACCCACTTTTCGGACGCGAGCTCGTGAGCAAGCCAGCTACGTATCGAGCGGACTCCAGCCCGACTCCAGTACGTATAAGCTGTCATGGTCATGGTATCATGTCTAATCTAAACTATATCTTAATCCACATGAATCATATAAAACAAGAATGAACAAGTACGGGTCATGGTCTGCAGCCCATTAGCATATTGTTCGATTAGACTCCAAGAATGATATGAGTCTATAAATAAGCAAGTATATCATAGTACTGAATATAAAGCATGAGAAGATAATAAAAATATCACAAGCAAATACCTGTATCATACATCGTAATCCTCTACCATCCTGCTCTGCTAACTAACTCCATGCAGTTGCTAAACCTGAAGAGATCATCAGGTCCTCAGAGGACTAGCAAGATACATAAAAATGAGCCTTTCTAACAGTTTATTATGCATGGAGAAAATATAAAATAAACAAGTAAACTAAGCAATGAATAAAGCATGAATCTATACACTGTTTACACGAAAATAAACTGCTGAACAAGGACTAGAGAACTCATGTCAAGATGTCAACGGATAACCGAAACAAAGACTCAAACCCTCGTCCCTAGCGTGGACTCACAAGTTTGAACTACTAACCCCGTCTCTAGTGTGGACTCGCAGGTTAGCATCACCCTCGTCCCTAGTGTGGACTCGCAGGCGTAAACCCTATACTACTAACCCTCGTCCCTAGTGTGGACTCGCAGGCTAGCATCTACTACTAACCCTCGTCCCTATCGTGGACTTGCAGGCTAGCATCACCCTCGTCCCTAGTGTGGACTCGCAGGTGTAAACCCTATACTACTAACCCTCGTCACTAGTGTGGACTCGCAGGCTAGCATCTACTACTAACCCTCGTCCCTATCGTGGACTCGCAGGCTAGCACTACTACTAACCCTCGTCCCTATTGGGACTCGCAGGCTAGCATCAATAACTACTAACCCTCGTCCCTATCGTGGACTCGCAGGTTAGCTTCAAGGTTCAAGACACGGAAGCACGACTCAATCAAGGCACGACCAATAAGACACAAGGCTAACTGTGAACTGTCTAAAGCAATGATAAAATATACAATCTTGAGAAAAGATACATGGCAATAATATGAGAAAGCTGGATAAAATAATAGACAGTGCATGTAAATAAAGCTGTGTAGAAAGGCAAGGTATACTTGCCTTGTGGCAGCGCGAAGAACCAATAAATATCGTCAACTGTAAGCCATACAGTCCAAGTCATCACAACTGTCTCCGAAAGCTGAAACAAACATTACCAATGTTCTCAGAATAGTCAAATTAGCTAGGATTACCTGTCCTTAAGTCCAATTCTGGACACCGGGGCAAAACGATAATTTCGGACAAAAACGATGTCCCGTTGGACCCGCTTTGTACCGAAAAGCATGCCAGAGTCAATGGTCTCCTAAAGTTGTCAAACTACATGTCTATGGATCTAGTTTTCCGATACGAACCCAACCGTATGTCCAAAGTTGGATTCCGGCGGGCCGTGCACAAAATCACCCTTGAGTGGGACCGTGGGGCCCGCAAAACGGCAATTTTACCAACGGTCTCAGAATCGGACTAAACTTGGCGTACAGGACCAGAAAAATAATACGGTCCTGTTGGCGTAAGTTTTGTCTCGATCTGACGAGTGTGCACAAAGTAATTGGAAAACTTGTACAGAGGCCGATACGATGAATTTCGACGGATACGCATCAAATTCGTCGCGCACACGCGACCAATTTGAATTCTGCCAAAGCCCACACGACCACGAAGCTGTTACGTAGCTTTCGATGCCTACGGTGCGTGACCCCGTCGCCCGGAATGGCGGGACGGACGTCGTGTGGATGGTTTTCTATATTTTCTGAAAACTGTTTTTAATGATAAATTCTTGACTTCGCAAACTGTTTTCTCTTCAAGTAGTTAATGAAAATTAGAAATACAAAACAGGTTAGGAAGCCCTATATGTGGTCTTCAAGTGTATTCAAATAGAATTTTTAATCTGGCATTAGAGCGATCGTAATCGCTCTTCAAACATGAACGATTGGACTGTATATGTCCTGTTCTCGAACATGTTTTACCATCGACTTCGGGTCGATTTCTACATCACGCTATTGCACTATAAATCAATCTACTTGAAGGGATTTAATGAGGTATAGGTTAGGTGTCTACCTGCACGATCGGTTCGAGGATTGATCGAGCATACGTCGCGAACGCGAGGCACGAAGTCGCCCCTGTGCCGCACTGCTGTTGTTAATCCTTTCGTATACGCGCGCCGCGTGTCCGGCCTCCAGCGACTCCGTCGCCGGCCGACGGCCGCCCATGGCGGCTGGCGCGCGTGCGCGGGTTGGTCGCCAAGGCTGTGGGGTGGCGGCGTTGGGTTTGCTAGGGTTTACGAGACTCTCGACACTCCGTTCTGTTCGAATACTATACGGGTCTCTCGGCTGTGCAATTAAGGGTCGGGTCCTCTATTTTGCATAGTATGGGCCTAGCAGGTTGGAGCTTAGGATAGGTGGGCCGGGCCTGGGTTGGCTCGGGATTTAGGTCTGCTGAGGACTGAAGGGTTGGGCTCCTATTGCTATTCATTCTTATTCTATTTCTCACTAAAACTTTCATACAATTATATATATCCTATATATATTTATATGTATATTATCATCTCTCTCTCTCTCTATATATATATATATATATATATATATATATATATATATATATATATATATATATATGTATACATACACAGACACGTATATATATATATATATACGTATTCACTTGTATACTTGTATTTACATATATTTATATATATATATATATACACACACATACACTATTTATATATACACAATTCACATATATCTATATATATAATCTCTTACGTATATATATGCATATATACACGTACAATATTATATATATACACACCCCAAAAATATATAATAATAACAATAAAATAAGAATAATTTGATAATAACAATAATGATAATAATAATAAGAATAATAATAATATTAATAATAATAATAAAAATAATAATAATACCCGTTTGTATAATAACCAAATATTTAGGAAATATTGTTAAGTCTACCCAAAAAGCTAGGAAATATTTGTACATACCTAAAAGTATGTCTACATGGACATCGTTGGTCGTACTGCAAGACTACGTGGGCTTGGCTCAGTTCGGTTCCAGTCCGGCTAATTTGGTGTAATTGATTCCCTAAAACTCAATAATTAAATAATAAATATATAAACCTTCGGAAATGGTTAAGTCGCAACTTGGCCTGATTTTCCTAGTTACGATATCCCTATGGCTAGGTTTCCTCGGGCATGGCTAGTACACTAGTCAAGGCACACTACTCCACCTCCCGTGCCACAAATCCTAGTCGTCTAGTACTTCAAAACTCAACTATGGCTAGAGTCATCTACCGTAATAATTAACTAAATAATCATTTATAAAAATTGTAAAAATCCCCATTTAAATCAAATAAATAAAATAAAAATATTTCAAAATTTTTCGGGAAGGGGAGCTACAAACAATGAGAAGCGAAACAAAACAAAACAACAATAATTCTTTTTTTTGAATGACTGAAACAAAAGTAGAGAAAACATGTTCGAAAATATTTAAGGTACAATCTGATAATCATATGCGTCTATCCAAAATCATGGTACTCTAAATCCTCGTCATACTAGTAAGCAAGGCTACGATAATCACAGAGTCCTTGACTTATGCTCATACCTCTAGAATCATGGTATTTAATATTTTCGCGATGCCGCTAGCTTGGCTGCGAAAACCTTAAATTCCACACCCGAGAAATATATCCAAAGTCAGACAATATGTCCTCACCATGCTGGCTAATGTGACTATAGAAGACAAGATTTCCATAACTTAGATGACCTAGCCCATATAATTTCATCTTGCCAAAAATTAAATTAAATCAACAATGAATACCAAAAAAATCAAATTTATCAACGAACATCAAAATTCAAAAATGAACAAAATCCTTCAAATCATATAACTACAAACTCGGATGCTATAGCTAACATCAAGATTCAAAATTCCACAATCTTCATCAAAATCAATAAATTCAAACTCAAATTCAATATAATACATCAAAATCAAATTCAACAACAGAAAGTAAAGATAAATCAAATCAAGGAAAAAGAGTTTTCAAATCGGAGTTAAACAAGATTCTCAAGGGTCGTCCCAGGAATCTCTCAAGGGATCCTAATTGTGATTGAGTATCTTCAAAAATATATCCTATTCCTACTGCAGGCTGTAGTGGTACTTTAGTTCGAATACCACTACACAAACTCGACCTGCATGGGCCACCACTAAAAACGTGTCACGACCCGCACCCTAGAGTTAGGGCACGAGAACGTAACAACGCCCAGCCTACGTCGCAGTGTCGGCGGTAGAACGATGTCCTAGGTCTCATGCATCTAACAGTATAAGGCTAAGTAGTTTATACTCCCCGAATGGGGGTGACATAGCAGAATGTAAACTCAATCACATCTAAGGTAGAGCATAATAAGGATAGATAAAGCAGAAATCCAAAAAGATACAGCAGAAGAAATCTAAGTGTCTAAAATACACAAACCCAGAAATACATCTCAAATCTCAAAATACAGTAATCCTTAAAGTAAATACAACTCCAGACAAAATGAAATAACTATCTAAACAAACTCTAAAGTGTCTCCTCTAGGCTAGCAGGAACCTCCAGGCTATCTGTAAAATTTATCAATAGGTCCAGTCAGGATAGGAGCAAGTACAGTACATCTCAACAGTTCATAGCAGGTTAGAAAATATAATCATGCAGTAGAGTAAGATACAGGATCTGAAAGAAATACAGTATGTAAACAGAGAGAGAACTGTAATAGAAATATCTACTATAAATAGAGAATTAATAGTGGCTAGTGATGTAGAGTACAGGATAGCACATGTGAACAGGACAGATTTGTTCATGATCTACACTAAAGAGTTGTACATGATCTACACTACTATAGAATTGTTCACATGACTACTAGCACTCCCCCGTTTTCCCCCCAATCAATACACAAGGATCTATACAGGTTATGTTATTGTACATGATATCACATGGGGCCCATGAAAGGGTGGACATGATAGTATACATGAGGGCTCTGTGAACATGAGAGTACATGATTCACAAGAGTGTACATGTATGGTGAAAGCACAGGTACATGATGAAAGTGAAACGCACATGACACAATGTACCCGATGCTCCGAGGGGGATAACATCGCATGAAGAGATCCATATAGTACTAATCCGTGATAATGTCGTGACAGCATCAAGTAAAGTAATCTAAAGCAGGAATATAATTCTAAGCAGGATATGAAATGATCAGAGAATGTACTCGCCTGATAACCTGAACAACTGATAAGTATAGGGGGTCCGACTGAAGCTACAGAGTCCTATTTAAAGCAACACAGGTTACAAGGTGTTCAAGTTATAATAATGAATCTCTACAAGCAATCTATATTATCCTAGGTTCTTCTAAGTCAAAACAACTCTAGGTCGACTCCGGCCAATAATCTAGTCAAACTAGGTCAAGTGTTGACTTACAGTTGACTTGGGTCAACTGGTCAACTCTGGTCAAACAGGGTCAATTCTAGTCTAATTATTAAAGATATAAAGTGTACTTCGTTATTGGTACGTCAAACTTACGACACGCAAATCAAGATGAGATGATCAACGGTAAAGTTGATAATCTTATTATAGTGATCCACGTGTCCAACTTGTCAATTTCAGCGATGTAAGATCACTGGAATTGACTGATCTCAGTTTCGTTGTACTAATCCCGAAATACGAACATTATAAGAATTAATCATTAATTAATTATAAAAAGGTTAAACTCAGAGAAATTATCAACAAACATTGTCGGACGATGAAATAAATCGCCAACGTGTCCAGAATGGTCAAATTAGCTAGGATAGCCTATCCATCGGTCCAATTTGGACACAAGGGCAAAAAGGTAATTTTGGGTCAAAATGGTGTCCGTGTCGAAGCCGTTTTGCACCGAAAAATGTACAAAAAACAAGTCTATAAATATAACAAATTATATGTCCACGAAACCAGAATGACGATACGAACCCAACGGTATCTCCAGAATTGGATTCCGTTGACCCGATCTCAATTTGGTCCATTGACCAGAACTTGGAATTCCGGTTTGTACGGAAATGCGTGCCGGAGCCAATGTTCTCAAAACTCAGAAAACTACATGTCAACGAGTCCAGAATGACGATACGAACTCAACGGTATATCGGAATTGGATTCTGATGAGCCGATCTCAAAATGATCCGTTGACCGGATATTGGTATCCGACTTGCACCGAAATGGATACGAACTCAACGGTATATCCGGAATTGGATTCCGATGAGCCGGCGTCAAAAAGTTCCGTTGACCCAGAATGTGGGACCCACTTTGCACCGAAAAACGTGTCAGGGCCCACGTTCTCCAAATCTAACAAATTTTATGAAAACACGCCAGAACGACGCCACGAGTCTACTGGTGGTGTCAGAAATGAAATTGGAGTCCCGTGTTCAAAAATGAAATTTTTCAAGTTAAAATTACGAATTCGGACGGCCAACTTTGGCATCGAATTCAACCAATCAAACAAGCTCACAAAGAAACAAAACTGGAGGGGTAGTAAGAGGGTTATACCAGCTTCGTACAGGAACTGGTAGCACGCTAAATGGAGCTGCGGTGGAGGAGATACAAGCTGACGAAGTGGACCCCGCAAAACTGTCCAAAATTAATACAATTTAAACGGTCAACTTGGTGGCCGGTTTTGATGTATCAAACGATAAAATCAACGGATAAAATTGAAAGAGTGAAGGTGGATATAACGAGATTGTGACGGAGCAAAGAAATCGCCGATCCAACGGTCGATTTTCGGGAAAACGTGCACGAAGTTGCTGCGATGGAGCGCCAAAATGGACTTGATTCCGCGCGCGTCACGACGGAACTTCGTGCAAAACGCACGAATAGTCTCGACGGCGCGTCCGGAGGACGGTGGCCATCAGGGGGCTGCTCGTCGGAGTGGGGCGCACAACCAGGAGGGCCACGATGGCCGTGCCGGCACGGTGGCGCACGATGGCGGCCGCGCGCGCACGTGTGCGCCTGTGCAGCGGTGCAGCTGCTGCTGCTGCGCGTTGGTGGCACGCTGGCCTGCGCGGCAGCTGCGGCGGTGGCGGCGACTGCGACGGCGCGCGAGAACGGCGGTGGTCGGGCTGGTGATGGAGGTGGTGGCAGTTTTGAGGATGATGATGGTTGATGGTGGAGTTGGACTTGGTGGTGGTGTTGCATATGAAGAATGAGGAGGGAAAGGAGGAGATGGCTGGTGGTGGCGCGACGACGTGCTCGGCCAGGGGTGGCCGGAGCCACGGCCAGGGTGGAGGTCGGGCCATGGGTGGCTGAGCTCGGTGGGAGGCTGCTGTGTGTTGAGTTGTGAAGAAAGTGTGGAAAAATTAAAAAGGATGAGAGAGAGAGAGAGAGAAAGTAAATAATTGTGAGAGAGGGAGGAGAGCGAAAAAGCCTTCCCTAAAAATTAGGGCCGGCCAAGTTGGCTGTGAGTGAAAGTGAGGGAAATAGGTGGTGAGGATTTAATTAGGTTATCCAATGGCTAGGATGGAATATAGGGAAAAATAGGTAATTCCAATAGGATTTAATTCAACAAATTCCAATAATTCTTAAAAATAGGTAGGAGGAGTATTAATATTATTTTTGGACGAGCAAGTGAGGGTGTCACGATGGAGGGTAGCACGAAGCTGGGCTGGACTCGGTGGAGCCGGATTGGGTCAAAATCAGATTATGCAATAATCGAATTAAAATTAGGTGTTGATGATCATGGGTAAATAAGTAGCACATGGGGATTCCAATAAATGGGACACAAGTGACATGCGGACAGTAGGCTCAATGTGGGCCATGTCCATAATTGGGCTGACAGGTTTTGGTCAACAGGGTACCCACAAATCAAGTTGGAAAATGAATGTGACACCGTGGGGTGAAATAAAATCGGGTCACGTGTCAGAAAAGTTGTGCGAAGCAAATGGAGCACAAAATGGTGTGTCTAAGTGGGACACGAAAGTCAAGGGTGAAGAGTGTCTCGAGTAGATCATGCATGATGAGTTGGTTTCAAAAACTGACTGGTCTTGCGCTCCCAAATTAAAAGTCACGGTAACGTGCTAATAATGATCAAGGAAAAGAGTGGGAAAATTAATTAATGATCAAATGGTCTAAATCGTCCCGAAGTTCAGTGAAGCAAAAAGAGTACAAGGAAACAAGTTTCAGTGGGACACTATATACCATCATGAAGGTAATCCTGTCCACTCCAAAACTCGTGAAGAAGATTTTCAGAGTTGAACATCCCTGACACTCCAAATATCAAAGGCACGAAAAGTACACTTAAGGAAAAATAACAGAATAAATTATTTATCGAAACCAAACAATCAGAAAATAAAATAAAAATAATAAAATCAACCAAATTCAGGGTGCTCACACCTGTTATTTATAATACCTACCAGTTTTATGTAGGATGTTAGTATGCCTTACAGCCTTGATGATTTATTATTTTTCCTTACCCTTCCAGTAGGGCACCCATGCCAGAGCCTTTCCTTGAGGTAGTTGTAGCTTCACCTAAGACTGAGAATTCTATATTATAGATGGGTTATAAATGATATTGGCATATGGGATATGGGTTTGGTTGGTATCTATAGGCCATTGTTGTATAGGGTTATAGACATGTTGTTTAGCCTATATTGGCTCAGTTTTTGTCACTGCCACTTTTCTAGCTTGAGGGTATTTTGGTCATTTTCAAAATTTTGGAATTATTTTGGATTTTTATTATTAAATATATTTAATATAATTTTAGTGATTTTTGGTGATTTTTGGTAGAATTGTTTTTGACCCTATAGTTGATTTTGACTCATGTTGACTAGGAGACTGTCCTATTGGCCAACCTGGGTCAAGACACCTTGGTTAGGTTAAGAAACCCTAGTGTGACCTAAGTTAGTCATTTCAAGTTCATTAAAATTGGTTTGGGGTAATTAGGAGTTAGTTTGGCCTAAGAATGGCTTGTGAAGTCACAAGTCAAAATCATGACTTAAACTAATTAGGACTCAACCAACTTGGCAAAACCCTAGATCTAAACCCTATGGCCAGCCACATGACAGCCCCCCTTCTATAAATACTCTCCTAGGGATTAGGGCTAGCCTCTCTCTTAGGGTTTATCAAGTTTTTAGAAAGAGGTAAGTTCCATCTTCATAAATTCATAATAAATTCATTTCAAGTCCTTTTTCCTTCAAACAAATTCCAATAGGCTCTAAATATTGTGTTCTTACTGTTGAAATAAGTTTTGACAGGGAGCAAACAATTTGAAGGACTTTGGGTGGTTTGAGGAATCATTTCCTTTGAGCTTTTTGGGAGTTTGAACACCTATAGGTATAATCCTCTCTAATTCATTTTAAATTCTGTAAAAATCATTTCTAGGTTGCCCTAACCCTAGCCTAACTATAGGAATAGGGTTTCCCAAATTTTTGTGTCGTTTTGTGTCCGTTCTGGACACGTATCAGTGCACATTGCTTAGTGTTTGATGAAATGCCCCAATGGGCATTTCATATGAGTTTTCAAATCCATTTGAATAGGAAGCTAGCCCTAGGTGTCGTCTAGGGATTCCTAGTGTCTGGTGATGGTTTTTGAGTCGTGTCGAGTCGTGGGGAACACGGGACACGCGAGTGCGGGTGCGAGCGCGCGGGCACAGTGCGTGCCCTGCTGCTCGGGGGCTTTTGCGCACTCGTTTCTCCACGTGGATACGTGAAATTTGGTATAGAGGTAGGGGCGATGACTGACACGAGGCTCGCAAAGTTTCACGAGTCCTCGTGTCATCGGATACGTTATTTCGTGTGCACTGGACAGCTCTGTGTGCGTGTGAGTTCTGTGACTTGTAACTGTTGTAAATCGATTTTTAATGTTTTAAATTATGTCTAAATGATTGAATAGATCCTAATTATCATGTTTAAATCCCTGTTATACCATGTTACTTAATGGTTTGGGTTTTGAGTGGTGTTTGGTTCGAAATGTTGTAGAACAGTGAAAACTCTGATACTGTTCTGAAACTGTGTTTTCCCAATCAGTTTAATCCTCCCTTAAATTATGTTTTCATCTATCATTGATTTCCCTCATGTTACATGCTTATTAACTAAGTTATTTCTTTCAATTTTAGGCTTTTGGTTATGTATTTGAGTTTTTTGAATATGGTTAGAGTTCATTTCGAAATTGTTATAAACCTGAGAATGAGTTCATATATTTTGGACTGAAATGGAAACCTATAACCTGGTATTGATTTTCCCTTACATTTATGTGTAAAACCTGAGTTTGGCATTTTGCTAACTAAGTGTTATTCCCAGTTTCCTTGATAACCTGGGAATAGGGTGATGAGTTGGTTGAATCTTCCTATTTTCGAAATGTGTTAACTGTTGAACTATGGTTCAATCCTTTCTTTGGTTTTAATTACCTGAGATTCTTTGTGATAGCCTGTGATTCAAATTGTTGGTTGTCTTTTCCTTTTTGTTTGACTGTTTTTAGATTGTTAAACTGAAATGAAAATCATAACTGGAATGGAATTTCCATTCTTCACTGATTTTAACTCCAGTCATTGAAACCTGAGTATTCCCTTTATTTCGAGAACAAACCTGAGATTGTTTTCTAGCCACTGAATTCCTTTTATTTTCAAAATGTATTCAAAACCTGAGGCAATGGTTTGTATAGGCTATAAAACTGAGATTGTTAAATGATATTGTTAACTGAGATTTATGTGATTCACTATACCTGACATTGTTCTTTTAACTTAGGTATTTCACTGAGAATGAAGTTTAAATCTGAGACTCCATTGTTAGTTAAATTGATTTCCTTTCCATTTTTCCCATGATCATTACTGTTAGCTGCTAATGAGTTGGGCTGTAGTTGATTCCAGTTTCAATAAACCTGAGAATGTTTGAACTAATGCTTGATCACTGATTACTTATTCCCTGCACTGTTAATCCTTCACTGTAAAAAACTGACATGAGATTTGGGACTGTTGGGTATTTGGTTGTTGTAAATTGACTTCCTTTCCTTTCCTTTTTCCTGTCACACTGTTTGCCTATGACACTAACACACACACTTATGTGTTCATCACTGTTCCCTGTTTTTCCAGTTTCTTGTCTCACACACACATGTCCTCTCTCCCTACCTATGTATATATAATATAGGCTTGTGGCAATTATTAGTTTCCTATAGATAATAAATGTGTGTAATGTGTATATAGGATATAATGTGCTATTGTTATGATACAATGTTGGGTATATAGGATATATTGTATTATGTGTTATGATATATGTGGTGTCATAATATTGGGATATTATGTGTTATGTTATAGTGTGAACATAGGGTATAGAGGCTATAGGCTATATATTCTCTAATTAGATTATTACCTAGGTACCAATATGTGTATAGGCATGGCTTGACATGGTGTAGTCTAGTTAGGTCATATTATAACCTAGAATAGTTTGGTATTGCCTAGATTAGTCTAGAAAGCCTAGAATAGTCTTGCTAGACATAGTTTAGACTAGTTTGACCTAGATTAGACTTGGTTGACCTAGTTTGACCAGAGTTGACCAAAAGTTGACTTTGGTCTAGATTGACCTAGTTTCATGTAGAATGCATTAAATTGCATTATATTATCATTCTGGACTTGTTGTGACTCGTACTGTTCTAAATAGGAGCCAGACACCACTCCTCGGACAGTACTTTCATCTCGGACTTTCATAGCAGACGAGTACATTCTTGATCTTTTCATACCTGTCTGGATATATTCATGCTCTAGATTACTCTACATGATGTTGACACGTATCTTCACGGATTAGTACTATATGGATCCCTTCCTGAGATGTTATCCCTCTATGGGTGCATCGGGTATTTCATGTTCATGTACTTTATCATGTGCATCAGGTACTCCTTGTACTCGTACTAGTTCATGTTTTTACATGTTCTCAAGTGCTTCATGTGCTCATGTGCTTATCATGTGCTCATGTACTACTCATTTCATGAGTTCACGTATCTTAGCTGTATTCATGTGCTTATGACATAACTTGAACGGATCCTTGTGTATTGATTGGGGCGGGGTGAGTAGAATTGGTTATGTGAACACTATCCCAAGTAGCTGTATAAATGTGCCTCCTTATTTATATTCATGTGCCCTAAGCCGTTTACATAACCATATTGTACTCTAAATCACGTAGTTACTTACAGTCTTTACTATCATGTATCTATTTCCAGTTACAAAATATCTCTGTTTACTTGTACTTCCATTCACACTTCCTGTATTTTACTCTATTGCAATGTTTATACTCCTAACCTGATATGAACTGTTGAGAGATATGTGCTCGTTCCCGTCCTGACTGGACCTGTTGAAATATTACAGAGGACGAGGCTGAGGCGTTCTGCCCTACTTACTACGGTGCCACACTAGATGAGTGCCCAGATTTGGACCACAGCAGGATCCATTAGCTGTAGACGACACTCCATTAGTTTAGGATTGTCTTACTATTTGGGATTATTGTACTAGACTTTGAGATATTCCGGGATGTATTTATTTTTAGACACTTAGTTCTGGATTGTATCTCTGTGATTCTCTGTTCTGGATTTTGTTATCTTTCTTTATCTATCTATCTTACCTGTTCTACCTTAGCTGTGATTGAGTTTTATATTCTGTTATGTCACCCCCATTCGGGGAGTATAACTGCTATACCTTCAATTGTTAGAAGTTGTGACCTAGGATAGCGTTCTACCCGACACTGCGGCGTAGGCTGGACGTACCCACGTCTCGTGCCCTTACTCTAGGGTGCGGGTCGTGACACGTTTTTAGTGGTGGCCCATGCAGGTCTAGGATATAAGTGTAGTTATTCGAACTAGAATATCGCTGCAGCCTGCAGTAGAAATTAGCATATTTTTTTGAAGGTACTCAATCACACTAGGAAAACTCCTTATCAGATTCCGTATATCTATTTTGCTGCTTATTGTCTTCCTTAGAATTTTAAACTGTCCTCCTTTGATTATTTCGACTCATTCTCAGTAATTGCTTCTTGTTTGATCTGTGTCTCCAGGATGGTTGAGACGCGATCGCATCGCCCCGTGACGGAGAGGCTGGAGAGGGGTCTGCCACCTCTCGTGTCCAGCATCCAGCTTCCGGTGCCACAGGGCCAGTGCAGCCCTCGGAGTGGGAGTTTCTGCCACTTTTGGAGGAGCACCTCCACCAGTCGGGAGGCCGAGCATGGTGCTTCCAGAGATCCTTCCCAGCAGCAGCCTCCGCCTGCGGGATGGTTGATGCTGCCCATCTCTTCTCCTTCGTGGAGAGGATTCTGGAGTCCTCGCACCAGCGCAGTCAGAGGCAACAGTAGATTTCAGGCAGGGGATTGATGAGGCACACCAGCTAGTACGCACGACTGTTGAGATGGTGACTGGTCAGGGGGCCCAGCAGCAGCCCCGTCGGAGGGAGAAGGATATACAGGACTTCCAGAAGATGCATCCTCGGGTTCTTGGGTACTGAGGGCATTCACGTTGCAGATGACTGGGTTAGCACATTGAGGAGATTTTCCGACTAGCAGATACCAGCTCGACTCCAGATCGAGGCGGCAGGTAGCCAGATGCAGGATTTAGCCCGAGCATGGTATCAGGCTGATCCCAGAGTTGGGTGGAGGGCCAGACTTGGGCCCAGTTCAAGGAACTGTTCAAGGAGCAGTTCTTTCCCGATGTATCCTTGGGTGGGATCGAGGCACAGTTCGAGGCTCTGGTTCAGGGGAACCAGACAGTTGCTGAGTATGCCGGAGAGTTCTGTCGACTGGCCCGGTTCATTGATGACTTGACGGAGAAGACCAAGGCGAGGAAGTTTCGCCGAGGTCTGATTAGAGAGATTCGGTCGCTGACTAAGAGCGACCGGAACGCTACATTTGCTGAGATTTATTCTGGGGCCATGGCGGCAGAGGATGACCTGGGACTGAGGCAGAAGAGAGGTCGAGACTTTCAGTCAGGCAGTAGCAGTCAGGGGCAGGCCAAGAGGCCTCACTTCCAGCAGCAGCAGCAGAGGCCAGTGCAGCAGTATCAGCAGCAGCATCAGCAGCAGAGGCCAGTGCAGCAGCACCAGCAAGAGGGCAGCAGGCACCTCGTCCGGCAGTCATTTGTGCCTTCTGCAAGAAGCCGGGGCACATAATCCATGAGTGTAGAAGAAGCTAGGCAAGTGCCTACTTTGTGGTGCTGGAGATCACCAGTTGAGGGACTGTCCAGGGGCTTTTGGACGAGGACAGCAGGAGGTGGAGCCAAGGCTCCAGCAGGCCAGCAGAGGGGACCAGCCCTGCCGACCCAGCAGCAGAGGTTCCAGCAGCACCAGCAGCAGGCACGGGGTGGACAGCAGGGGCGAGCTTTCTCCATGGCAGCTGAGGATGCTGAGGTTATCGAGAGCTGATAGCAGGTTCGGTTCTTCTCGACTCCCTTCCAGCATTCACATTGTTTGATTTCGGGGCTTCCCACAGCTTTGTGTCTGTATCATATGCTATTAGACACAGTTTGATTTCTGAACCATTGCCTAGGACCTGCAAGATCACGACCGGGGGTGGGGTCATCCTCGTGAGTGATGTTTAGAGGGCGGAGTGTCATTTTGGGAGGCCGAAAGTTGGGGGTGAGTTTACTAGTCATGCCATTACCGAACTACGATATAGTATTAGGTATGGACTGGCTGAGTAGACACCACGCCCGCATTGATTGCCGTGGGGGTAGAGTTTTGTTCGGGGCCCCAGGAGAGCCAGAGTTTGAGTACACCCGACGGCAGGCAGAGCAGGACGGCAGAGTTTTCTGTAGAGCATCAGTCGAGGAGCAGGTGGCTCCGCATCCCTTGATCGCAGAGTTTATGAACGTATTTCCAAGGAGTTGCCAGGGCTTCTACCGGACAGAGATGTAGAGTTCTCGATAGACTTGGTTCCCGGCGCGGAACCGATCTCTCAGCATGTCTATCGAGTGAACAACAGCGAGTTAGTGGAGCTGAAGAAGCAGGTGGATGAGCTGCAGGACAAGGGCTTCATTCGCTCGAGTTCTTCACCTTGGGGTGCACCGGTACTTTTTACCCAAGAGGATGGGTCGGTATGTATGTGTATCGACTACAGGGCACTCAACAACCTGACAATCAAGAACAGATACCCACTGCCGCTGATCGATGATCTGTTTGATCAGTTGAGCGAGCTCGGGTGTTCTCCAAGATTGATTTGAGGTCGGGTTATCACCAGGTGAAGGTGAAGAGGGAGGATATCCCCAAGACCGCTTTCAGGACGCGGTACGGGCAGTTTGAGTTTTTGGTTATGCCGTTTGGGCTAACCAATGCACCAGCAGTGTTTATGAATCTAATGAACAAGGTGTTCCACCAGTACTTGGACAAGTTTGTGGTCGTGTTCATTGATGATATCTTGATATATTCCAAGACAGAGGAGGAGCACGAGGAGCATCTGCGGATAGTGCTAGAGACTCTCAGGCGGGAGCAGCTTTATGGAAAACTCTCCAAGTATGAGTTTTTCTTGGACCAGGTGGACTTCTTGGGGCATGTGGTGACTGGAGATGGTATCTCAGTTGACCCAAGAAGATTGTAGCAGTTGAGGCTTGGACAGCGCCGACTTCAGTGGCAGAGATCAGGAGTTTCCTGGGGCTGGCAGGATACTATAAGAGATTGTGCAGGATTTCTCCCGGGTTGCAGAGCCGTTGACATGGTTGACCCGGAAGGATACTGAGTATGTTTGGTCAGAGGAGTGTCAGGCAGCTTTTGATGAGTTGAAGAAGCGGCTTACGACAGCTCCGATTCTGACATTGCCTTCAGGATCAGGTGGTTTCACTATTTATAGTGATGCTTCAGGGAAGGGGCTGGGTTGCGTCTTGCAGCAGCATGGGAAGGTGATTGCCTATGCTTCCAGGCAATTACGTCCTCATGAGAAGAACTACCCTACCCATGACCTAGCTGGCGGCGGTGATTTTTGCTTTGAAGTTATAAGCACTATTTGTACAGCGAGAGGGTGGAAATCTTCACAGACCACAAGAGCTTGAAGTACGTGTTCACTCAGAAGGAGTTGAATATGAGGCAGCGCAGGTGGCTTGAGCTGATGAAGGACTTTGATATCGTACTCCAGTATCACCCGGGGAAGGCCAACGTGGTTGCCGATGCCTTGAGTAGGTATCCGACAGCCATGTGTTTGACTATGGATCGGCACCTGCTTGCAGATTTGGAGAGCCTTGGGATAGAGGTGATTGTGCCCGGAGTGCAGATGCAGTTATGGGGCCTTCAGATACAGTCAGACTTGATGGACAGGATCAAGGCGACACAGTTTGATGATGTGGCTCTGCGGAGTATCCGAGAGCAGATCAGTATGGGAGTGGAGGATACTGAGTTCTCACTTGCAGATGATGGTGCCTGAGGCACGGTGCAGGTTATGTGTGCCTAGCGGGGAGCTCAGAGAGCAGATTATGCAGGAGGCTCACAGATCGCAGTGCTCTATACATCCTGGTGCCAACAAGATGTACAGGGATCTGCAAGAGCATGTCTGGTGGTACGGGATGAAGAGGGAGGTGTCCAACTTCGTAGCTAGATGCTTGATCTGTCAGCAGGTCAAGGCTGAGAGGCAGAGGCCTGGAGGTTTGTTGCAGCCGCTGCCCATTCCAGAGTAAAGTGGGAGCATATTACCATGGACTTTGTATCAGGATTGCCCCGTACACCAGGAGGAAAAGATGCGATTTGGGTCATCGTTGACAGGTTGACCAAATTGGCCCACTTCTTGCCATTCAAGGTGGGTACGTCTACAGAGAGGCTGGCGGAGTTGTATATGAGACAGATAGTCAGGATTCACAGAGTTCCCGTCAGCATAGTCTCAGATCGGGATAGCCGTTTTACTTTCCATTTCTGGAGGAGTCTACAGACTAGCTTGGGCACTCAGCTCAAGTTCAGTACTGCATACCACCCCCAGACGGACGGACAGTCAGAGAGGACTATTCAGACCCTTGAGGATATGCTGCGAACGTGCGTCCTGGATTTTTGGAGGTTCCTGGGAGGATCACCTGCATTTGGTAGAGTTTGCTTACAACAACAGTTTTCAGGCCAGCATAGAGATGTCACCGTTTGAGGCTCTGTACGGGCGTAGGTGTCGTACACCCTTATCTTGGGATGATGTTGGAGACGAGCTTTACTGGGACCAGAGATGGTTGTTGACGCAGCGAGAAGGTGAAGCTCATCAGGGACAGACTTCGCGTGTCAGGACAGACATCGGCACTGGGCCGATAGCTACCGGAGGCCGCTGGAGTTTGAGGTACAGATTTAGAGTAGGATTAGAATTAGGTTGTATTTAGTTTTGTTTGATTGATCGTGTTTGATTTTTAGTAACTTGAGACCTTGCTTGTGATTAGGTTGGAGACATGGTTTTTCTGCGAATATCTCCGACTCGTGGTACGATACGTTTTGGTGGAGGTGGAAGCTTAGCCCGCGCTTCATCGGCCCTTTCGTTATCAGCGGGAGAGTCGGTGACGTGGCATACAGGCTAGACTTGCCACCTGCACTAGTGGGCGTCCACAACGTATTCCGTATCACAGCTGAGACGGTACGTGGCTGACCCTAGCCATGTGCTCGATCACTCGGAGATAGAGGTTGGACCTACTCTCAGTTATCCAGAGCAGCCTGTGGAGGTTTTGGATCGCCGGGAGAAGGTATTGAGGAACCAGGTGATACCCTTGGTACGCGTCGCATGGGGGCATCATTCTCCAGGAGAGTCTACCTGGGAGCGGAGGAGATATGCGCGAGCGGTACCCCTATCTTTTTGGACCCTGAGGTATACTTTTCTATCCTTCTCAGCAGTTTAGTTTCGCCTTTAATTTCGAGGACGAAATTATTTTAAGGGGGGTAGATTTGTCACTGCCACTTTTCTAGCTTGAGGGTATTTTGGTCATTTTCAAAATTTTGGAATTATTTTGGGATTTTATTATTAAATATATTTAATATGATTTTTAGTGATTTTTGGTAGAATTGTTTTTGACCCTATAGTTGATTTTGACTCATGTTGACTAGGAGACTGTCCTATTGGCCAACCTGGGTCAAGACACCTTGGTTAGGTTAAGAAACCCTAGTGTGACCTAAGTTAGTCATTTCAAGTTCATTAAAATTGGTTTGGGGTAATTAGGAGTTAGTTTGGCCTAAGAATGGCTTGTGAAGTCACAAGTCAAAATCATGACTTAAACTAATTAGGACTCAACCAACTTGGCAAAACCCTAGATCTAAACCCTATGGCCAGCCACATGACAGCCCCCCTTCTATAAATACTCTCCTAGGGATTAGGGCTAGCCTCTCTCTTAGGGTTTATCAAGTTTTTAGAAAGAGGTAAGTTCCATCTTCATAAATTCATAATAAATTCATTTCAAGTCCTTTTTCCTTCAAACAAATTCCAATAGGCTCTAAATATTGTGTTCTTGCTGTTGGAAATAAGTTTTGACAGGGAGCAAACAATTTGAAGGACTTTGGGTGGTTTGAGGAATCATTTCCTTTGAGCTTTTTGGGAGTTTGAACACCTATAGGTATAATCCTCTCTAATTCATTTTAAATTCTGTAAAAATCATTTCTAGGTTGCCCTAACCCTAGCCTAACTATAGGAATAGGGTTTTCCAAATTTTCTGTCGTTTCGTGTCCGTTCTGGACACGTATCAGTGCACATTGCTTAGTGTTTGATGAAATACCCCAATGGGCATTTTTGAGTTTTCGAAATCCATTTGAATAGGAAGCTAGCCCTAGGTGTCGTCTAGGGATTCCAGTGTCTGGTGATGGTTTTTGAGTCATGTCGAGTCGTGGGGAACACGGGACACGCGAGTGCGGGTGCGAGCACGCGGCACAGTGCGTGCCCTGCTGCTCGGGGGCTTTTGCGTACTCGTTTCTCCACGTGGACACGTAAAATTTGGTATAGGGGTACGACGATGACACGAGGCTCGCAAAGTTTCACGAGTCCTTTCGTGTCGGACACGTTATTTCGTGTGCACTGGACAGCTCTGTGCGTGTGTGTTGTGACTTGTGAACTGTTGTTAATCGATTTTTAATGTTTTAAATTATGTCTAAATGATTGAATAGATCCTAATTATCATGTTTAAATCCCTGTTATACCATGTTACTTAATGGTTTGGGTTTTGAGTGGTGTTGGTTCGAAATGTTGTAGAACAGTGAAAACTCTGATACTGTTCTGAAACTGTGTTTTCCCAATCAGTTTAATCCTCCCTTAAATTATGTTTTCATCTGTCATTGATTTCCCTCATGTTACATGCTTATTAACTAAGTTATTTCTTTCAATTTTAGGCTTTTGGTTATGTATTTGAGTTTTTTGAATATGGTTAGAGTTCATTTCGAAATTGTTATAAACCTGAGAATGAGTTCATATATTTTGGACTGAAATGGAAACCTATAACCTGGTATTGATTTTCCCTTACATTCATGTGTAAAACCTGAGTTTGGCATTTTGCTAACTAAGTGTTATTCCCAGTTTCCTTGATAACCTGGGAATAGGGTGATGAGTTGGTTGAATCTTCCTATTTTTGAAATGTGTTAACTGTTGAACTATGGTTCAATCCTTTCTTTGGTTTTAATTACCTGAGATTCTTTGTGATAGCCTGTGATTCAAATTGTTGGTTGTCTTTTCCTTTTTGTTTGACTGTTTTTGAGATTGTTAAACTGAAATGAAAATCATAACTGGAATGGAATTTCCATTCTTCACTGATTTTAACTCCAGTCATTGAAACCTGAGTATTCCTTTATTTCGAGAACAAACCTGAGATTGTTTTCTAGCCACTGAATTCCTTTTATTTTCAAAATGTATTCAAAACCTGAGGCAATGGTTTGTATAGGCTATAAAACTGAGATTGTTAAATGATATTGTTAACTGAGATTTATGTGATTCACTGTATACCTGACATTGTTCTTTTAACTTAGGTATTTCACTGAGAATGAAGTTTAAATCTGAGACTCCATTGTTAGTTAAATTGATTTCCTTTCCATTTTTCCCATGTTCATTACTGTTAGCTGCTAATGAGTTGGGCTGTGAGTTGATTCCAGTTTCAATAAACCTGAGAATGTTTGAACTAATGCTTGATCACTGATTACTTATTCCCTGCACTGTTAATCCTTCACTGTAAAAAACTGACATGAGATTTGGGACTGTTGGGTATTTGGTTGTTGTAAATTGACTTCCTTTCCTTTCCTTTTTCCTGTCACACTGTTTGCCTATGACACTAACACACACTTATGTGTTCATCACTGTTCCCTATTTTTCCAGTTTCTTGTCTCACACACACATGTCCTCTCTCCCTACCTATGTATATATAATATAGGCTGGTGGCAATTATTAGTTTCCTATAGATAATAAATGTGTAATGTGTATATAGGATATAATGTGCTATTGTTATGATACAATGTATGGGTATATAGGATATATTGTATTATGTGTTATGATATATGTGGTGTCATGATATTGGGATATTATGTGTTATGTTATAGTGTGAACATAGGGTATAGAGGCTATAGGCTATATATTCTCTAATTAGATTATTACCTAGGTACCAATATGTGTATAGGCATGGCTTGACATGGTGTAGTCTAGTTAGGTCATATCATAACCTAGAATAGTTTGGTATTGCCTAGATTAGTCTAGAAAGCCTAGAATAGTCTTGCTAGACATAGTTTAGACTAGTTTGACCTAGATTAGACTTGGTTGACCTAGTTTGACCAGAGTTGACCAAAAGTTGACTTTGGTCTAGATTGACCTAGTTTCATGTAGAATGCATTAAATTGCATTGTATTATCATTCTGGACTTGTTGTGACTCGTACTGTTCTAAATAGGAGCCAGACACCACTCCTCGGACAGTACTTTCATCTCGGACTTTCAGATAGCAGGCGAGTACATTCTCTGATCTTTTCATACCTGTCTGGATATATTCATGCTCTAGATTACTCTACATGATGCTGACACGTATCTTCACGGATTAGTACTATATGGATCCCTTCCTGAGATGTTATCCCTCTACGGGTGCATCGGTATTTCATGTTCATGTACTTTATCATGTGCATCAGGTACTCCTTGTACTCGTACTAGTTCATGTTTTTACATGTTCTCATATGCTTCATGTGCTCATGTGCTTATCATGTGCTCATGTACTACTCATTTCATGAGTTCACGTATCTTAGCTGTATTCATGTGCTTATGACATAACTTGAACGGATCCTTGTGTATTGATTGGGGCGGGTGAGTAGAATTGGTTATGTGAACACTATCCCAAGTAGCTGTATAAATGCCTCCTTATTTGTATTCATGTGCCCCTAAGCCGTTTACATAACCATATTGTACTCTAAATCACGTAGTCACTTACAGTCTTTACTATCATGTATCTATTTCCAGTTACAAAATATCTCCTGTTTTACTTGTACTTCCATTCAACACTTCCTGTATTTTACTCTATTGCAAGATATATACTCCTAACCTGATATGAACTGTTGAGAGATATGTGCTCGTTCCCGTCCTGACTGGACCTGTTGAAATATTACAGAGGACGAGGCTGACGTTTCTGCCCTACTTACTACGGTGCCACACTAGATGAGTGCCCAGATTTGGACCAGCAGCAGGATCCATTAGCTGTAGACGACACTCCATTAGTTTAGGATTGTCTTACTATTTGGGATTATTGTACTAGACTTTGAGATATTCTGGGATGTATTTATTTTTAGACACTTAGTTCTGGATTGTATCTCTGTGATTCTCTGTTCTGGATTTTGTTATCTTTCTTTATCTATCTATCTTACCTGTTCTACTTACTTAGCTGTGATTGAGTTTTATATTCTGTTATGTCACCCCCATTCGGGGAGTATAACTGCTATACCTTCAATTGTTAGAAGTTGTGACCTAGGATAGCGTTCTACCGCCGACACGGCGGCGTAGGCTGGACGTACCCACGTCTCGTGCCCTTACTCTAGGGTGCGGGTCGTGACAGTTTTCTATTTTAGTTGAGTTCTCTTTGTTTCGAGTTCAGTCATGTTGATCAACCTTTATATGCAGTGTGCAACCCTTTATTAGAGACCCTGTTCCCTCGGTTCATACTATTTTAAGTTGTTCACTGCATTCAAACTTTTATTACCTACCATATTGCATCATAGATTTCACTGGACTATTGTTCAGACCCCAATTATTGACTCACCAATATAACCATCAACCCCTTACCATATTCTGCATATCTGGAGAGTTAGTATCATGCATACTAGAGGTCTGTACTCACCACTTGGGACAGTTCACTATTATGTCCCAATACTGTTTGCCATTGATTGTAAAAGTGTAGAACAATTTTATATGAGGACTGAACTTAGACTCACAATACAAACTCGTTCGTACAAAGAAAGCCTAGGAATGAAAACCTAGGTACAATAATCTAAGTACGATTGTTTATTTTTGATTCTGGGGGGTGACGATAGAGGCTCGAAAAGCGACGGCAGCTCTGCCTTACTCCTTGGACGATCGGACGTAGCCTTGACTCTGATAAAGAAATGCTCTCGGGATGTGTGGGAAGAATCCTCTGTGCATGCCTTTTTCTCTCTGTGTGTCCAGCCGGATGGAGAGAGTCTCTTTCTCTCTGGAATTCTCCTCCTCTCTTTTTTCCAGGGTTTGCAAGGGAATGGCACCTTGCTATTTATAGAAGTGGGGGTGTGATCATTAGGTTTGCAATGATTGCCCCTTGAAAACGGCGGCCAATAATCTTGACCATTAATCTTGATTGCATCACATATGGGTAGTTAATTTTTATTGCGCCAAATCCGTATGGGCAATTAATGCTGATTGCAATGAATCTTCATAATTTGTCATGACAAGCTCGGATCTCCCGCACGTGTTCAATTTGCTTAATTACAACAAATCTGATTTGATCCGAGTAATTATGATGATTATAACAAATCTATGTTGTTATGATTTGCTAGCAGTCATAACTCCGAGGGATAAGACCGCCATGTGTCTCAACTGTCATTAGGACCGCCACGTGTCTCAACTGTCGTGAGTGGGACGTCCTGACAGAGCCGCATGAATGCAGTCTCTAAATGAACCGCATATGGGTGGCCTCCACACTCCTAGCCGCATGAAGGTATCATCCACATGAGGGTGGCGGCCGCATGAGGGGGATAGCCGCGTGAAGATGGCAGCCTCGTGAAGGAGCAGCCGCATGAAGGAGGCAGCCACATGAAGGTGGCAGCTGCATGAAGGTGGTAGCCGCATAAAGGGGGCAGCCGATGAGGATGGCAGCCGCATGAATGAGGCAGCCGCATGAAGGTGGCAGCCGCATGAAGGGGCAGCCACATGAAGGAGGCAGCCGCATGAAGAGGGCAGCCGCATGAAGAGGGCAACTGTATGAAGAGAGCAACCGCATAGGGGTGACAGCCGCATAGGAGTGGCAGCCGCATAGGGAGCTTTGGACTTGGCGGATCATGCCAGCTATAAAAGATTTTCTTCTTTTCTCTAGGAGCACGCCATCATGTCAGAGCTATCTTTTCAGCTTTATGTCAGAGCTGTCACTTCACCTTTCTGTCAGAGCTACCGTCAGGGCATTTAATGAAGCAGTTGCTTTATGGCCAACTGTAGAGGCGAACTGCTTTGGGTCACGTGGCTCCTTCCTGAGCCGCATGGAGCTATCCGAGCCGCATGAGACTTTAAAAGACTCTTGAACCGCATGAATGTCTAACGGATTCCTGAGCCGCATGAGGCTCTTTCTGTCTGAGCCGCATGGGCTTTTCTTGTTATTTTCCATGCTTCTACAAGACCCCCTTCAAAGTTTTCAATTTACAAAATTGAAATACTTTGAATAAGAAGCATTGCTATGTAAACTCTTCTGGCCGCATAGGATGTTCTGGCCGCATGGGATTCCTAGCCGCATGGACTTCCTAGCTGCATGGACTTCCTAGCCGCATGGACTGTATGGCCGCATAGACTCCCTGCCACGTGTGCGTCTCCTGCCACGTGTGCGTCTCATTAATTGCTCTTGATTTGCTTTGGATTTAAAGCCGCCTTTTGGGCAGGATCCCAAGGGTCGGTTTTAAATATCCGGATTTTC
The DNA here is from genome assembly GCA_029216955.1 of Iris pallida. Lineage (NCBI taxonomy): Eukaryota > Viridiplantae > Streptophyta > Magnoliopsida > Asparagales > Iridaceae > Iris > Iris pallida. The sequence continues at coordinate 34,090 of JANAVB010005370.1, read as the reverse complement.
CTCGATGACCGAAGAGTCGATTTTGTTTTTATGCAGCACGCGGATCGAAGCGTCCCCTCCTCCTTCTGCCTATAAATAGCATTTTTGGTCAGAGAGACTTCTTTACTTTCTTCTGTTTTCAACTCTTCTTGCCCTAGTTTGCTATCTTCGTCTTCCTTCTCCGCTCATCAATCAACCATGGCCCCCAAGTCTTCCAAGGCCGCGGCGAAGGATAAGGGAGTGGCTTCTTCGTCAGCCACAGTGCCTGACGTTCACCTCGACGTTCACCCCACCATTGCTGGTAAGGGTTTGGGCGGATCGTATACTTTGAAACCCTAACAAAGACGGCTCTGTTGCATGCTTTATGCACAAGCCTTTAATGCGTCCCTCGTCTTCATCGAACTATTCAAATTGTATGGGCCGCATGTATGTCCCACGTCTAAGCCGCATGGCGGTATACCCTGCCCGAGCCGCATGGGAGTTTGTCTAGTAGCCGCATAGACACTTCACAAACTGAACCGCATAATGACCCGTCGAACAGAGCCGCATAAGTCTCTCTGAATCGAACCGCATGAAGCCCCCTCAAACAGGACCGCATAAGCTCATCTAGACTGGGCCGCATGAGGCTCTGGCCATCTTCTAACTTTGTTTCTTTTTATCTTTGATTCTTGCAGCATCCCTGCCGAAGGCTGAGATCATTGTGAAGGAGGAGCTGCTGCCTCCTTTCAAACAAGAGTCATCGCTCGTTAAAGAGGAGGTAATACCAAAAACAGAGGAACAGAAAGGAGAGCTGGCGCCTATTGAAGTTGCTGTAAAGGAGGAGCCCCAGTCTGACGGCGGTAGTATTGGGAGTTCTGACCCTCCTGCTCAGGACGAGGATTTTGCTCCAATAGATCCTTCATATGAAAAATGGTTAGGGATTGGTATATGCGCCCCCGCAACTAGGATTCGTAGCCTCTCATAAATGTTCGTCCTTTGTCTTGATATTTCTGTCTGTCTTTAGCTGTAATTTGTGCTTTGCTTCTTTTGGACATCAATGTAATCTTCTTCCTTCTTGTCTGAATGAAATGATAGAGAACTTTTCTAGCTTGCTCATGAGATGTAGTCATGTGAATGTAACTGATTTTGAATGACCGGAATACATTCGCTCTATTCTTTGCTTGTAGTAGTTGCCCAAATGGGATTTTTTTGTGGACCTATTATCCTTGGCGTACCTTGGTTCTGGATACGGATAATAAGTTGGGAGAGAACCAACATACTTACTCAGAGGTAATGAGGACATGGTAAATATGAGTTTCTTCGATGGAGCCTTCCCACTCAGAGGTAATGAGGACATGGCAGGAGTGGGCTCCATGAAGGGTGCATAGAACAACTCAGAGGTAATGAGGACGTAGAAGTTCTATGTGAGGGGCGGTTTGTTTTTGGTGGAAGGAAAACAACTCAGAGGTAACATCGACGTGGTTGTTTCGGAAAATCTGTGGATCTGTTACCCTTTTTGTGCACTGAAAGTACGGGTATTGGATCATAAAAAGAAGCTCTTTTGGGAGGAAAGTTCAGAGGTATGATCATACATGACTTACTACCTAAAAGATGCGATATAGATTTATCTGTAGTGACCAAAGTGTGAGTTCAGCGGTACTTGCGGGTACATAACTCAACAATCTGGGATATTTGGATTTGGAATGTAGTTCAGAGGTACCAAGGGTACATAACCCAATCAGGGATATTTGGATTTGAAATATTAGTTCAGAGGTACCAGAGGATACATAACTCATCATTCTCGAAATTTGTAGTCGGAATGTGAGTTCAGCGGTACCAGGGGTACATAACTCGTCATTCAGGGATATTTGAAGTCGGGATGTGAGTTCAGCGGTACCAGGGGTACATAACTCGTCAATCTGGGAAATTTGTAGGATGTTTTTTTAGACGTAATACTTCTTTAGGAACTTGCGTTGATGGGCAACACGAGCAAGTCTCCATTTTGTTTTGCGAGGCGGTAAGCTCCATTGGAGAATACAGCATCGATGATGAACGGGCCTTCCTACTTTGGCTGAAACTTGCCGGCGGTTTTGTGAGTCATAACCATCGGCCTCCGAACTGCCAGAACGAGTCGCCCACTTGAAATGTTCTGATTTTAACCTTCTTGTTGAAGGATCGAAGATACGGACTTGGTACAGCTCGATTCGTTGTTGAGCTAACAGACGCTTCTCATCTAGGGCCTCCAACTCTTGCAGTCGGCGATGGTGATTACCATCTGTCGTCAATCGATAGGTAAGAGCCACGCGGAGCGAGGGGATTTGAGTTTCCAGTGGGAGAACTGCCTCACTCCCATATACCAGAGATAATGATGTGTTCCCAGTGGCCGTCCGTACTGTAGTACGGTATGCCCATAAGCATTCGCCGAGATTTTCATTCCAGTCGCGTTTGTTTGATGACAAGAACTTCTTGAGAAGCTTGATGATTGTTTTGTTGAACGCTTCAGCCAGACCATTAGCCGCCGGGTTGTATGGTGTTGAAGCAATATTTTGGATTCGGTGTTTGTCGCAAAACCGATAGAAGGCATGGCTTACGAACTGCAGACCATTATCGTGGATGATCCTTCAGGGCAGTCCAAGCGGTAGATAATGTGATGCTTGAGGAAGCTGATCACGTTTGAAGTCTTGACTTCTGCCAGCGGAGTATGAAGCGGTGTCCTCGGGACGAAGGTGGAGTGATCAGACCAATGATGTCCATTCCCCATGCTTCGAATGGCCAGGATGCCACCGTCGGATGTAAAACTCGGATGGCTGGTGAATGAGATCTGCGTGGACTTGACAGGCTTTGCATTTTCGTGTATAGTCTATTGCATCCGCAACCATCGTGGGCCAGTAGTAGCCCATTCGGCGAAGGCGATCTTGTAGTTTCGGGCCAGGCTAATAGGCCCCACAGATGCCATCATGAGCTTCACGCACGGCTTCTTTGGCTTCTGTATTTGACAGACATCGAAGCTGTAATCTATCGTATGATCGCCGATATAGCATTTTCGTCTCTGTATCGTAGAAGAATCTGAGGGAACGTCTTGACAGAAGTGGCTTCCTTCGAATTCTCTGGCAGGATGTCGTAGACCACGAAGTCGATGAATGGTTGTCTCCAGTCTGGTGTTTCGTCAATTGTCAGAGCGAGTAACTCTCAACACATTGAACATTATTCCTGGGACAGACCAACTCACGGCCTATGATGTCAACCAAGTGGTGAGCATGATTTGGAACTGCTAAGGAAGCGGCAAGGCCTGCTAGGGCGTCGGCTTCAATGTTCTGGAGCCTGGGAACGTATTCTATGAAGAACCCTTCCAAGGATGATGATGTCAATCGCTATTTGGTGATAGGGGATCATGTTTCATGACGCACTTCGTATGAGCCCCGGATCTGATTGACGATTAGCTGCGAATCACCGTATGCTTCAAGATACTCTACCCCCAGCTCCTTTGTATGTAGGAGGCCAATACCAAAGCATTGTACTCGGCCACATTGTTTGAGCAGGACTCCGTGAGGGAGTAAGCCCAATTGATCACCAGCCCGGAGGAGAAATCAGCACCACTCCGACTCCAGCGACAATGTTGCCCTTGGGCCCCGTTCTGGAAGCACCGTCGAAGAACATTCGCCATACGACATCGTGAGAGGCCACATTTGAATGGTGACCTCATCTGGAATCTCTTCGTCTATTCTGAACTACGATCTGGGATGAGCTGCTAAAAAGTCTGCCAGAGCTTGACCTTTAACAGCCTTCTGCGGGACGAAGATCATGTGGTAGGGAGACAATAAAATTGCCCAGGTAGCGAGGCGAGAGATGAGTGCACCTGGCTTGGTCATGAGAACCCTGAGGGGTTGACGCTTGATACGGCATGGATGGTTTGTCCCGTGACGTAGTGTCGCGTCTTCTGAATGACAAAAACCAGAGCAAGGCACTCATTTTCTACGGCAGTATATCGGTGTTCCGACCCCATCATCATTCGGCTGAGGTAATATATAGCCTGCTCGTGGCCTGCATCATTATTTTGTGCTAGCAGAGCGCCGAGAGAATGTTCCATCGCTCTTACGTAGAGCAGGAATGGTCTTCCAGCTACCGGGGCTACCAGGACTGGAGGGTTCGTTAGATATTCTTTGATGCTGTCGAAGGTGCGCTGGCATTCTTCATCCCATACGAATGAAACGCCCTTCTTCATGAGGATGGGTGAATGGTTGACATCGTCCGGAGAGGTTAGAGATAAACCTCCTGATGTAGGCCAGCCTCCCTTGAAGGCCTCGAAGTTCACAGAGATTTCTTGGGGGACCCATCTCCATGATTGCCTTCGTCTTCTCGGGGTCTATGTGGATACCCTGGGAAGTAATGATGAAGCCCAAGAACTTCCCGCTGGATACGCCCAAGAAGGATTTCGTGGGATTTATTTTCAAATTGTGCGCTCGTATCAGGTCGAATACTGTCCTCAGATCATGCAGATGATCTTCCTTAGAGCGGCTTTTGACGGCGATGTCATCGACGTAGCATTCCACTATCTTGCCAAGTTGTCTCTAAAGATGACGCTCATAGCTCTTTGATAGGTTGCGCCAGTCATTCTTTAAAACCGAAAGGCATGACTGTGTAGTCAGTATGTGCCAATCGGTGTTCGGAATGATGTATGCTTTTCAGTCATTAGGGAACATCTTGATTTGGTTGTACCCCGAGAAACCATCCATGAATGAAAAATGCTCGAAGGCCGCAGGTGTTGTCAATCATGATGTCTGTGATAGGGAGGGGGAACTCATCCTTAGGACATGCCTCATTCAGATTGCGAAAGTCGATGCAGATTCGAATCTTTTCATTCTTCTTGAGGACTGGTACTATGTTGGCGACCCAGTCTGGATGCTGTTCCTCGCGGATGAAGCCGCTGGCTATTAGTTTGTTGACCTCAGCTTCAATGGCATTCATGACGTCGGGGCGAAAGTGTCGTTGCTGTTGCTTGACCGGTTTTGCGTCCGGACGAATGTTGAGTTTGTGAAGTGCAACCTCAGGGTTTAGTACCTGGCATATCTTCGAGCTCCAGGCGAACACGTCGATGTATTCTCTGACAAGTTGCAGTAGCGATTCCCGCTCTTCGTCTGTCAGACTCTTGCTGACGAAGATGGCTTTGGAGAAGACTCATCACCAAGATCGACTTGTACAACCTCATCTTCGGTGGGAGGCTCTCTTTGCTCGAACCGCTTCTCCCATTGCGCATCTAGTTGTTGTGCCCACGGCTCTAACTCAAGAAGTTCAGGAATGTTTTCATCTTCTTCGTAGGCGTCGACAAATGCCATATTGACGTACCAGACTTGCCTGAGCATGTCTCCATTGCTGACATCTGAATCGGAAGTGGGTGATCCGGTTGAGTGTGAATGCCAGTCACATTCCTCGTCTGAGCTTTCAGGGGTCGTTGCCGGTGTAACATAACCTAGCCCACATCTGGTTTTGTTGTAATAGTCTCATGGTTTCCTAGCCGGGACCGAGCGATTGTAAAGGTAATCGTCGTCCAGTGCCGTAGTTTATGCCTGGTGTAGTTTCTAGATCATACCCTTGTTTTTGTATGAGGTACTTGGATTGGGAACTATACAGATAAAGGGGTAGTCTCCCAGTGTCGAGTTCGAGATCAACTTCTTCTACCCTAAAAGGTTGTGGATCATTCTTCCGGCCGAAGATGATTGGATGATCCTCTTCCTCGATTATGCGATAAGCATCTTCCTACTGGAGTAAGTTGGTTTGCGGTGTAGACATTTGTCACCTGTGTGTGCAGGTGGGTGCCTATACCGTGTTCCATAGCATAAATTATACAAAGCTTATTAAGCTCGAGATAATTCAAAGATAGCCCTCTATTGATGAAGTAAGGTATCTTTTCCAGTAGAATTATATCATCTGCGGATGGAACATCGGTGTGAGCAGCCACATACTTGGTCAGTTCTGACTCTTCTTCAGCCACCCCCTGGATAAATGAAGACTGAGAGGATGACTTAGGCAGCTTAATCATCAGGGGCTCCATAGGGTGGAGCAGGACGTAGAGTCGTTGGCGTACTAGCCACCCCCAGCTTGGTGCTCGGTGCTGGACGGGGATTTGTTGGCTTGCTAGCAGTCCCCGGCTCAGCGCTTGGCTGCTGATTCATTCTGGAAAGTCGAATCGTCATCGGCTTGACAGAGGGTTTGAGCTCCTCTATTTGTTGCTGACTAGCTCTAGGCAGCCTGATTGTCAGTGGCTCTATCAGTGGGTCTTGGCGCTTGGCCAGACCTTGGCAGTCGGATTATCATCTGTCCTTCTTGTGCAGAGAGGCTGATTGCGTCCTTACACAGAGTGGCCGTAAGGGGTGCAGTTCTGCCAGGTTTGTGGGCTTGGAGATAGGATTAGTCAGCGGTTCTTCTGATCCAGCTGCCGCCTCAGTTTGAGCTTGAGTATCTCCTTTGGCAAGGTGCTTTTTCGACTTCTCGTACAAGCATGAATCTGAGTAGTAGGATTTGACCCCTTAAAAGGAAGGGATCGATGTCGGCAAATTCTAGTCCTCACGAAGCCGTGCTTGTCGACGTACTTGAAGCACTGGTACAGTGTGGAGGGCACGATCATGTAATCGTGTATCCAAGGATGCCTCAGGAGAATGTTGTAGAAAGTGTCCGCATCTATGACATAATAGGTCACTTCTGACTGAAGGTCGCCAATTTGGCACTTCAAGCGAATCTTCCCGATCGGATAGCTTCTGCCTGAATTGAAACCGCTGATGGCGGTGCTTGTCGGGTTAGGCGATGCATTGGGATGCGCAGATGGTGTAGTAGGCTCTTCGGGATGATGCTTATGGAAGAACCGGGATCAATCTGCATCCGGTCCACCTTGATATCGCCAATGTACCCAGTATAATATAGAGGGCGATCGTATAGGTTGGTCTTGATAAGCATATCCTGCGGAGTGAAGACGATGTTAGGCATTGCGCCTGTGCAAGCGCTGTCTAGGAGATCTGCAGTCGAGCTTTCCCCAGTAAGATTGGACTGAGCCAGATATGCGTCGGTATTCTGGAGTGCCTCGCTTAGCTACGACGCGGACATCCTTGGAGAGTCTCAGGAGCTCGTATAGCGATAATTTGGCCAGTGTGTTGGCCAATTGCGCTAAGATGTCGAAGTTGTAGGGCCTCTCCAACCCATGAGGCGTCTCACTTCGGAGCGGTTTGTCGAAGTGAGTCTCCTTCGGCCTAGGCTTGTCGGTCGTCGAAGGCTGCAAAGGTCCTGGAGCATCAGCAGCTATTGGCTGATGATCTTCAGCCGAGTTACCCGATGGAGGTTGGGTTTGTACCCCGGAACGGGTAACAACGGCAGTAGCTTCTTCGACCTCTGTCGAGATTATGCGGCATGATTGACTTTCTTATTCTTTTTCTTGCTGGTGGAGGGAGGTGCGGACTGAGTCACTTCAGGTACCAGGTCCGGATGGACTCACATGATCTCCCCCTGTGATGTGGTAAGGGGCACTAGGCCAGCATCCTAGTTTACAGGAGGTAGAAGGTTAGCGACCTCCATCCTTGCTCTGGGGACGGGCACTACTCCATCTTGAGTCTTTGTCGGAGGGAAGCTGCCGAATTGTACTGACACCATATTGGCTGCTACGGTCACCTCTTCAAAATCAATGGCCAAGGCCTTAGAATCGATACGATGTTGGATGTATCGCTTCAGTTGGTAGCAGTCTTGTGTAGCATGGTGAACATAGCGATGGTAGTGGTAGTACTTAGGGTTCTCCATTTCTGCAGGACGAGGTTCACGCCTTGGAGGAGGGAACTGAATTCGGCCTCCTTGTATGAGCATGTCCAAGATGGGCTTGACATGGCCGTCCTCGAAGGAGTAGGTCATCTGAGGCCACTGCTTTTCTGCCAGCTTTGATTCGAGTTTTCGGGCTGTGTCGACCATCACATCCTGTTTTCCCTTGTTATTTCGATTGTTGGAGGGGTTACCACCATTGTTGCTGTTGGTGCTAGGGCGTTTGCCCTTATCCTCTCCTTCTGAGACGTGCAATCCCAATTGGCGAGCTTTCTTCAATTTGTCTTCTGTGCTAGTGGCGCTGATAATAAAAGTCTTCCAATCCTTAAACTAACTTTCGCCCATCCAGAGGCTGATCGTGGGAAGCAGCCTCTTTTGGCAAATTTCAATTAAGGAGGAATCAGGGTTACCGGAAGGCAACTTCATCGCGGTCTGGCGAAACCGCTCAATCTAGTTTCTTGTCAGCTCCTTTTCTCCCTGGACAACGTCCATGAGGGTGGACATTGTCACGTCTTGTCCTACTTCGTAGAATCTCTCCAGGAATATACGTTTGAAGCCGGCGAAGGAATGGATGCAGTCGTCCGGCAAGTTGCGATACCAGTCAAAGGCGACCCCCTCTAGTGCCCCGATGAACAACCGCGTAAGGATGGTGTCGTCATGAGGCAGATGGTCGGTTCGTGAATTCGAAGTAGGTGATGTACCTACTTGCAGATGTCTTCCCATCATATAGATTGATGTTGAATGGTTTATATCTAGGTGGAAAGGGAACATCTCTCCACGCAGCAGGATACGGTTGTCGTATCCTGAGGTCTTGGCAGTTTTCCTCGAGCGTAGAACATGGCCCGGAGCACTTGGACCTCTCTTCTTGCTTTCCTGGCCTCGTCTGCAGCGGTGGGAGCTGATATTTCTGGAGGATTATCACCCGGGTTTGGTGCAGCTGAGTTCGAGTCCACATTGACAGTGGGACCTAAGCTTGTTTGGCCAGGCGTCCTTCCTTGCAGAGTTGGAAGCGCCACTTTGATCTCGTCCACGGACTTGACCAAGGCATGAATTATGGCCTCCAGAGCGTCGATGCGTTGGCGATCACTGGGACCATCTTGGTTGCTGTCCGTCATGAACACCGTCCTTACATGAGGAGAGATGGAAGGAACGGTAGAGGACGTGCCCTCCGTGTCATACCCTTGTACAGAGAAATCGTCAGGGTACGTGGGAATGTTCTCCTCTGGTTCGGACTCAGAAGGAGTGGTACCCCCAGCTTCAGAGCTCACCTCATCTTGAAAGTTGTGGACGTCCTGGGGGACGTCAAGATCTGCTACATCTGTTGGGCGAACCGTTTCCCCTGGATTATTTTCTTGGAGCACCGGGTTGTCATGGATATTTGGAGGAGTGCTACCTCCGGCTCCAGTGCCTCCCAGAGATGTGGACGACGAATCTCCAAGTATGGCAGATTTCGTCTTTGAGCGGGTACCTTGGTAACTTCTCCTGTAACGGTGGTAGACAACCGCTTAGAAGAGAGTTTCTTGGTTACGCCGGTCGAGATTTTTGGACTGGAGAAATTTGTTTTCTTTCCTCTACCGCTGCCAGGAATCTTCAGAGCAGAATTGCAGGAGACGACGAGAAGCGCCTCGTCTTCTGAGCTTGTGTGTTGCAGCCGTTGGAAGACGGACCGCCGGTCTTCTTGTACTGCCGCCTTGTTGCAGCTGCAGTTGACAATGACTTGGGTGCATTGATGTCCCTGACAGGACTATCTTTCCTTGCGTTTGGGAAGAATCATGTTACGCAAGTCACCCATTTTGTGGGCCCGGGAGTTCTGAGCACATGAGTGTGTTGGCATCCTGCCTGCTCCCTGATGTGGAGGTAGTACGAGTACTTGCCTCTGATCATTGTTGGGAGATTCTTGATAACTATCCTGTTCGTTGGCCGCCGGGGGCTAGACACGGATAATTCTGTACAACTTTCCATTAGGGGCCCGCGTAATAGTAAGCTGGACGCCCTGATAGTCAGAAGTTGGGACGGCCGACTGAGCTCGACGAGCCCGTGCTGACCGAGACTTTTTCCCTTTGGTACCCGAGAGTGCATAATATGAAGAGTCCAAGTTTGCCACAACGGAGCCTGGCATATACTCCAGAAAGCCTCCAAGGTCAGGACCGCATGAGAGGACAGTCAAAGACTGACCGTGAGCTGCATGGGACAGATGGTATGCGGCTTGGATCGATGGCCGTACAGGCTGTCTGCATGCGGCTGTCTTTTGTGGCCGCATAAACCTTCTGTATGCGGCTAGGAGCGGTTGCCGCATGAACCTTCGGGATGCGGCTGGAAGTCATGACCGTATAGGCTGCCTGCATGCGGCTAGCGGTTTTGGCCACATGGGATTTCTGCATGCGGCTGACTGCTGTGGCCGTATGAGTCTTCTCCATGCGGCTGGCGGTTGCAGCCGCATGAGCCTTCTCCATGCGGCTGGCACCCTTATGCGGCTTGGACCGTATAGAGTTCCTCTTTGCCCCTCCAAGTCCAGCATCATAGTGTTTTTTTCTGCTGGACTTGGGGACAGCAGAGTCCTCTATGGTCTGAAATGGGGCCGCATGAGAGTTTTCTCCGCCGTCTTGAGCAACAGAGAGTACTTCTTCGAGAGTTTGGGAAGGAGCGAATGATTTGGGCCTCCACACCCTGCGGGCCTTCTTTGTGCGGGCTCGCCACTGGACCGGGCCAGCGCTTCCGTCGGAGAGCATTTCTTCAAACGCCTGTTGGTCGAACCGGGCGACCAATATTTGTTGAGTGGAGCCAAGTTTGGCTGCGTCCGATTGCGTCATCAACTCCTCAGCCGTGGAGAAGTTAGTCTCCAGCAGAGTCACCATCGTATTTGCCATTGATTATAAAAGTACAGAACAATTTTATAGGAGGACTGAACTTAGACTCACAATACAAACTCGCTCGTACAAAAAAAGCCTAGGAATGAAAACCTAGGTACAGCAATCTAAGTACAATTGTTTATTTTTGATTCTGGGGGGTGACTATAGAGGCTCAGGAAAGCGACGGCAGCTCTGCCTTACTCCTTGGACGATCGGACGTAGCCTTGACTCTGATGAAGAAATGCTCTCGGGATGTGTGGGAAGAATCCTCTGTGCGTGCCTTTTTCACTCTGTGTGTCCAGCCGGATGGAGAGAGTCTCTTTCTCTCTGGAATTCTTCTCCTCTTTTTTTTTCAGGGTTTGCAAGGGAATGGCACCTTGCTATTTATAGAAGTGGGGGTGTGATCATTAGGGTTTGCAATGATTGCCCCTTGAAAAGTCGATGGCCAATAATCTGGACCATTAATCTTGATTGCATCACATCTGGGTAGTTAATTTTTTATTGCACCAAATCTGTATGGCCAATTAATGCTGATTGTAATGAATCTTCATAATTTGTCATGACAAGCTCGGATCTTCCTCCACGTGTTCAATTTGCTTAATTACAACAAATCTGATTTGATCCGAGAAATTATGATGATTATAACAAATCTAGGTTGTTATGATTTGCTAGCAGCCATAACTCCGAGGGAATAAGACCGCCACGTGTCTCAACTGTCATTAGGACTGCCACGTGTCTCAACTGTCGTGAGTGGGACGTTCTGACAGAGCCGAATGAATGCAGTCTCTAAATGAACCGCATATGGGTGGCCTCCACACTCCTAGCCGCATGAAGGTATCAGCCGCATGAGGGTGGCGGCCGCATGATGGGGATAGCCGCGTGAGAATGGCAGCCTCGTGAAGGAGGCAGCCGCATGAAGGAGGCAGCCGCATGAAGGTGTGTAATGCCTATTATTCGTATTGCGTATCTTGGTATACGTATACGTAATTTGACCCGTATTGCATGTCTCCCTGCTTGATTTATTCTAGCATTTTATTGATTGGTTTATTCTTGGGTTGGTTCGGCTTGGCTTGGTTTGCTTTGGTTCATCATGAACAAAAGGTGAACCCTCCTACCTACCACCACCATCCTTATTTATAACCCCTTCCTTTTCTCTCTCATCATTATTTCCTTCCTTCTTTATTTACTCTCCACCATTACTTCTTCAACCACCAGGAGGAAGAGAGAGAGCTTAGGCAAGTGCAAACTTGTTTCATGATGGATCTCAAGTTTTATTGTTCCATTCTCTTCCTTACTTGATTCTAAGCCTCTTTAGAACTTGGGATTTTTGGATTTGATGGATGGATTCTTGTAGATCTAAGTTTGTAACTTTTTAGTTTTTCTTGGTTTTGATCTCTAAAACTTACTTATTTTCGAAAACTAATGGTTCTATGTTGTAGAGAATTCAATTTTATACAGTTTTGGCTTTTGTTTTGCTTGATTTCGACTTCGGATGAGTAAGTTATGGCCATTACAAGTTTTTAGAACTTTTATGGCTGAACTTGCTGATTGGGGACGATGACCCCCATGCGCCCGGGAGGCCATGCGCCGGGAGGCCATGTGCTGTGAAGTCCCGACAATGCATCCCTTAACTCCGAGCGTGTCATGCGCGTAGGTTCCCTACGCGCATGTACTGAAGACGCAACGCGAGTTTTTCCTACGCGCCGATTGGTGCATGAATCCCATGCGCCAATTGTGCAGGAATCTTACGCGCCGAGGGTGCAGGAGTCCCACGCGTCGATTGGTGCAGGAATCCCATGCGCCGATGGTGCAGAAATCCCATGCGCCGATGGTGAAGGAATCCCATGCGCCGATTGGTGCAGGAAAACCATGTGTCGATTGTGCAGGAATCCTACGCGCCGATGGTGCAGGAATCCCACGCACCGATTGGTGCAGGAATCCCATACGCCGATTGTGCAGAAATCCCATGCGCCGAATGGTGCAGGAATTCCATGCGCCGATTGTGCAAGAATCCTACGCGCCGATCGTGCATGAATCCCATGCGCCGATTGGTGCAGGAATCCCATGCGCCGATTGTGCAGGAATCCCACACGCCGATTGGTGCAGGAATCCCACGTGCCGATTGGTGCAGGAACCCCACGCGCCGATGGTGCAGGAATCCCACACGTCGATTGGTGCAGGAATCCCATACGCCGATTGTGCAAGAATCCCACGCGCCGATCGTGCAGGAATCCCATGCGCCGGAATTGGTCTATTTTACTGTTTTGCCTGTTTAAGTTGTTTTGTAGCTGGAATCTTGAAAAACTTAAAACATGAAAGTTATAGATCTTTTCCTTGGCTTCAAGAATATGTTACTAGTTATTTTATGCAAGTTTCTCTCATTCATGATAAGGTAAGAATAGAACACGATAATGGCCCGCTTTGGCGCACTCTTGACAAGTAAACTGACATGATATATCATTACATGTTGTTACGACAGCTAGCCTGACATGACAAGTATGAATAACCTGGATACCGTAGGCGATTGTGTTTTTACAAATAAACGGGTACTGTCTTGCATCATGTCTAGGATGGGGATCCCTGAGTACCACGGTCAGGGGTACCTACTAAAATTGACTAAGGCTAATAAACTAGAATAATTCAGTAAACATGAAGAGATTCCCAGCTACAGGCAATCTCGTTATCTGGACGCATTTACTGGACTTGTAGCCTACCGACGAGTAGGGCACATTTCTAGCACACACTCACGTGTTGCATTCTTCATAAATGGACATTCGACCTGGATAACCGGATGGTCTGCAGGGCTTGTGGCTGTTGGGATAATCTTATTGCATCTTGCTAGTAACTAGGCCTGTGATAACCCTAGTTAGTTAAAAGTATCAAGCCGTACTCTTGATTGGTCGTGATTGATTGAATGGAGTTTATTCCAGCTTAGTCTTATCCTGATCCTGTGCAAGATTGTCACATGACATGATTATTGATGCTTGCCTTAACAATAACGATCGGGGGTCCAGTTCTGTTCAGGCGAAGGGTTACAACCCCGGTCCTTATTTGGTTTAAGGGTTGTAACTTGGCTCCCGGAGCAGTTCTGTGTCCCCTCTTCGTTTATTGTCTTATTGCAACCCCATGCCATGATTGTCATGTTTTACTTTACCTTCAATAACACAATTATTAATACTGGCCTTAACAATAAAGATCAGGGGTCCAGTTCTGTTCAGGCGAAGGGTTACAACCCCGGTCCTTGTTTTGTTTAAGGGTTGTAACCTAGCTCACAGAGCAGTTCTGTGTCCCCTCTTCGTTTATTGTCTTATTGCAACCCCATGCCATGATTGTCATGTTTTACCTTACCTTCAATAGCACGATTATCTATACAGGCCTTAACAATAAAGATCAGGGGTCCAGTTCTGTTCAGGCGAAGGGTTACAACCCCGGTCCTTGTTTGGTTTAAGGGTTGTAACCTGGCTCCCGGAGCAGTTCTGTGTCCTCTCTTCGTTTATTGTCTTCACTATACCAACAGTATTTGAGACGGGGTTCTATTCAAGTGAAGGGCTGCAACCCGGTCCTTGTTTGGTTTAAGGGTTGTGACCTGGCTACTTGAATGGTTTCCTCGTACTCAGTTTACTGTTGTTATCTCTATTATTATCAGTTCTTTATTTATTATCTTTAATATTCTATTGTGATTTACTGGTTTTAGTTCCTAAGTGAAGCCTCCTTTGTGGCACTTGCTCTTTCTGGGGTCTGACCCAGCTGGTTTTCTATGGCCAGATATCGGAGCAGCTCCAGAGGATATACCTACCTTCCAGCCAGATGGTGACCACCAGGCGTATCCCTGGCAACGAGTGGGTTTCTTTTGTCCTCCCACTTTATTGTGAAATTATTCTTTTGAGGCGTTTTGCCGACGAGCACGTGTTAGCTCGTATTGCACCTTATTTACTGTCTTCCTACGGGCTGTAACATGATTGACAGATCCTAGGGTTGATCATGTATGACTGAACTCTTGCTAGTCTTGACATTTTGTACGACTAGCTTCATGATCATCCAATTTGTAATGTATGGGACACCTTGCTATTATATATTTGGTGCTCTAACATCTTGTATACTGTTACTACTTGCTTGAGATTGAGATAATAGGCTTGTTCTTGACCATAGGCGACTGATGGATTGTAGTTAAACCCTCATGTATCTAGACAACCGTGATCGTATAGCGAGGTGGATTACACTTCAATATACGTAGCTGGCTATGTACGCCCCCGCTCTCCAGTATTCTGGTTCTGGGGCGTTACATGGTTTTAGTGGTGGCCCATGCAGGTCTTGTAAATCAAGATATGTGAGGGTTTACCAAATAGATGTCTCGATCAGTACTCGCCCTTGATCCCTGCTCGTCTCCTCTGAATCTCTATAATCTTGACCTGATCACATGCTTGTATCGTTGATTTATCCTGGTCCTTCCTTATTGTTCCCTATGTCGTCTTCTTCAGTAGCATTGTTCTTGGACCTGCCGATCAGCAAGGCGGAGCACCTCCCGCGGACCAGCAGCAACCTGGAGATCAAGCCCAACATTCAGGAGTAGCCTCCTGAGTCATGCCTACTGGAGGAGAGCCACCAGTTCAGCCCGTCCAACCTGCAGAGCCTGATGATAGCACTTTGGTGGGTCTCATCAGGTCATTATTAGCTTCCCAGGATCGTCGAATAGATGCCTTGCACCAGGCGATGGCAGATGCTTTGACCAGAGGAGGTCATCAGGGTAATAGCGCGGCCAACAGCTTCAAGCGCTTGAACCCTCCCTTCTTCAACGGCAGTGAAGATACGATCGCTGCAGATGCATGGCTTCAGGAAACAGAGGTGATTCTAGAAGCAGCCAGGTCTCCAAAGAACGAGAAGGTGGTCGTGGTGCGCCTACAGCTATTGGATCTTGCCCGCAGCTGGTGGGCGACGCAGGCCGTTGTATTAGTGGCCCCTATTGCCTGGGCAGTATTCAGGGAGAGATTCCAGACCAAGTATTTTGATACTGTAGCTCGGTATGATCTACAGACGAGGTTCACTAATCTGAAGCAGATGGACAGGATGGTCGGCAGATATACGGCCGAGTTTTCGAGACTTAGTCGGTTTGCTCCCACCTTGGTAGCAACCGAGTTCGATAGAGCCCAGCGGTTCCAGCAGGGGCTTCATCTGGAGATTCTATTGGCAGTGGAGCAGTTTGAGCATCAAACTTATGATGCCATATTGAGAGCAGCTCGGAGGCACGATTATACCTCCCAGAGGATCGTGGATAGGACCGGAGGTCGGAAGCGATCCCACAGCCAGATGAATCAGTCTTCAGCACCAGCTCCGGCAGCCGGGGCTTTGACAATTGGAGCTCCGAGGCGGGCGGCCTCAGTGACGTCGGTTCAGCATTCAACCCCGACGCATCCTCAGCAGCAGAAGCAGAAGTAGTCTTCCGCAGTGGGATGTTCATACTGCGGAAAGCCAGGGCATGTGGTATCAGAGTGTCACAGAGCACTGGGTTTGTGCTTGGTTTACGGTGTCCCGGACCACAGGGTTAGGAATTGCCCGAACAGGAGGAGTTCATCAGCCTTCTCTAGTCCTTCAGTTAGAAGACCAGCACCAGTCCAGCAGCAGCAGCAGCTGCAGTACCGGTTCCCGAGGCCATTGCCGACACAGGCTCAGACATTCCAGCAGCAAAGACCGCAACAGTATGCCCAAGCCCATGCCCTGATCCAGAGCAGACAGAGAAATTTTCAGCAGAGGGGACTCACACCCAGAGGACATGGTCAAGTGCTGGCTTTGACCATGGGAGAAGAAGGACAGGTGAGGTAGTGGCAGGTACTATTCTCGTCAACACCTTTCAAGCTTCAGTATTATTTGACTCTGGTGCATCGCATTCATTTATGTCTACACGATTCGCGACATGGATAGGATTAGAGCCCGAGTCATTATCAGTAAGGCTCAATATACTTACTGGTAACGAACTTGTGGGAGTAGATAGAGTGTTTTCCTCGTGTCGAATCGTAGTTAGCGGTAGAGAGTTCCCCGCTAGATTGATAGAGTTCCCGATGGCCGATTATGATGTGGTCTTAGGGATGGATTGGTTGAGGGACCAGTATGCTAGGATAGACTGCCATATTGGCAGGGTTGTTTTTAGCATTCTAGGCGAGCCAGAGTTTTCCTTTTCCCGAGGCGAAGTTGAACCTTCTCCTCCAGTGTTGCGGATGGCAGTAGCAGCAGTACAGTTACCTCAGATAGTCGAAGAGTTTCCAGATGTTTTCCCCGAAGAGCTTCCAGGGATGCCGCCAGAGCGGGAGATCGAGTTCACCATCGACTTGATTCCCAGAATAGCCCCAGCGTCAGAGAGAGTCTACAGGATGGCGCCGTCAGAGCTAGAGATATTATACAAGATGATTGAAGAACTCAGAACAAAGGAATTCATTCGTGCTAGTGGATCGCCTTGGGGAGCCCCGATGCTTCGTGTAAAAAAGAAGGATGGTACGTCCAGATTATGTATAGATTATCGTACCTTGAACTCACTGACAATCAAGAACAAATACCCTCTCCCGAGGATAGATGACTTATTTGATCAACTCAAGGGGCTAGCAGTATTCTCGAAGATCGACTTGTGGTCAGGATACCATCAGATCAGAGTCAGAGAGCAGGACATCCCGAAGACAGCATTCAGATCCTGGTATGGGCATTAGGAGTTCCTTGTTATGCCATTTGGAGCAACCAATGCGCTGGCTGTATTCATGGACCTCATGAATCGTATCTTCATGCCTTATTTGGATCAGTTCATAATTGTGTTCCTAGACGACATCCTGGTCTACAGCAAGAGTGAAGCAAAGCATGAGCAGCATCTCAGAGTTGTCCTCCAGATTCTCAGGGAGCACCAGTTGTATGCCAAGTTTAGTAAATACGAGTTCTGGCTCGATCGCATTTCGTACTTGGGTCATATCATCACCAGAGGAGGAGTAGAAGTGGATCCCCAGAAGATCATGGCCATTGAAACGTGGCTGGTACCTAGCACAGTGGCAGAAATTTGCAGTTTTCTTAGATTGGCCGGCTACTACCGGCGATTTGTTTCGGATTTTGCTCGGATCTCAGCGCTATTGACCCAGTTGACCCGCAAGGATGTGTAGTTTGCTTGGACAGCAGAGTGCCAGGATTTTTTTGAGAAGTTGAAGCGAGGCTTGATGACGGCACCCATTCTCACGCTTCCAGATAGAACTGGAGGATTCTCAGTATATTGCGATGCTTCATGCAGAGGTTTAGGATGTGTTCTGATGCAGCATGGGAAGGTAATAGCTTATGCGTCACGAAAACTTTGTGATCATGAGAGGAATTATCCGACCCACGACTTGGAACTGGCAGCAGTAGTGTTTGTACTCAAGCTTTGGAGACACTACTTGTATGGAGACAGGGTGGAGATTTTTACTGACCACAAGAACATGAAGTATGTTTTCACCCAGAAGGATCGTAACATGCGTCAGAGAAGGTGGCTAGAGCTACATGTGGATTATGATGTCAACCTGCAGTATCATCCCGGGAAGGCCAACGTCGTTGCAGATGCATTGAGCAGGAGAGCCGGAGTTTTTTTTCTAACAGCGCAACCAGAGCTGTTAGCAGATCTTCAGAAGATGGGTATAGAAGTTGTTCTTCCTTCCAGTATGGCATTGATGGCCAGTATGCAGGTTTAGTCTACTATAGTCGAGAGGATCCGGATGGCGCAGTCAGCAGATTCCAAGCTTCAGTGACTCAGAGCAGTGTGTGAGCAGGACGAAGACCAGAGTTATGTATCCATGAAGATGGTACACTTAGGCATGGGAGGCGTCTTTGTGTACCCAGTGGAGATATCAAACATGAGATCATGGCAGAAGCTCACAGTTCTTAATATTCCATCCATCCCGGTGGTACGAAGATGTACCGTGATATCCATCAGCACTTTTGGTGGAATGGCATGAAGAGGGAGATAGCCCGATTTGTCTCTCGATGTTTGGTTTGCTAACAAGTTAAAGGTGAACATCAGAGGTCAGTTGGACTTCTTCAGACCTTGCCAATTCCAGAATGGAAGTGGGAGCATATAACCATGGATTTCGTGACTGGATTACCTAGATCCCCGGCTAGCAGAGATACTATTTGGGTTATTATAGACAGGCTCACGAAGGTGGCTCATTTTCTTTCGTTCAGAGTTGGTCAATCGATGGCTCAGCTAGCAGAGATGTACCTCAGGCAGATCGTCAGGCTTCACGGTGTACCAGTCAGTATCACCTCAGACAAAGATTCTAGATTTACGTTGCACTTTTGGAATAGCTTGCAAGAGAGTTTGGGAACTCGCCTCCAGTTCAGCTCCGCTTATCATCCGTAGACTGATGGCCAGTCAGAACGCACAATCTAGACTCTTGAAGACATGTTGAGATCTTGTACGCTCGACTTCAGTGGATCGTGGAAAGATCACCTGCACCTGGTGGAGTTCTCGTACAATAACAGTTTCCAGGCCAGTATCCAGATGGCACCGTTCGAGGCACTGTATGGTAGGAAGTGCCGATCCCCGCTAGCATGGGACGATGTCGGAGAGAGACAGATGCTCGGTCCGGAAATGATTGCTCAGACCGTTGAAGTGGTCAGAAGAGTCAGAGATCATCTTCGAGTTTCCCATGATCGCCAGCGTCATTGGGCCGATTCTCATCGACGCCCTCTTGAGTTTTCTGTCGGCGACCATGTATTCCTGAGGATTTTGCCTAACCGTGGCGTCATTCGTTTCGGCGTACGAGGATAGCTTAGTCCTAGGTATATAGGACCGTTCGATATTCTGGAGCGAGTAGGAGATGTATCCTATCGTTTTGCTCTTCCACCGTCGCTATGTAAGGTGCATAATGTGTTTTATGCATCCCAACTGCGACGGTATATCCCGGACCCGATCTACATCCTAGATCATTCGGAATTGGTTGTTGGTACCAACCTTTCGTATGAGGAGAGGCCCGTATCTATATTAGACCGAAGAGAGAAGATACTCAAGAACAAGACTATCAAGTTAGTCCGAGTTGCTTGGGGTCATCACCCTTTGGGTGAGTCAAGGTGGGAGCGTGAGGATGATATCCGATCGCGATAATCCGACATGTTTGACTCGTGAGGTATAATATCTTTCTTATGTCTCATGCCTTCGATTCCTTGCTTGCATGAATAATTAATTGATTGCTTGATTAGTATAGCTTGCCTGTGAATAGTATAGCTTGTTCTTGTCCCTCTAGCCTCTTAATTAAATTCCAAGGATGGATTTCTTTTAAGGTGGGTAGAGTTGTAATGCCTGTGATTCGTATTGCGTATCTTGGTCTACGTATACGTAATTTGACCCGTATTGCATGTCTCCCTGCTTGATTTATTCTAGCATTTCATTAATTGGTTTATTCTTGGGTTGGTTCGGCTTGGTTTGGTTTGCTTTGGTTCATCATGAACCAAAGGTGAACCCTCCTACCTACCACCACCCTCCTTATTTATAACCCTTTCCTTTTCTCTCTCATCATTATTTCCTTCCTTCTTCATTTACTCTCCACCATTACTTCTTCAACCACCAGGAAGGAGAGAGAAAGAGCTTAGGCAACTGCAAACTTGCTTCATGATGGATCTCAAGTTTTATTGTTCCATTATCTTCCTTACTTGATTCTAATTAGCCTCTTTAGAACTTGGCATTTTTAGATTTGATGGTTAGATTCTTATAGATCTAAGTTTGTAACTTTTCGGTTTTTCTTGGTTTTGATCTCTAAACTTAGTTATTTTCGAAAACTAATGGTTCTATGTTGTAGAGAATTCAATTTCATGCAGTTTTGGCTTTTGTTTCGCTTGATTTCGACTTTGGATGAGTAAGTTATGGCCATTACAAGTTTTCGAAACTTTTATGGCTGAACTTGCTGATTGGGGACGATGACCCCCATGCGCCCGGGAGCCATGCGCCGGGAGGCCATGCACTGTGAAGTCCCTGCAACGCATCCCTTAACTCCGAGCGTGTCATGTGCGTAGGTTTCCTACGCACATGTACTAAAGACGCAACGTGAGTTTTTCCTACGCGCCGATTGGTGTAGGAATCCTATGCGCCGATTGTGCAGGAATCCTACGCGCCGATGGTGCAGGAATCCCATGCGCCGATTGGTGTAGGAATCCTATGCGCCGATGGTGCAGGAATCCCATGCGCCGAGGGTGCAGGAATCCCACATGCCGATTGGTGCAGGAATCCCACGCGCCAATTGGTGCAGGAATCCCATGCGCCGATGGTGCAGGAATCCCACGCGCCGACTGGTGCAGGAATCCCATGCGCCAATGGTGCAGGAATCCTATATGCCGATGGTTCAGGAATCCCATGCACCGATTGGTGCAGGAATCCCATGCGCCGATTGTGCAGGAATCCTACGCGCCGATGGTGCAGGAATCCCACGCGCCGATTGGTGCAGGAATTCCATGCACCGATTGTGCAGGAATCCCACGCGCCGATTGGTGCAGGAATCCCACGCGTCAATTGGTGCAAGAATCCCACGCACCGATGGTGCAGGAATCCCATGCGCTGATTGGTGCAGAAATCCCATGAGCCGATTGTGCAGGAATCCCACGCGCCGATTGGTGCAGGAATCCCATGCGCCGATTGTGCAGGAATCCCACGCGCCGATCGTGCAGGAATCCCATGCACCGAAATTGCTCTATTTTACTGTTTTGCTTGTTTAAGTTGTTTTGTAGCTGGAATCTTTAAAAACTCAAAACATGAAAGTTGTAGATCTTTTCCTTGGCTTCAAGAATATGTCACTAGTTATTTTATGCAAGTTTCTCCCATTCATGATAAGGTAAGAATAGAACACGATAATGGCCCGCTGTGGTGCACTCTTGACAAGTAAACTGACATGATATATCATGACATGCTGTTACGACAGCTAGCCTGACATGATAAGTATGAATGACCTGGACACCGTGGGCGATTGTGTTTTTACAAATAAACTGGTACTGTCTTGCATCATGTCAAGGACGGAGATCCCTGAGTACCACGATCAAGGGTACCTACTGAAATTGTCTAAGGCTAATAAACTAGAATAATTCAGTAGACATGAAGAGATTCCCAGCTACATGCAATCCCGTTATCTGGGCGCATTTAGTGGATTTGTAGCATACCGACGAGTAGGGCACATTTCCAGCACACAGTCACGTGTTGCATTCTTCATAAACGGACATTCGACCTGGATAATCGGATGGTCTGCAGGACTTGTGGCTGTTGGGATAATCTCATTGCATCTTGCTAGTAACTAGGCCTGTGATAACCCTAGTTAGTTAAAAGTATCAAGCGGTACTCTTGATTGGCCGTGGTTGATTGAATGAAGTTTATTCCAGCTTAGTCTTATCCTGATCCTGTGCAAGATTGTGACATGACATGATTATTGATGCTTGCCTTAATAATAACGATCGGGAGTCCAGTTCTGTTCAGGCGAAGGGTTACAACCCCGGTCCTTGTTTGGTTTAAGGGTTGTAACCAGGCTCCAGGAGCAGTTCTATGTCCCCACTTCGTTTATTGTCTTATTGCAACCCCATGCCATGATTGTCATGTTTTACCTTACCTTCAATAGCACGATTATCTATACTGGCCTTAACAATAAAGATCAGGGGTCCAGTTCTGTTCAGGCGAAGGGTTACAACCCCGGTCCTTATTTGGTTTAAGGGTTGTAACCTGGCTCCCGGAGCAGTTCTGTGTCCCCTCTTCGTTTATTGTCTTATTGCAATCCCATGCCATGATTGTCATATTTTACCTTACCTTCAATAGCACGATTATCTATACTGGCCTTAACAATAAAGATCAGGGGTCCAATTCTGTTCAAACGAAGGGTTACAACCCCGTTCCTTGTTTGGTTTAAAGGTTGTAACCTGGCTTCCGGAGCAGTTCTGTGTCCTCTCTTCATTTATTGTCTTCACTGTACCAATAGTATTTGAGACGGGTTTCTATTCAAGTGAAGGGCTGTAACCCCGGTCCTTGTTTGGTTTAAGGGTTGTGACCTGGCTACTTGAATGGTTTCCTCATACTCAGTTTACTGTTGTTATCTCTATTATTATCAGTTATTTATTTATTATCTTTAATATTCTATTGTGATTTGCTGGTTTTAGTTCCTAAGTGAAGCCTCCTTTGTGGCACTTGCTCTTTCTGGGGTCTGACCCAGCTGGTTTTGTATGGCCAGATATCGGAGCAGCTCCAGAGGATCTACCTACCTTTCAGCCAGATGGTGACCACCAGGCGTAACCCTGGCAACGAGTGGGTTTCTTTTGTCCTTCCACTTTATCGTAAAATTATTCTTTTGAGGCATTTAACCGACGAGCACGTGTTAGCTCGTATTGCACCTTATTTACTGTCTGCCTACGGGCTATAACATGATTGACAGATCCTAGGGTTGATCATGTATGACTGAACTCTTGCTAGTCTTGACATTTTGTACGACTAGCTTCATGATCATCCAATATGTAATGTATGGGACGCCTTGCTATTATATATTTGGTGCTCTGACATCTTGTATACTGTTACTACTTGCTTGAGATTGAGACAATATGCTCTGACATCTTGTATCCATATTGGTTGTGGGACGAGCACGGATATTTTGACAAAGGAGACCACCATGCTGTCAGGAACCTCTCACTCGAGCTCTACACGAAGGATGTCCACTTGAGCTCCGGGGCAAAGTTTTGGCTCAGAGCAAGAATCTGTTGACAGATCACATCCACCATGCTGTCAGAAAAAAATAGTAACGGTGAGAGATCCATCTAAGTAGGACGTATACTCTGATAATATCTCCTCCAACACTCAATCCCACTACTGATATCATTCTTGTAAAGGTGATCTCTCAGAGTATACGTCCTACTCAGATGGATCTCTCAGAGTATCCTCTCCGGTTGGGTTGTGTTGTGAGCCATCCATTCTCACACTTAAAATACATATAAATTAGAACTGTGTTTTGTATTTTCGGCGAATCCAGGGATTGGATTCTGTATTTTGTATTTTGGTTTCTATATTTTGGCTCCAGCTCTATTTGTATTAATCTACGGTACGACATGGTGATCAGGACATAGTCCCTGCAGCCATTCGACTGGCGAGGCAGAAACTATATCGCCGTAGATAAAGTTGACTGTCCTCCGACCGTCATCCCTTGGCAATGATGATAGGAAAACCTATCACTATATCTTATATAGTAGTAGATGATGTTTTAGTATTACATTATGTGAGTTCATCTTGATTCTGTTATATCCTTCAGATACTAGATACGATAAGAACATATACTACACCATATGTACAGAACATAGATGATTCACACTAACGTATGCTAGAATGAATTTTGGGTTGTGTTCTGAGCCATCCGTTCTCACACTTGGAGATAAATCGAATTTTTGCTATTTTATCTGAGCCATAAGGGCAATCGAACTCCTCCTCCTTAAAGTATTGTAATTAAGAAAATTTGGAATATTTGTGGGAATTTTGGAATATTTGTGCTATGATCGGATTATAACGACGGATATTAGATTACTCTTCAGGATAATTAATGTCTATTTTATATTAATTAATTTGGTTTGGTCTATATGATTCTTGGATAATTGGTGTGCATTAAATTCGTATGTGCATATTTGGTCTATGTGATTCTTGGATAATTGGTGTGTATTATATATTTGGTCTATGTGATTGTTGGATAATTGGTGTGCATTATGTATTGGTTTGGTTTATGCATATTTTTGTGAACAGGGAAAGTGCTGCAATTTTTTTTCAAAAAAATCTCATTTAGCGACGGACTAGTGACCGGTTAGCGAAGGATATTTCCAGCTCCATTTGTATTAATCTACGGTACGACATGGTGATCAGGACATAGTCCCTGCAGCCATTCGACTGGCGAGGCAGAAACTATGTAGCCGTAGATAAAGTTGACTGTCCTTCGACCCTCATCCCTCGACAATGATGATACGACAACCTATCACTATATCTTATATAGTAGTAGATGATGTTTTAGTATTACATTATGTGAGTTCATCTTGATTCTGTTATATCCTTCAGATACTAGATACGATAAGAACATATACTACACCATATGTACAGAACATAGATGATTCACACTAATGTATGCTAGAATGAATTTTGGGTTGTGTTCTGAGCCATCCGTTCTGACCAAGCATCTTTCTTATCCTCTCCTCCACCATGGCTCTGGACCCATCTGCTCCTCCCTACTTCCCTTCTTCTTATTTGACTCTCTCAGCCACATATGATATCCACCTCAAGTATAGAGTTGGGGGACAATTAGTGGGCAGGAAGAGGAGGGGGAAGCAGCACAGCCGGCGGCATGACCCGGAGGTAAGTACAGATGTTTTCCTCAACATCCGTAGGAGAACTATAAGGATATATCTTTTCACAACATGTCACCTTGTCAAAGACCCTTAATGTGAATATCATGCTACCGCGGTGTCGGAAGACTAACATGTCATAATTTTTTAAGCCGTGTGTTTTGACATAATCCTCCCAACTCTTTCCTCCTATGTAGTAATCTTGCATTACTACATAGCAGGAAAGAGTTTGGAGGATTAGGTCAAAACACACGGCTTAGAAAATTATGACATGTTAATTTTCCGACACCGCGGTAACATGGTTGTCATATTAAGGGTCTTTGACAAGGTGATATGTTGTGAAAAGATATATCCTTATAGTTCTCCTACGGATGTTGAAGAAAACCTATGTACTTCCTCTGGGTAATGCCGCCGGCTGTGCTGCTTCCCCCTCCTCTTCCTGCCCACTTCTTCTCCCCCGACTCTACACTTAAGGTGGATATCATATGTGGCTGAAAGAGTCAAATAAGAAGAAGGGAAGTAGGAAGGAGCAGATGGGTCCAGAGCCATGGTGGAGGAGAGGAGAAGGAAGATGCTTGATCAGAACTTAAGGTGGAAAAGTTGTGACGTTGATAGCATGATAGAGGGAGAGGGTGAATGGAGGAAGGGAAGTGGCTGCATGCCTTTGGCTCACTCGAGCGGTATTTATCCTCCGACCCTCATCCCTCGGTAATGATGATATGACAACCTATCACTATATCTTATATAGTAGTAGATGATGTCTTAGTATTACATTATGTGAGTTCATCTTGATTCTATTACATTCTTCAGATACTAGATACGATAAGAACATATACTACACCATATGTACAGAACATAGATGATTCACACTAATGTATGCTAGAATGAATTTTGGGTTGTGTTCTGAGCCATTCATTTCCATACTTGGCAATTAAGCATGTGAAATAGAACTGATTATGTTTAGTTTGTCTTACGATACAGATTTTTACATCCAAATTAAAATGGATCGTTACTTCGTTGATCGTACATGGATGTACTAACGGATCAACCTCCTGGACCGTAGGTACTTATAAGTATTGACCGTATCGGATTAGTATCGATCTATCGTTTTGGTATGGGCCGTATCGGTTGGTATTGGTCTTAGCAAATTGGTATCGTCCTATCCGATATGTATCGGCCGTATAGCTAGGATTCATATTGGCCTTATCGATTTGGTATCGGTCATATCCGATAGGTATCGGCCGTGTTGGATTAGTATAGACCATTTCGGATTAGTATCGTGGAAGGTTTAGTAACAACTGTACTTGGATTTCTCTCTTCTAGAGCTAGATTATCATTGCAAGAGAGTCACGAGAGCGTAGCTGGCCAGTTACAGAACATACATACTTTCTTTTCAATTTCGCTTTTTCTGATGGAAAAGGAAGCATGTATGTTGCTGTAACTGGCCAATCACGATCTGGTGACTCTCTTGCAATGGTATTCTAGCTCGAGAAGAGAGAAATCCAAGTACAGTTATTACTAAACCTTTACGATACTAATCCGAAATGGTCTATACTAATCCAACTACGGCCGATACCTATCGGATATGACCGATATCAAATCGATAAGGCTAATATGAATCCTAGCTATACGGCCGATACACGTACATATCGGATAGGACGATGCCAATTTGTTAAGGCCAATACCAATCTGATACATCCTATACCAAACCGATAGACCGATACTAATCTGATACACTAGATACTAAGTACATCCGGCCTATACCAGCGGATCCACCAATTACTGCACGATAGGCCCAACGACTCTAGTTACATCCGATTATTGGTGAGTACATGATTACATAGTAATTCTGTTAGTCTTGTGATACAGATTTTTACTCTCTCATGCTACCAACGTCACAACTTTTCCAGTGCTGCTCCCTCTAATGATGATGAACACAAAAAACCAACGTCACAACTTTTATAATTTGAGTAAATTTCTTTACCCTATATAAAAATTTCTGTTGTCAGAGAGATGGCTCCTAGGACTCGCCGAGGTGGTGCTGCTAGTCGAGGAAGGGGCCGAGGCAAGAATTCCTTGGAGGTCGACACGGAGGAAGTCCCCGTCGTCAAACAAGAGCCGGTGACTGTTAAGGAGGAGGTGTTACCAAAGGTCGAGGTCAAGGAAGAACCGATGACCATCAGGGAAGAGATTGCTCCCAAGGATGAAGTTAAGGAGGAGCCACCGTCAGAGAGTAGTAGCATCGGGACCGACTCTCCTGTCCCTACAGAAGACCTCAACCAGATTGAGCCTTCGTATGCAAAGTGGCTGATAGAATGGTACATGCCTCAACGCAACTATGATCCCCTGGCTGTGAGGATTCATCATCTGACTTGCGGTCTTTGCTGAGGCCAAAGTCGATTTTCCTATGTGTTTTGGAATTTTGGAATATTTATGGAAATTTTGGAATATTTGTGAGAATTTTGGAATATTTGTGCTATGATCGGATTATAACGACGGATATTAGGTTACTCTTCAGGATAATTGATGTCTATTTTATATTAATTTGGTTTGGTCTATATGATTCTTGGATAATTGGTGTGCATTAAATTCGTATGTGCATATTTGGTCTATGTGATTCTTGGATAATTGGTGTGCCTTATATATTTGGTCTATGTGATTGTTGGATAATTGGTGTGCATTATATATTGGTTTGGTTTATGCATATTTTTGCGAACAGGGAAATTGTTGCAATTTTTTTTCAAAAAAATCTCATTTAGCGACGGACTAGTGACCGGTTAGCGACGATATTTCCAGTTTTCGACTATTGTTCGACGACATATCCGTCGCTAACTGGAGATTTGAAAATGTTTCCAGGTACCGACGGATGGTCGACGGAATATCCGTCGGAAAACGTTCTGGTGGTATATAGTTCGACGGAATGGCGACGACTCATCCGTCGCCATGGTTCTGGAAATACCAAGCATTTTCAGAACATGGTCTACGGATAACCCGTCAGTATTCCGTCGCTAATCCGTCCTTTGTTAGCGACGACGATCGACAGAATAGAGACGACTCATCCGTCGCCATGGTTCTGGAAATACCAAGCATTTCCAGAACATGGTCGACGGATAATCCGTCAGTATCCCGTCGCTAATCCGTCCTTTGTTAGCGACGGCGATCGACGGATTAGCGACGGAACGATACACTCTGATACGCTATTACGACGATTTACCGACGGACCATTACGTCGCTAGTGTCTACACAGTTCTGTATTTAATACTTGAAATGGACGAAAGCCCGTCGTAAAGTCGTCGCTAATGCTTCGTATTGTGAAGTCGAAACTGCCATCGCTATTCCGTCGCTTGACGACTATGTAGCGACGGACCGTTATTAGCGACGAGCTGATTGCCGACGGATTATTTTGGCCAAGACCCGTCAGTGATCGGTCGCTAATACAAATTCCCGACGGACGGGCGACGGATCTGGCCGTCGCTAAATCGACAAATTTGGTAGTGTTAGTTGACTGGAGATAGGATTAGAAGCAAGTTGTTGTTGTGTTTGTTGATCATGTTTGATTATTTAGTAATTAGAGACCTTGTTTGTGATTAGGTTGGAAACATGGTTTTTCTGCGGATATCTTCGACTCGTGGTACCATACGTTTTGGTGGAGGTGGGAAGCTTAGTCGCGCTTCATCGAACCTTTCGTGATCAGCGGGAGTGTCTGTGACATGGCTTACAGGCTAGACTTGCCATCTACACTAGTGGGTGTCCATAACGTTTTCCACGTATCACAGTTGAGACGGTACGTGGCTGACCCTAGCCATGTACTTGATCATTCAGAGATTGAAGTAGGGCCTACTCTCAGTTATCCAGAGCAGCCAGTGGAGATTCTGGATCGTCGAGAGAAGGTGCTGAGAAACCAGGTGATACCCTTAGTTCGCGTCGTATGGAGGCATCATTCTCCATGAGAGTCTACCTGGGAGCGGGAGGATGAGATGCGCGAGCGATACCCTTATCTTTTTGGACCTTGAGGTATGATTATCTATCCTTCTCATCAGTTTAGTTTCGCCTTTTAATTTCGAGGACGAAATTCTTTTAATGAGGGTAGATTTGTCACTACCACATTTTAGCTTGAGGGTACTCTGAATCACTAGTCACTGATTAGTTCTCTATTATATTATAGATATTTACTTATAGTCTCTCTTTTATATTATGCTGTTCTTCAGTTCATGTATCTTACTCTCTAGTGTGATTATATTTTCTATCCTGTTATGATTTGTTGAGATATATTGTGCTCGCTCCTGTCCTGACTGGACCTGTTAAAATTTTTACAGAGAATGATGAGGCTCTGGTGTCTACCTATTATGATACAGCTATAGACAACACTTGTGACTTGGACCCACTTGCAGTAGAGGATCTACCACCAGTGGTTTAGACTGCTAGCTTAGACTCTTACCTTGTCTTTCTCATTGATACATTATTGTATATATACTGGGAGTTTGTTTCATCTGATGTTATGGAGATGTTATCTTAGACACTTAGACTTCTATCTGATTGTATCTCTGTGGATTCATTTTCGTTTCATATCTATCTATCTTTTTATCGCAATCTACCTTAGATGTGATTGAGACTGTATTGCTATGTCACATCCATTCGGAGTGTATATAATGTACAGGTACCTTATGTATGTTAGATGATTGACCTAGGACAGCGTTCTACCGCCGACACTGCGGCGTAGGCTGGGCGTTGTTACGTACTCGTACCCTCACAGTGGGTGCGGGTCGTGACAAAAGGTGCAATATAGGCCAGAGAAGAAGGAAGAACAAATAATGATGCTGTAGCTACTTACAGTGATAATACACGTCACTAAAGTGCCCTCGTTGGCTTAGCTTTGCTCAACCTTGTCTGTCTAACTGAATTTTTGAATCATTTTTGCACTCACACATATGACCCTAATCAAACATTCAACCCTACTAAAAAGTCTTTTGAAGCCTACTAGCAAGTCCATCATGACAAAGTCAAATAGAGTGGAAAATTGGCAGTGAAATGACCCTTATGAATGTATCAACATGAGCATATATGACCTTGCGTCTACTTTAGTAAAACTTTAGAAGGCTTTATTTCTTTCAATATAGCACAAGTAACTTTCAAATTTATGGTAAAGAGAACTGTAATAACTGGTAAGTTGTCATGTTGTAAACGTGCTTACCAGGTTATACTGGCCATTAGGTGCTGCCCACAAACGAATATTTGTAGTATTCCTTGTCCCATAACCTACCATTTGGTTGTCATACGCAACAGCCTCTACCTATGGGAAGTAAAATGAGTATGAAGTAGAACGTCAGGGGAATCAAAAATATTTTATTCTAAGAAAGACTAAAAGAGTTAATGCATAAAGACATTAAAAGGGTGCTAAACATGATGAACAACAGAATACCATCTCTCCAGGTACCCAAACTTTACATTGATGCCCATCTAATTGCTTTTCTTCAACAGTCCCATAAAACTAGTGCATCCATGAGAACAAAGGAAGAAACTTGTTAGCCCATAAATATTAAGTATATTTAACTGAAGTAATATTAGATCATTTTTTCTACATTAACTGCATAGGAAACACGAAGACGTTCTATCTCCCACGGGTTCCAAAATTCAGCCAATAATCAGGTTGCTCAAGTTGAAATCCATCCAAGATGACCTAACGGAACAATCCATAATGATAACGGCGTCCATAACTGCAAATAAAAGCATTTCTATTCATTATTTCCAGAGAGAGGCTATCCAATATCCAAAGGTGATAATTATCTATCTTTATATATTGTATAGTCATGTTTCAATCACTAAGGAGAAATTCAGGCATCGAACACTAAATGTGTATGTCTTCAAACCCAAAAAAATATAACTAAACTATCAATGTCAATTTAAAAGATGTAGTCAAAACAAAACATAATTGATACCAATAAATTTGGAAGACAAAGAAGTCAAAGAGTTACCCCAAGCGGGAAAGTCCACGGTCCCTAACGAATCCATCTGACATGCAGCAAGACGAGCTAGACCACCATTTTTACCCAGAGCTGCATACCCTTCCTGACAGACTTAAAATAAAAATTAGCATATGTAAGTAGATAAAATCACCTACTTATCTGATGCATAGTAACTTTCCTCAGAACACAACATTTTCACACCAAATAGGGTTGGCTACCTCTACAAAGGAAATTATATATTACCCATATTTCAAAGGAACTCCATAGTTGATTATTAAGAATTTAACTTCAAGATGTGCACAGTCCAAAGTATCAATAAAACTCCAGTGCCATAAGTTACATCAAAGATCGAGGAGCCGCTTAGTTGCTCGCAAGTACTGTATTGCAAATCTACTTACCAAAAGGGACAGGATGTGTACACATTTTACAAGATATACCCAGGTTCACAGAGTGAAAAGTTATGGAGTAGGAACAAAAGAAAAACGCAGAGAAAACCTACTTGCTACGAAACAGGAGCCAGACCATGCTCTTTGGTAGGCTTTGGTGGAACGAAATAGGTGGTAAACAGGAGCCAGACCATGCTCTTTGGTAGGCTTTGGTGAAACAAAAGCGAAACGCAGAGAAAACCCACTTGCACGTTTGAAACCACTCATTGTTTAAACAAGATTTCTCCTCAACTTTTAGTTTCCAGCAATAGACCTAGCTTAACCAACAATAGGCTTAAAATTTGAGTTATATAACTCTTGTTTTAAAGTTAGGCTAGTAGTGATGCAGAGGACTATTCAAGATTTAAAGCTTCAAGGGAAATCAGATGCACGACTTTGATCATGTCATGAAATAACAACACAACATGAATTGTTGTAATAAAAGAAAACAATTCACTTGTACCTAGAACTGTAGACTTTTTGACAATGTTCAATGTGTAAAGTCTAAACAAGCTGGAGATATGTTAGTGGCATTAAGAAAAAAACTTACTCTGTTGTAAAGAAAAAAAAGCATTAAAACTATAGGAGAGCTAAGAATTTGCTTATTTCAGTCAGAAAGCTACACAACAAATGCATCCATCTACGAATCAATAAAATAAAAATAAAATAAAAACCAATTTGGTACAATTTATTTATTTATTAAAATACCAGAATGGATTCCCAAGCAATAAGCAACAATCTCCTAGAGATCAACAATAGAGTAATTTCATCTAAGACAACCATACACCCTCAAAAACCATATAGACCTCGGCTGAACTGAATGGACAGTCGGACAAAGAAACATTAGCTCTATGAAGTGAAGAAAAATATCATTCAGAGTTTCCCGTCCCTCACCAAAAAAATCTAAATCTATACCTTACTCCATTAACAAAAACCAAATAACAAAGAAGTGCATTCTTATCACAATAAGATGGCACAACTTAAGGATGACCCCAACTCAAAGAGGAAGACAATGATCTCCTCCAAGTATGAAAGATTAAAAATGTTTGTATCAATGCATGCTTACAACTACTGACCAGAACTGATGGCCCTCAAAGCGCACCGACAAAAAGATGGAACATTAGTAAAGAAACAAGGTGGAACATTTAGTAAAGATGCGGCAAAAGACACCTTCCATGGCCAAGAGCACCATAACATGGAAGGAAAGAGAGAGCAAATACCACATATACCAGTATAAATCAATAAAATAACATAACTATCCTACTCCAAGAATCATGTATAATCAATAAAATCCTAATATCTGTATTTGTAGTCCAGGCATCGCAATTATAAGAAAGCCATTGAACAGGAGTTGATTCTCAGTTCTAATTTAAAGAACATCAGAACAATAGTGCAATATTTATATAGCCAACCTCTACTAATCTACTTCTACTAAGAAAACTGTCACGGACATGAAGATGGGTAGTAAACCTAGATTTCAGTAATATGATCACACACTAATAGACCCCAATGATCAAATACCCACCATCTAATGATGAACAATTAGCCAGAACCAAACAAAACCAGATAGTTGCAAATGTACGATGGACATAATACCAATCAAATATATCCTAATATAAGACGAATAGTAATATTGAGAGGAAAGCCACATACCTGATATCAATACACCTTTGTATCCATAGTGCTGTGACAGTAAGGCTAGGAGACGGGATCTTCAGCGGGGGCTTTGACTTCAGCAAGATAAGAGTCGGCATGTAGTAATGCCTCACTTAAGGCTTTTCGCGTCTCTTTGGAGAGTCGCAATAGATCGAACAAAGACAACCTGGCAGGTGTATTGGCCAGCTGTGCCAGTATGTCAAAGTTGTAAGGCCGATCCATGCCTTCGGGAGTTGGTGCCTTCAGAGACTTGTCAAATCGCTAAATATTCTGCTTAGCTTTGTCGGTAATTGAGGACTTAGATGGACCAGCTTCTGAACTTGTAGAGGCAGCAGGAGCTTGAGAAGGTACTGTATCTTCTTGTGCTAGGTCCTAAGTCCGTAGGTAGGCCTTCCCAGATCGCGTCTCGCCAGATAGAACTTCGTAAATGGGAGAAGACACCATATGACATGATTTATATTCCTTACCCCTCTTTACTTTGGAAGACACCAACCCCTGCATCATTTCTTACACAAGGTCTGGATGGACCCACCACGTTCTGTTGTGAGTAGGCACCAAGGTTGAATTATGAGCTGGCGGCAGGTTGACGACTTTCATTATTGCCTTGGAGATTGGGACTACGCCGTATGGGACTTCTGTGGGAGGAAAGTCACCAAATTGAAGAGAGAGCATGTTAGAAGATACGAACTTGTCTTCAGCTTCGAGGTTGATCACTTGGCTGTCGATAAGCTATTGTATCTTCTTCTTCAGGATGATTCAATCCTTGATAGAGTGGTGCACGTACTGATGATAAAGACAGTACTTGGGATTGTTGAGTTGGTTCGCCTCTGCAGAACATCGTGGTGGAGGCAATGTCAGTTTATTACCCTTCATCAATGTGTGAAAAATCGTAATAACATCATCTTCGTCAAAGGGAAAGTCTCCTTAGGTTTGTCAGGAGCGCCCTGAGAATTGGAAGCTCCCTTGGAAGTGTCGACCTTCAAGACTTCTTTCCTTTACCCCACGGACATGGATAGTTTGGGGGTGCTTTCTTTTGTCTTCAGATTTGGGTGTCTTCAACCCCAGTAATTCCAGATTAGGAACGTCATTTTCAGCAGCATCAGCAGCCCCGATGAAA
>JANAVB010005369.1:42500-77825 GCA_029216955.1 Iris pallida | reverse complement strand
TAAATGGCACCACTATCACTATTGGCGGAGCAAGATAAAAGATTTACTGTTTGTCAAGAAGCTGCATCTGCCCGTATTTGCATCCGAGAAGCCCAGTGATAAATCCGAGGAGGACTAGAAATTCGAGCATATACAAGTGTGCGAATATATCAAGCAGTTCGTTGACGTGAACGTGTACAACCACGTTGCCAATATTGAGCACGCGAAGACGTTATGGGATAAGCTAGAATCTTTGTACGCGAAGAAGACCGGGGTAAACAAGTTGTTCCTGATCCGGACGATGATGGGTCTACGGTACAAAGATGGGGCATCTATTACGGATCACTTGAGTGATTTTCAGGGCGTGGTTGACCAACTATCTTCAATGGGAGTCAAGTTCGACGACGAAGTTCAGGTACTATGGCTGCTGTGTACATTGCCAGACTCGTGGGAGACCGTACGAGTATCTATGATCGCTTCTCCAGAGGGCGTAGTCAGTCTGGAGTTTGCCAAGAGCAGGGTGCTGAATGAAGAGATGCGAAGACGTTCTCAGGGCACTTCATCCACATCCCACCACTCAGAGGCATTGGTTTCAGAGAGCCGCAAAGGGGCAAAAGCAGGGGTCCAGGTGGTGGCAGAGACAAGAGCAGGGAGAAGTCCAAGGGTTGGTACGAGAACTCGGAGTGTTACCATTGTGGCAAGAAGGGCCACATCAAGCGGAACTGTTTCGCTTGGAAGAGAGAGAAGAAGGGCGACAAGGGGAAGCAAGACGAGAACACTACAGTGACAGCCTCGATACATGGAGGCGATGTGATCGTCGTAGGTGATGAGGTTATCACAAACCTTGCCGGTGATGACAATTCCTGGCTGGTGGACTCAGGGGCTTCAGCGCATGTATCTCACGACAGGGCACTATTTACCACTTACACGATAGCAACTGTGGAGTGTTGAAGATGTGCAATAGAGATGTGTCGAAGGCGGTTGCAGTTGGAGATGTGCATTTGAGAACGAAGACGGGTGCAGTTCTCGTTCTCAAAGATGTTCGTCATGTCCCTGATATCCGTTTTAACCTGGTGTCGGTTGGAAGGTTTCATGACGAGGGATTCTTCAGTCTCTTCGGATAGTCAGTGGAAGCTTTCCAGAGGTCCGATGGTGATTACCAGAGGAAGCAAGAAGTCCGGTCTCTACTATATGGAGGGGAGCGCACAGGAGGCACAGGAGGTGAACGCAGTCAGTGATGCGTCTACCATGTTGTGGCACAGGCGGCTCGGCCATATCAGCGAGAAGGGGATGAGCTACTTGGTGAACAGGAAGGTGATTCTAGGGCTCAAGTTTACAAAGTTGGAGAAGTGCACGCACTGCTTAGCTGGGAAGCAAAATAGGGTGTCTTTTCAAAGTTACCCAAGTTCAAGGAAGCCGGCGTTGCTCGAGTTGATTCACTCGGATGTCTGCGGTCCTATGAAGGTAAAATATATTAGTGGTGCTTCTTACTTTGTAACTTTTATTGATGACTGTTCCATGAGGGTTTGGGTCTATGCCTTAAAGACCAAGGATCGGGTGCTGCCTACTTTCAAAGAGTTTCAGGCCTCTGTTGAAAGAGAGACGGGCAAGAAGTTATTGTGTGTTCGGTCCGACAACGGCGGTGAATACATCGGTCCCTTTGATGCTTATTGCAGAGAGTAAGGGATACGACACCAGAAGACTCCGCCCAAGATACCTCAGCTCAATGGTGTAGCGGAGCGCATGAACAGGATGCTGATTGTAATGACCCGCTCCGCCCTAGCGGAACGTCGATTCAAACGGCAAGTGCAACGACTCAAACGAGCCGTTGACCCGAAGAGTTGGCATCGACCTGATGAAGAATCGATGCGAGGCTTACATTGGCCCGTCAAGATGAATCCAGACTTAGACTTTCAAAGGCGCGCTCGGAGTATCGCTTGGCCAATGCGAACATCGCTAAGGTGGGTGGCTCCGATGAACCCGTCTTTGCTTAGCCTAGACACATAACAATACGGACACTATTGCTAGAATCGCTAGGCGATAACACTGCGCATGCTAATAAACGACTCAACGCACCTAGCTAAGGGAATAATCCTATCTTGTATACTCGTATAGAATATGGAAAAGAACATAAAAAATGAGAACCCTCGCACCGCACTCCACGCTCGTGCTAAGGCACAAGCTTGCGTTCAACAATGAAACAATGAATGGATTACAACAATGAAACGAGAAGACTATCAACATAGTCGTTCGAGTAGAGTATAGCAACATTGAAAGATTATGGGACCAATGGATCGCCAAGGCGACTCCCGCACTGGGAGTTGCATAATATATGAATGAATCAATGAATGAATGAATGAATATGTGAATGATTCAACGAATGAACAAACAAGTGAAAGAAAGAATGAATGAATGAAAGATAAGATGGAAAGAGTGGTTAGCGACAGGTGTGACGGACACGTGCAACGGGGCTCGCTACCCGCGCTGCACGGACGCCAACCTGGTCGATAACGCATTAAGGCTAAGGGTTAGCCTACGGCGCAGAGACAGCCGTTAAGTTAAAATGACAAATAAAATGAAATGGTCGTGGACCCTCCATCGTATACGGGAGAGAGGGGAAATAAGGGTATTTCCAGTGGCATGGTCAAAGTGTGAAGGACTTGCCGGTCCGGACGGAAATCAAAGTTTGGCTTACGTACAGGCCTGAGTGCAAGCTTGGCCACCAGGGGACGTAAGGCCGGGTATTTCAAAAGACTATCAGGGTGTACCAAGCCGCACGCCATGATAGGTGAAAATTACCAAGGGAAAAGACATGTCCAAATTGGCTTGTGGTGCCAGCGACCGATACATATAGATTAAGTGGGCTTTACTGGTGGCAATCCACGTGCAAGTCCTTGTATTGAAATCAAAGTAGTCTAAGTTAACTAAATGAAGTGCCTTATGAATATGCTTGAAATGTAACACACCAAATGATAATGAGAAATTCATGCAAGTGAGTTAGATAACGTGCCTACGACGTGCTAGAATCCGAGGCAGGGACACGTCCTTGACATTGAAAGTTAACCTGAATCACGTCAAGTTATTTCCTATGAATTGTTGACTAACTTGGTTTACTTTGGACAGGGAAGGCCGGACGGTAAGTATGGGTAAGTCGTGCATGTATTTCCATACGACACTTGTAATTCGGCAACACGAGATAGGCTATGAAATATGCCATGTAAATGATCCTAAGGCAAGAATAGAAAGACAATGAATGATAGACGGTGCACAAAAGTAAATAAACGTGTTTGGTAATGATAGCATTGTGGGCGAGCTAGCCTCCCTACCAGTGCATAACAATGTACTGATAACCCCACAGTCTGCTTGCAGGAAGCAGGAAACGTCGACGGATACGGAGCTTTCCTCGAACGTGCTAAGACGCGGAGCTATCTCTGGAGCCTTGGAGCGTTGCAAGGAGCTGTAGCACCATATACAGGACATAATGTATCGGAACATCGCCATGAATCATTCCATGTTGTAAGCCACTTGGCACGCCTTTTATGTTTCAGAGAGAGAGAGCTTAAGCATTTTTAATACCGGCCTAGCGCCGCTTGTAAACTTCTTGAATATCAATAAAGAGTTGAATTTGCTTCAATTTGTGTTCATTTTACTTTCCGCTGCAAATGGGGACACTCTGTGCGACTCTGTGGCCTAGCTCGAATCGGCTGTTTCTGGACTTGGCCTTGCACGGGCAACCAAGGCCCGTGCGGCATCACGCCTTAGCGAGGACGATCGCTCCTGCGGGAGCGAGGCGTGACAGATTGGTATCAGAGCACGGCTTTACGTCCTTGGACTTCATTTCGATTCTCTCAGTTTTGAAAGCTCATTTTGAGACAAAAAGTATACACTCTCTCTCGTTGTGCCTTGGGATGTTCCATACAATAAGTCTAATAATTTCAAAAGCTCGTGCAAGTATTCGGTTGAAGGGATCGATAGGTAAAGGCCTTTGTGCCGAACCACGACGTACTTGAGTTGGGAAGAACCGATGCTAAGAGTTAGCAAACGCAAGACGTGCTTGAATAACCTTACGCTGACAATAGCGATCGAGTACACGAGACCGAAGTATAGTTCGAACATGATGGTTATGCACGCAGCCTTTTGGCTAAGTTGTGCCGAGTATCGCGCACCTAGACTTATGGTGCAAACGAGTTGCGAGCGAGATTGACTATCGCTCGGACGAGAATAAAGGAGACTTAGAACATATGTTGATAGAGACGCTACTTGACCGGCGCTAGAGCGAACGCGAGAAAATGGTTCTTAGATTTTGAGAAATGAGTGAACGTGCAATTGGACATGTCGATCGGGAGTCGAATAACCTTTCGAGGATTTGTAGAATGACCTGACTCCCGAGTGGTGTATGTGATAGGTTCGGAGAAGAATAAGAATGAGTGTCGACGACTAGTCGAGTGGCTCGAACCCTGAGTGGTGTATGGACGTCATAGAAATTGTTCGAGCGAGACTAAAGGATTTACGGATAGAACGAGTATGTCGGCGAGGCGATGCGATCGTGCAAAGCCTTAGAACGTGTCACGCTTAGTTGGCCGTGACTTCAAAAAGTCCCGAACGAGATGTCGCTGGACAACTTATCAATGGGCAACGCGAGTTATAAAATGGTTCGGAACGATGAATGAAAATGAATGGTCTTGATCGAGGGAACTTAGAGGATCCCGCGTACGATTTCGGATTGATTCAAATGAATTGTGACTTGAGTTTGAACAATGATCTTGAAACTAGCTTGAGGAATAGCAGTTGAACTTGACCTTGAATATTAAATAAAATTGAGGAATATCCAACTCAGACAACAGCATCAACGCACGACTCGAAATCGGTTGCAAAAGAAGATCGTCAGGTTACGCATATCGTCGATGGTATTGAGGTGTATCAAAGATCGATATGTGATAACTCGGGGGTACTCTGACTCGGCGAATGACGATCGCGCAAATGTTATTGTTCCGTTGGATGCTATATTTGGGATGTTAAAAATGTGTGTCGAGGAAAATAGACTTGGTTCGAGGATTTTCTAGTTGAACGTATGACGGTCAGACTGTCGAATTGATTTGGCTTGAATAAAAATTAGAATGCTTGGATTTGCTTCGTTGACAACCACAACGTTGACGTTCTTGTCTTATGCGAGCGTAACTCCAGCCTCGCACATACGTCACGCCAGATTAGGACGATCACTCCGTGTGAGCGCTGATATGGTGATTCATACAGCGGGAGTGATTGAAATTGGATGGCGTGGCAATTTGATTGCTTCAACTTGTGGTTTAACACGAAGGTAAACTCGAGAATGACTTGGTGTGCTTGATGATTAAACTTGAGGATTCAGTAGGTCCAATCCGCGTATCGAGAATGGGTTAGTCTAAAACTCAAACAAGAGTTACGCCCCGATAAGAATGATTATTCCGCGAAGCGTTGCATGGTGATTCATGAACCGCCGTGGATAGTCGGATCGCGTGAGATTGGGGCGCAATGTATTATCGAGCTGGATGGATCGAATACATGAATTGGTTAGAACTGGTGATTGAACGAAATTGAATATGTACAACGTAAGTCTTGATGCGAGTTAGGTGATCATGCTCGATGTTTTGAAATTTGAGTGAAACGAACTTGGGTAGAAACTCCCGTACAAGCGAACAAATGGTTTGACCATAGGATTTGGGGAGAGCGTCGTGCAACGACCTTGCACGACGAGCCACGGACCTGACGTGTAACTATGACCTGTGAGCTGACCTAGCGGATAGGCGGACGACCCTATGCCGAGTGATTGAACCTGTGCGATTGATATTACAATATCGTCTGGACGGACGATAGACTTGGGGCAACAAGGCTTAGAGTAGGACGTGTAACTGGGGATGTGCGTGAACGACGACGAGAGTGGCCCAAACGAAGTGAATGATAGGAATGGATGATGCGCAAGTAAAGTTGGGATAACGAATTGAATCATTGATTGGAAGACGTACTCGGTGATAGTGCGATACTTGATCTTGAATCGGACGGAAGGTACTTAAGACTTGGTCGATCCCGCTAAGAAGAAATTGTATTGATTTCATTGACAAGAGCGCTTGAGAAGCGAATCGAATCATCTCGAGGACCGAGATAAACGATAGT
The DNA here is from genome assembly GCA_029216955.1 of Iris pallida. Lineage (NCBI taxonomy): Eukaryota > Viridiplantae > Streptophyta > Magnoliopsida > Asparagales > Iridaceae > Iris > Iris pallida. Next base: position 71,696 of record JANAVB010005369.1, on the reverse strand, counting down.
GATATGCACGCGAGTTCGTTTTAAATCGATGTTAATGAAATGATCGACAAATCAAAACTATCACGAGTAGCTTGTCCGACTTCGCTAATCGTTAAGCTTGGTTGAAATATACGTATTCGGGGGACGCCTTGGATACGTGCACGATCCAAACTCAGCGATATGATGAACTTGAATGCAGCTGCATGTGGGTGTTGAGATGCGCAGGAATAAACGAAAGTGAGTTTGCCTCAGCCTACGACCCTCGTATTTGGTGAATTACAACGCACCTCGTGCGACCAATTCAGTCCCATGACACGTCGAAATAGAAACCAAGTCAAAGAAATACTTGAATTGAATACGTACCATCAACTCTAAAATGAAAAGTTATCCAATAAAAATCGACCAAACGTATGCGACACGAAACTTGGAAAGGTACCGAGCATCGTTCGATGCCATCGAACGATAGAGTCGTTCGATAGAATTGTCTATGAAATACGATGACACGAGTTAAGGAATGTTAGGATGACCTGCACTGAGGAAGTCTCGAGGACGATACTTGTTTTGAGTGGTATATTATGTAATGACCCTCTCCGCCCTAACGGAACGCCGATTCAAACGGCAAGTGCAACGACTCAAACGAGCAGTCGACCCGAAGAGTTGGCATCGACCTGATGAAGAATCGATGCGAGGCTTACATTGGCCCGTCAAGATGAATCCAGACTTAGACTTTCAAAGGCGCGCTCGGAGTATCGCTCAGCCGATGCGAACATCGCTAAGGTGGGTGGCTCCGATGAACCCGTCTTTGCTTAGCCTAGACACATAACAATACGGACACTATTAATAGAATCGCTAGGCGATAACGCTGCGCATGCTAATAAACGACTCAACGCACCTAGCTAAGGGAATAATCCCATCTTGTATGCTCGTATAGAATATGGAAAAGAACATGAAAAAATATGAGAACCCTCGTACCGCGCTCCACGCTCGTGCTAAGGCACAAGCTTGCGTTCAACAATGAAATAATAAATGGATTACAACAATGAAACGGGAAGACTATCAACATAGTCATTCCGAGTAGAGTATAGCAACATTGAAAGATTATGGGACCGATGGGTTGCCAAGGCGACTCCCGTACTGGGAGTTGCGTAATGTATGAATGAATGAATCAATCAATGAATGAATAATATATGAATGAATCAACGAATGAACGAACAAGTGAAAGAAAGAAAGAAAGAATGAATGAATGAAAGATAAGATGGAAAGAATGGTTAGCGACAGGTGTGACGGACACGTACAACGGGGCTCGCTACCCGCGCTGCACGGACGCCAACCTGGTCGATAACGCATTAAGGCTAAGGGTTAGCCTACGGCGCAGAGACAGCCGTTAAGTTAAAATGACAAATAAAACGAAATGGTCGTGGACACTTCCATCGTATACGAGGGAGAGGGGAAATAAGGGTATTTCCAGCGGCATGGTCAAAGTGTGAAGGACTTGCCGGTCCGGACGGAAATCAAAGTTTGGCTTACGTACAGGCCTGAGTACGGGCTTGGCCACCAGGGGACGTAAGGCCGGGTATTTTAAAAGACTATCAGGGTGTACCAAGCCGCACGCCATGATAGGTAGAAATTACCAAGGGGGAAGACATGGCCAAATTGGCTTGTGGTGCCAGCGACCGATGCATATAGATTAAGTGGGCTTTACTGGTGGCAATCCACATGCAAGTCCTTGCATTGAAATCAAAGTAGTCTAAGTTAACTAAATGAAGTGCCTTATGAATATGCTTGAAATGTAACACACCAAATGATAATGAGAAATTCATGCAAGTGAGTTAGATAACGTGCCTACGACGTGCTAGAATCCGAGGCAGGGACACGTCCTTGACATTAAAGTTAACCTGAATCACGTTAAGTTACTTCCTATGAATTATTGACTAACTTGGTTTACTTTGGACAGGAAAGGCCGAACGGTAAGTATGGGTAAGTCGTGCATGTATTTCCATACGACACTTGTAATTCGGTAACACGAGATAGGCTATGAAATATGCCATGTAAATGATCCTAAGGCAAGAATAGAAAGACAATGAATGATAGACGGTGCACAAAAGTAAATAGAACGTGTTTGGTAATGATAGCATTGTGGGCGAGCTAGCCTCCCCACCAGTGCATAACAATGTACTGATAACCCCACAGTCTGCTTGCAGGAAGCAGGAAACATCGGCGGGTACGGAGCTTTCCTCGAACGTGCTAAGGCGCGGAGCTATCTCTGGAGCCTTGGAGCGTTGCAAGGAGCTGGAGCACCATATACATGACATAATGTATCGGAACATCGCCATGAATCATTCCATGTTGTAAGCCACTTGGCACGCCTTTTATGTTTCAGAGAGAGAAAGCTTGAGCGATTTGTAATACCGGCCTAGCGCCGCTTGTAAACTTCTTGAATATCAATAAAGAGTTGAATTTGCTTCAATGTGTGTTCATTTTACTTTCTGCTGTAAATGGGGACACTCTGTGCGACTCTGTGGCCTAGCTCGAATCGGCTGTTTCTGGACTTGGCCTTGCACGGGCGCAACCTAGGCCCGTGCGGCATCACGCCTTAGCGAGGATGATCGCTCCTGCGGGAGCGGGGCGTGACACTGATGGAGAGGGTGCGATGTTTGCTGTCAGAAGCAAACTTGTCGGACAGTTATTGGGGTGAGGCTCTTCTCACAGCTACTTATGTTATTAATTTGTCTCCTAGTGCTCCTTTGCAGGGTGATGTGCCTGACAAAGTATGGTACGACAAAGAGCCGTCATACAATCACCTGCGAGTGTTTGGCTGTAAGACCTTCGTGCATGTACCGAAGGACGAGGAGGACCAAACTTGACCCGAAGACGAGACGATGCGTCTTTGTTGGCTACGGTCGGAATGAGTTTGGCTATAGACTCTACGACCCGGTGGAAGAAAGCTCTACAGAAGCATGGACGTGGTATTCGTCGAGGACCAGACCATGACCAACACTCAGGATTCCGAGACGCCTTCTGAGGCTGAGAAATTGCCTGAGTTAGAGTCATTTCGCTTCGAGCAGTTTCCAGAGGACATCGCAGAGGATCCAATTATGGGGGAGCCAGTACATGGAGTTGCTCCCAACCTTGATCATCAGCCTGCTGATGGTGGTCAGGGTGTCCCTCAGGAGGATGAGCATGTCGGGGAGGCAGTTCCTAAAGAGGAGGATGCTGTTGGTATACAGCCAGCACCAGTGGCTCCAATGAAAAGAAGCGACAGAGAGCGTCGACCATCTACGAGATACTCACCGGGTGAGTATGTGCTACTCACTGACGGGGGAGAGCCCGAAAGTTTTACAGAGGCTATGGAAGACGAACACATGCAGAAGTGGATGGAGGCCATACAGGAGGAGATAAGTTTCTTACACGCCAATTCCACTTATGAGCTGGTGCGGTTGCCAAAGGACAAGAAGGCTTTGAAGAATCGATGGGTGTTTAGAGTGAAGCAGACAGATGATGCTACTCGCCCTCGATACAAAGCGAGGCTGGTAGTTAAAGTCTACGGTCAGTAGAAAGGCGTGGATTATGATGAGATCCTTTTGCTAGTTGTCCAGCATTCGTCTATTCGGGTGGTGCTAGCATTGGCAGCCAGTCTCGACTTAGAGGTCGAGCAGATGGACGTGAAGACGGCATTCCTCCACGGTGATCTTGAGGAGGAGTTATACATGGAGCAGCCAGAGAGATTCTGTGAGAAGGGCAAGTCATATTTGGTCTTCCGATTGAGGAAGAGCTTGTATGGTTTGAAACAGGCTCCGAGGCAGTGGTACAGAAAGTTCGAGTCGTTTTGAGGGAGCATGGTTATGCACGGACGATGTCAGATCGCTGTATATTTGTAAGGTATTTTGCCGAGGATGTTTTTATTATTTTATTGCTCTATGTAGATGATATGCTATTAGTGGGTCAGAATGCCACTAGGATAGCAGAGTTGAAGTGCCAACTGGGCACGGCCTTCTCTATGAAGGATTTGGGCGCAGCGAAGACTATTATTGGGATGAAGATCAGCCGAGAGAGAGTCCAAGCTGCTACATTTGTCCCAAAAGAAGTACATTCACCGGGTACTTCAGCGTTTCGGGATGGACGGGTCGAAGAAAGTGAGTTCCCCCTTGTGGCCCACTTTAAGTTCACTGAGGAGCAGTGTCCATCTACCGAGGACAAAAAGGAATATATGGAGCGGGTTCCATATGCTTCAGCTGTGGGGAGCCTTATGTATGCTATGGTGTGTACGAAGCCAGACATCGCTCATGCAATTGGCACTGTTACCAGGTATTTTTTAAATCCTGGAAGAATACATTGGAGTGCGATCAAGTGGATTCTACGATACCTTCAGGGCACTGTCGATTGGAGACTTTCTTTTGGTAGTGACGAGCCGAAGCTGGTTGGGTATACCAACGCTGATATGGCTGGAGATGTAGACACGAGGCGGTCGACTTCGGGCTATTTGATGATGTTTGCCGGAGGAGCGGTATCGTGGCAGTCGCGGTTGCAGACGTGTGTTGCCTTATCGATGACGGAGACGGAATGCATTACGGCGACGGAGGCTTGCAAGGAGCTGTTGTGGATGAAGAAACTGCTACAGGAAATGGGGCAGAAGCAAGAGCAGTATACTTTACTTTGCGACAGTCAGAGTGCTATTTACCTTGTGAAAAACCAGATATTTTATAGTCGGTCCAAGCACATCGAGACTCGGTATCATTGGATACAGGATGTGGTTGAGAAGAAGGACGCAGCGCTTGAGAAGGTTCATACTGATAACAATGGAGCGGACATGCTCACGAAGGTTCTACCAAGGAGAAAGTTTGAGTACTGCAGGCAGATCGTCGGGATGACGACCTCCTCCACCTAGTTGTAAAGGGGGAGATTTGTTAGAGTGGGTGGGGTTCCCAACCTATGTGGAGAAGACCCTGGAGTGCGACGAGCGCCGTCTGTGTGTCAGAGAAGCTCGGGGAGGTGACGAGGCCAGTCGGAGGAGACGAAGAAGCTCGGGAGCCACCATTTTACATGCTAGAACAGGGAAGGCAGAGTTCGGCCCGAACTCTGCCCCCACGCAGAGTTCTGGCCGAACTCTGCCTTTTGGTTCCAGAACTGTGCTGATTGCCAAACACAGAGTTCTGGCCGAACTCTGTGTCGTCGGGGCTGAAGCATTTTTCAGGGTATTTAATCACCATTGGATCATATCCTACGGTCCAGATTTTGCTACAGATTAGGGGGTTTATACATGGTTATTCCTAACCCTAATTACAATACAACATTGAAGAACAAGAGAGAAAAGAGGCAAGGGTGTCATTGCAACTTTGGAAGAGAAGAAGGAGGATTGAAGGCCAATTTCGAAGGAGGATCGTGTTCGGATAATATCTACTCGTCGTCCTTTGTTCTTCGTAGCCTTGTAATCATTATTCTTGCTTCTAAGTGTTGTGGGGATCTGATTTGGATCGGGAGAAGTTTGTAGAGGGTGTACTCCTTTATTTTATTAGTGAAGGCTTCTCAGGGTTGGACTCCGATCGTCCCGTGGTTTTTCCCGCAAGGGTTTTTCACGTCAAAACTTCTCTGTGTCTGCGTGGTTTGTTTTGGTATTTTGGTTCATGCGTTGTTTTGCTCGGTTCTCTCGCAGGTACTCTCTAGTTTGGAAAGGTTTCCGCGTTTCTTTCCCAACAAGTTTAGACCCTGGATTTCATAACAACTTAAAGTTTAAGTCATGACTTGTCTAATTAGAAAATTTAGACCCTGAATTTTTATTATTTGTTTTTTTCCATTATATCATCCTCTAATGCTTGACAATAAAATCTTCATAGACTATATAGGCTAGAGAGGGTATAGTGAAAACAAATAATAAAAATTCAGGGTCTAAACTTTTCAATTGGACATGTCAGAACTTAAACTCTAAGCTGGTATAAAATCCATATCTAAACTCTAATTAGCCCTAAAAATAATTATGAGTAGGAAAACAATTCATTGGATAAGTTTGATTCCAATGTTTGAAAGTTTGACACACCACACACACAACCCCTACTTTAACCAATTCCAACACCAGTTATTTTTACTAGTAATGTGCACGTGCATTGCACGTAAAAAATATTTAAAAAATTAAATATAAATTTATTATAAAAAATTATCATTAATGTTAGGATTTGAACCCAAACAACCAAGAAAAATACCTCCTACCTTAACTACTTGAGTTAGACTACTTAGTTGTTAATATATATTATTAGATAGTTAAATACTCAATTACATTTTTTTAAATAATTAGTAAAATATTTAGGTAGTTATTTAGTTATTTATTATTATTTTTAATTTTTAAAATGGTTAGTGATATTCACACGGCTTAGACGGCTTATTTTTGAGTCGTTTTGAAGCTTCCTTATATAGTAGAAGATATGACCCAAATCTATTAATTCGAGGACCAAAACATAATCTAAAAATATGCTGGCTATATATATCTTGAAATACATGAATTCACCAAAAGTTCTACTTACACTAGATGTGTTGGAGTTTTTCCTTGACTTGTAGAGAACTTGCTCTCAACAAGCCATGTAAGTTTAGTCCCACTTTGGCTAGAAAAACTCATGGGTATCTCAATATAACTCCTCTTGAGGAGTAGAGAGATGCACATGGGGTGGTGACCCTAAGGAGGGGACCATGTGGGTGATTTTACATGGAGGTAAGGATAAGACACCTATTAAAAACATTCATACTTTTTGGCTAAGCTCAATTTAATTCCATAGGGGCTAAGCCCCGAAGGGGCTTAGCAAATCGGACTCAGACTCGGGTTCATGGGTTCATGAGACGTAATGTGGCATTTTGTTGGCGCACTTTGCACTTAGCACGTCAGCATCATCGCTAGGCGCATAGTGTCACGTCCTGCTCCCGTAGGAGCGATCGTCCTCGCTAAGGCGTGATGTCGCACGAGCCTAGATTGTGCTCGTTGTAACGCCCTAGTCCCAAAATACTTAGGACTAAGTATGTCGACATGCCAACTGCATACATATAAATTATACTCCAATATATGGAACCATCGTATGTATACATAAGCTGTAAAATACAGTAACCATGACACTCATCTCATCCACAAATAAAGAAGGAAGAATAATAAATCCACTCGTGAATTGTCATTTACAAATCGTTGGGCGGAGACAAATCCACTACCAACTAAAAGGAAAAGAAATACATAACAAATGAATTTGTCGAGCGATGCGAAGGCGATCCAAATGCAATCATCTCGAAGGAAGAGAGTAACATATGACCTTGGCTAAGCACTTGCGGAAAGTCACAAAATACACCTGGAGAATTCACCAGGTCCTCAGAGGGACGTAACAAGATACATAAAGAACATGCCATATAAACTGAATATGAAATGTGCCATAAAGTCATAAAGTAAAGGTAAAGTGTCCCAACAATAACACGGTCCAATATCCCATCATTGAAACAGTAAACTACCCCTACAACCAAACACGGACAAGGGGTAGTATACTATTCCGTGATGTGACATTGTCCCATGCCATGACTAGAACGAGGTATGACATGGCATTAACTAAGGACTCATAACCATTCTAGTACGCAATTTAGAAGACATCTCGATGTATGGGCAGGTGAAGGCTGACTCCCCCAGGACAAGGTAACAACTCACAATACGCACATGTCAAGTACCAATACTATCAGCCGGCATAACTCGAGGCTAGTGGCCCACGTGATCCATCAGTCCACATAGCTCGAGGCTAGTGACCGTCGCGACACGACTACCGTAATACACAGTTACTACGGCTTTTGGATTTGGGTAGCCTATACATCTAACTGCATTCACCCTCCCAAGGGTCACTGTCAAAGGTAGTCCGCTAAGACTTGGTCCACATGCATACTAAAATTTAAGCAAGAAAATAATAAAAAGCAAAATAAAGTAACTATAAACAGCAAGTCATGGATCCAACTGAAAATAAATAGAAAATAAATATGCAGTAATCAAATAAAGAAACATGCAACTAATTATAAGCAGTAAATAAAGCAAGGTATCTTGCCTGAGGTTGTGTGCAAAAGGACGACGTCCAATAGCTCGAACCGTCAGAATAGTGAAGCGATGAAAGCCAAATCCCGCATACGTCCTCGGATGCTGAAATAAACACCATGAACGTGTTTGGAATAAAAGATATGTCTAGGAAATGCCTATCCAAAAGTCTAATTCTAGAACATGGGCAAAATCGTAATTTCGGGTCAAAATGATGTCCGCCGTTGGACCCATTTTGTACCGAAATGCGTGTCAATAACTATGGTCTCTAAAGTCATCAAACTACATGTCTACGGGTCTGGTTTGAGGAGACAAACTCAACAGTATGTCCAATTTTGGATTCCGATGAGCCGTGCACAAAATCGTCCGTTGGATTGGGTCGTGGGCCCACCAAATAGGCGTTCCAGTCGACCTTCTCAGAATCGGACAAAACTTGGCATTTAGGACCCAAAAAATGATATGGTCCTGCTGGCACAAGTTTTGTCTCGATACGACGAACGTACACGAAGTTATGGCCAAGTTTGCAAAAGGTCGATACGGGAGTATCTCGACGGATACGCACTGATTACGTTGCGCACATGCAATGAAATTGAGTTCCGTCAGTTCCCACACGTCGGCAACATCCATACGTGTCTTTAGATGATTATAGTGGACGACCATGTCGTCCGGTTTGTCGGAACGCACGCCGTATCGGTAAATTTTTCCTAAATTTCAACAGTTTTGAAAACTGTTTTTTAATCAAATTGGAAAGTCGATTTCTCGGAGCACAGTTATCAAAATTGACTTCTGTAATTTGGGTTTTGTAGCCCTATAGGTTGTCTATGAGTGCCTTCATTTAGTTTTGGAAAAAATTTATTGATCAGATCAAGATCTGGTTTCTAAAACAGAGGTTCGATTTCAAAAACTGTCCTGTTTTTAACAAAATTTCTCACCGATTTTGATTCGAATTTTAGGACAATATATTACTATTTGATTTAAATCTATCTAAAGGGAGTTGGATAGGGTTAAGTAAGGAGTGTACCACAGAAATCGATTCATAAATCGATTAAAAAACGAGAATGAAAATCCTCCTCAAAGTTGTGGTCGGCCTTATTGTTACTGCTGTTGGTCTGGTGGTTAAAGTTGTGTTTGCAGCTGCTGCGATCGCACGTTGTCAGCGCTGCCACAGCCGACCAACGCGTTAGGGCGGTTAGGGTGTCGTGGTGTTAGGGAAGGAGGGAAGGAGTTAGGGTTTTTCGTGAACTCTTCTCCCTTTCACTCGCCGATATATATACCACTATGTCGGCTGTGGTATACATGGGGTCGAGCTTGGTATACATGGGGTCGGGCTTACAGCCTGGGTGTTGGCTCCGCTTGCTGCTTCCTTTGGGAGCAGTGGGCCATGGTCCTTGTTATTATTATTAAATTTTTTTAAAACATAATTATGTATTCTCATATCTATATAAATGTACTCACAAAATCCAAATAAATTTATAAATTTATTTTTGTAAAATTCATAAAATATGCCTAAATAATTTTTGTATATAATTTTAACCATATAACCTGCTAGCTACATATAATGTAGCAATAATTCGCTAATTTTTTTATATTAGCAATCACTTATTTAAAGATAATACTTATTAGTGATCAATCAATTCTTGTAAAACTATAAATAATTATAGTAAATTTTTTTTGAAGATTCTCAAATAATAAAAAAATACTTATGACCTATTTAGCGCATAAACTTGTTTGTTTGTGCATAATGTAGCATTAACCTGCCACCAAAATATTATAAATTCTAAAAACTTACTGTAAAATATTGTAAGAAAAATGTATAATTTATATCAAAATTTAAGGGATTTACACTCGTGCAAGGCGGGTTTCATAACGGCCAATTACAGCGGCTGCGACGGGATCGTCGCACAGAAGTCCCAAGCAGATACATTAAATATGCCAGTGGAAATTTTAAAGCAAACACAAGTCATTTAAAAGATGTATTTTATTGATATTAAAACAAGGATTACAATGGGGCGCAAGGCCAAGATTACAATCACTCAAGCTCACTCTTCTCACATTACAAGTCACTCAGCTCTCTCTCTCTCTTATCACTCAATACATGTCTTGAGTAGGCCGGCGGAAGCTTTAGATAGATGATGTCCATACATTATGTCCCGTATAAGTCCTAACTCCACGCGGTCGCACGCCTCGAATCGCCAAGGAACTCCATGCCTCGACTCATCCAAGCGAGCTTCGCGCCACGAGCTTCTACCTGTTCCTGCATATAAATACTGTGTGGGTGTCAGTACTTAACTGTACTGGTGGAATGAGCTTCTCGCCCACCCATACAAAACCAACACGTTAATTTACTTTGTGCAACATAGTCCCTTCTTTTTAATTGTCTTTCTAGTCTTGCCTTAGGATCAGTTTTAGGACAGAAGCCTTAGCCTATTTTGTGTCTCTAGACCATCCCGTGCTTGCAACAACAACGCCAACACATACTTTGCCTTTAGACCCTTCTTGTACCAACAAAGTTAACCTATCATGTCGTGTTTTCCTTTCGGCACATAATCAAAGACGCGACTACACGATAGTTCCTAATTTCCACGTGACCGTGCTACAAGTCCATTGTGTCGTGCCTCGCAAACTCAGTGTGACTTAAGCATATTGTCGTCTCGCGGCCCTTGCTACTTTAATCACCAACTGACCCAATCAAGACTTGTGGACTAAGTGTCACTCGACCGACTTTGCATTACGGCGTTTTCTAACTTAAACTCAAGATGACTTAAATCTAACTTATTCAACTTATATGTCGACAACTTAAGACCTGATGCTACATCTCTGCCGAAGCACGATGTCTACGTTACAGCCAAATCTTAGGCCCAAATATTGTCTTTCGATCGTGCACGCATTCGACTCGACTCATTGATATAGTGCACACAATACTCGACTCAATTCAAAGACATACACGCGGATCGCCGCCCATGCCGACTCATCTATATGAACTAGTTACCATATCCAGGATAGCGTCCAGCACTATCCTGGACACCATAGCTTGTTAGACGGATGCCCCTTGCCAGCATGAGTAGCGAGCTCCGCTGCAAGTCCCCGCCTAACCCGTGCGGTCATCCAACACTGCTAATCATGTCTCTATTAAAACGGTCCCATTGGCCACCTGGGTCGTTGTTCGAGAAACATTATCTCACCTTGTACAAGTTGTCCAATGACCATGTAAGACTCAACTCGAACTGACGTCTCACACAGTCATTCTACTTCTAGTATTACCATCTCTTTCAGGGCCAAGTTCAATACTTCTCACATTTGAGACTGCCTCGACGACCCATGGTCGCGAGCCTTCTTCTTTCTTGCCCTATCATTTCAATCAACTCAGGAACGACTATTCGAAGCCCTTCTTTCCAAACTCCAAATGAATCAACCTTGACCCGTGCCTTAGAAACACTAAGTCCGTGATATCCTGTCTTACACCAATTGATGTTCTGGACGATACTACCGCCCAAGACATACATATAAAATGGGACTTACGGTCGTGGAACCAAGTAATTTCGACAACTGCAGAAAATATGGAACAATGCTTAGAAAAGACTTCGATAGCCTATCATAACTCAGCCTAACTTAATCGTGCAACAACTTGACGAGCAAGGACTACGTCAAGCCTTGGACGCTAGGACCGCGCATGCTTTATGAAGCGTTTATGCGGACGACGCCTATGACTTAGGCTAACTCTTAGCTTGTGGCAAAGACCAACTTTTTCTTCTTCCAAGCCACGGGGCGAAGGACCGAGTTTCATTTTTAAAGCACACCGTGCACCAACTCTAAGCCGACCATTGGACCTTTCCAAATTCTAACTCAATTCGACTCGACTTGGGATTATTCCCTTAGCTATGTGGATGTGTCTCTTTTTTATCAAGTCTAACTTGTGCAAGTTAAAAACATACGATTTATTATGTGAAGGCTAAGATGAGGCAAGTTTATCGAAACTATCCCACCTGAGCGAGGAGTCGCCTCGACCGAGCGGGCCTTCGAGTCACCATTGCAAGGCTAAGTCCGAACGCCGTCGGCGTTTCGATTCCTCCGATTGACTGAGCGGGACGGGGTACTACATCATACACAACTTAGAAAAAGTTTCGTCCTCGAAACTAACTGAGTACTTACTTATCGACTTATCACTTGTTTCAACATTCAAGGACTCTCGTACACCCTACTCCTATGTGTTCCCTCAATCCGAGCCACGCTCGTGCTTATCGCTAACTTAGTCGTAGGGCACACCAACCGATCAACCAACATTCAAGTTCGTCTCAATTCGATGATCGTATTACTATCAACATTTCTTCGAAACTCCATTTCTAAATCCTTGACACTATTCCATTCCTCTAGTCTCACTTGATTCAACTTATCACTTAGTTGGATCATGCATATATTTTAGGCATCCCCAAAATATATACATTTCAGCCAAGCCTCGTGATAGAGAATCCGCCATCACCACTCGAGTCGGATCATGCACCTATTCAGGCATCCCTGATATACGTGCATGTCAACCGAGCCTCCTGAGTGGTGCCTCCATAATCCTACCGCTCCGCACTCGGATGTCTGACTAACCGCTATGCTATGTCTTTCCGTCAGTATTGGAATCATAGTTACCAAACAACAATATCAACACTGACACCATCCAAAGGTCAAACCAAAGTTAATAGTATAGGATTTTCTACCCAATCTCGCATCACTCCTATTTCTAAACATCGAGCATAGATTTCCTACACACATCCTAACATTCGTCGCACGGGGTCCGAGTCATTCAGCAAAGCCATCCTATCGTAAGTTCGCTCAACTAAATCTCCAACATATCAATATCGCTCGTCCAACAAGCCAGTTCGCATAGTCTATCTCTTCGAACACGTTCAATACAACCCACCTATCAATCCTTCTCAAGTCAAGCACGCTACGACACAATTCATCGCTAAACCACAATTCTCACTTCGTATTCCCTAAATCGTTCATTACAATTCACGAAATCGATCATAAGGTCGTCTAGCTTGACAATATGTCACGTCTCGATCTCACGTGAGTTCGATTATCCACGGTGGACATGAAATCACCATGCAACGCTACCGCGGGATAATCATTCCCATCGAGGCGTAACTCTTGCTTGAGTCTAGACTAGTTCATTCTCGATACGCAGATTGGACCTACTCAATCCTCAAGTTTACTTAATCGTCAATCACAAATCCGACTAATCCTCGAATTCAGCTTTGCATCAAACCGTAAGTCGAAGCAATCCAAATTGCCATATCTCGATTTTTTTCGAGCTCAATCGTCCCCGCGACATGAATCACCACGTCAGCGCTCACGTAGAACGATCCCCCCAAATTCGATGTGACGCATGTACGAGGCTGGGGTTGCGCTCGCGCAAGACAAAAATGTCGATGCTGTGATTATTAGCGTAACCGTCAAGACACTATCATTTTCATCCTCCTAAGTATAGCATCCATCGGAACGATAACACTTGCACGATCATCATTTCTCCGATCCGAATACCCCCGAGTTATCGCATATCGATCTTTGATACGCCTCAATACCATCGATGATATGCATAACCTGACGATCTTCATTTTGCAACGAATTCTGAGTCGTGCGACTGATGCTATCATCCAGCTAGATAATCTCTTTGACATTCAAAATCAATTTTGATCATTATTCCTCGAATCATTTACATCATTAATTTGATCAAATCTGAAATCACGTATATTCATTCGTCTATCTTAAGTCATCGACCAACATGCATCCCGATTACTTATATTCATTCTCAATTGTTCAAATCATTCACATGCATGCTATCATCCAATCGTGCTAACTTTTTCTATATGATCCACCTATCGATTTCTTCGATCAAGTCATTCTTTCGTACACCCTAACTTTTCCTCGATTCAATCTTGTTATCACTCACTTTGTATTTCATACTCGCGCAATCACTATCCAGTACGCGTCATCTCTATTTTGTTTGAATCAACTCGTCAAACTTCAAGACTACAACTTATTCAACAATACTCAATCTAAGGCTTTGCGTACGTACGATGCTTGTTGATAGACTCATCGACACCCTGCATCCTCAATCGATCGACATCCCTGAAGCTATCGTATACACCACTCAGGGATGAAGTCATTCGACAAATCCTCAAAACTATCATTCAAATCAAAATTGACTTCTTCAAATTTTCAGTTCGAACCATTCCTCGAATTTCAAGCACGCTCATCTATATCGCATTGATGATAACATCGTCGTTCGATAGCACCCCTATCAATAGTCATCTCACTTTACTCAATCGAGTTCAACTCATTCTTGCTCGACACATGTTCAATCCCACATACGACTTTTCTAAGGTCGACACAACTTTTGGTGTATATGCCCAGTCCGATTTAGCCAATCGTGCTTACGCGAACCATCTTTTGTTTCTTGTCAAAAACTATTTTTCCTACATTTTGCAAATTATATAGACTTATTGTATTGTAAAACCCCTAAAATTTCCACTATTTATTTTTTTTTTAAAAATTTAGTACTGAATTTTAATTTTGTAATATACGTCGCGTAGTCGTATTACACGTCGCGCACGAAATTTTATTTCCTTTTTTTGAATTTGCTCGACGAATGCGATTATGTGCGAGCGTACATAATTTAGAAAAATATTTTTCTATTTTCAAAATAATATATATAATAAATATTTTTAGTTATCATACTAAATTTTTAAGTTGATGATTTTATTTATGAAAGCATTTTTTTTGTTTATAGCAGTTACTAAAATGATATTCTTCATAAATATTGTTTTAATTATTTATTAGTGCATTTAAATAATAATATTATTTTCGAAATTATTATATTATATTTTTGGAAAATATATTTTGAAATTATTGTGGCAAATCAAATCTTGATTCAAATTTATGGATTTATTTAAATAGTGAAATATTTGAAATTTTGATTATTCCATTGATTTAAACCAAGAATTTAATTAGATTTAATTGGGTTTAGATTTGATTTGGAATTGGAATTAGATTTGAATTTAGATTTAAATTTATTAGTAGCAATTATTTATTGGGGATTAAATCTTTTCCTAATCCTATCCAAATGGGAATTTCCACATCCTATATATAGGCAGGTACTCCTCCATGAACTCTTATCATCCAAAATTTTCCAGAAAAGTGCATGTGCATCGTGTCTGTGTATATCCCTTCCTCCATTATTTTCAATTACACATACACCACATCCTCCTCCGTGTCGACAATCCCGACACACGATCATCACCTCCATAGTCTTCCAATACACCGCTGCCACCGCCATGTACACGAGAACCACCGTCTTCACCGTCACTCCGTCCCCCGCGGGCTCCCAAACTACCGGCACACCCAGCCAATACCAGCAACTCCATCGACCACAACACCAGTCAACAGAACCACCCGTATCTCCGCCACCCGACCAAGCCCTCCTCCTACACAGCCATCGCCGCCCTAGTTTCTTCTGGCCGACTGCCAACCCTGGCTACCCATCCAACCAAAATCACCCCTCTAGTCACCACTGTTTCCCCGGAACCACCGCCTCGGCCACACTTGGCCAGGCCATCCCTGGCCACCATCTCCTCCTCTTATCCCATCCGCAATCGGCCCACAGCCGAGACAATACCACCACCGCAATGATAGGGGCGTACCTGACCATCGGCCATGCGTCGAGCCCCGGTCCCTCGAACCGCCGCCTGGTCTCGACTCAGAGCGCCACCGTACTCAAAGGTTCTCCGCCGGGCCACCCTTCCAGTCAGCCGTGCTCGAGCACGGGACCACAGCTGCGGTGGGCGCCGATCTTGGCCGAGCCTTGCGCAGCTCCGTCCTCCGCACCTCGCCGCGCCGCGCCAGCCGCCGACCCAGTCGCCAGCGCCACCAGCGCCGGCCGGCGCCACCGCCGCCGTCTAGCTGCGCGCCGATCTTCCCCGCGCGCCGCCCTCCGAGCGTTCCACCGTCGAGATCGGGCTGGGCCGTCGCTGGTACGCGCTTCCCTCCGCCGACCTCCGACGTCGCACACCGCCGCCGCTCCGGTAATCTCCCGATTTCCCTAACCCTATTCCCCTCTTCTCTCTCTCTCTCTCTGTGTATGTTAGGATTAGGAAATAAAAGGTTGAGTATATTATCATTATTATATATTATTATCATTTATTATTATTCCTATTATTATATACTGTTATTATTATTAGATATTATTATTAATTATTAGGTTATTATTATTATTATTATTATTATTATTATACTGTTATTACCATTATAATTATTATTATTAGTATTATCATTATATTATTATTATTATCATTATTAATATTATTAGTATTATTATTATTATGATTATTATTATTATTATTATTTCAATGTACTAGTATTATTGTTAATTATCAAATCTACATATATTTTTTTACACAAAAGAAATATAGTTTTCGAATAATAAAACGATTATATTTTTAAATATTTTTAAAATAATTATATAAATTATTTTTGCTAATAAAAATATAGTTTCACTATCTAAATATTTTATTTTACTTAGTTTTTGCCTAAAAAGATTTTTCTACTTTAAAGTATTTATCTAAAGCTATTTTACCAAAAATATCTTTTTAGATATTTAAACTTTTTCTCTAAAAATAGTACAAAGTATCTTTCACCAAGATTTCTATTATTATATTCAAGGTTGGTCATGATTAAATTGTGCTCTCCTATTTTTTGTAACATCGGACCCTTACACATTGACCCGGCTATTGGACAACAAGACTTGACGGAACAGCGCACCACACCAGTCGTTACACCAGGCAAGACACCTTGCCTTTACTGTTTAAATTACTACTCAATAACATGCATGTTGTGTTTATTTTCAAGTTGTTTTCTTTTAAATTATATGTAGATACAAATTACTATATTTTGTGCAATTGACTTAGAGTTAAGGGACGACCGTATGTTTAAGTGCATCTCATGAACTGTCACGACGTGTCACGGGTTGTGTGTGAGCTGCGAGTCGCATATAGCTTCGGACTTGCGTATCGACCGTACATCGGTGCATAAAGGTCGTACGTTAGGATGTAACTGCTAATAGATTTTTGGTAGAAGACTTGGCAGTTATTAAGGATTAAACAGTGTCGTGGAGGCGACGCATGCATAGTATCATTGGGAGGCGGGAAGACAGTTATTAGCGTAGGGGCTACCTGTTCAGTACACATATAGATTTGGGCCGATAGTGTCTCGGATGAGCGCTACTTACTGCCCCGGGGCCGATAGTTCTCATATGAGAACTACTTTCTGCCCATAGTTGATAGTACCTCTTATGAGCGCTACCTACTACTACTCTCTCTCCATCTATGCTGAACACTATAAGCTCCTGCGTAGAACGTTGTCTTCTCAAGGTGTATATCACATAGAATGGTTAGGAACCTTTACGCATGCATGTTTTCTATTAAGCTCTTACTATTCAGTTTATGGCATGATATTATGTGTCTTTTTACGTCCCTCTGAGGACCTATTTTTCCCCAGGTGTGTGTTTTCGTGATTTCTTACAGGTGCTCTAGCTAAGGCCATTCCTTCCTTCGTGATGATTGCTCTTGGACTCGCCATTGCTCTCGCTTGCTAAATTCTTTCCTTGTATATTTTTCCATATTTAATTTGGTTGGTAGTGGACTTTGTCTCCGCCCAACTATTGTGTACTTGACAAACTCAAAGTTGCTTTATATCATTATTTAACTTTGTGGATGAGATTTAGTTGTCTTGGATTACTACATTTACAGCTTATGTATACATACGAGGTTCATGTATTTCGTATGTATACAGCTGGCATGTCTACGTACTTGGTCCTACATATTTTGGGACTAGGGCGTTACATGTATGGACATCCTGTGGGACATTTGAGAGAGAGCGCACCAACGATATCAACTTGCGGAAGCAACAGAGTTAAAGAATTCAATCGATAGTCCAAGGACATAAAGCCGTGCTCTGATACCACTATGTTACGTTCTGCTCCCATAGGAGCGATCGTCCTCGCTAAGGCGTGATGCCGCACGAGTCTAGATTGCGCTCGTACAAGACGGGTACTATAATGGCCGATTATAGCGGCTGCGATGGGGTCATCACACAGAAGTCTCAAGCAGAGACATTGATTATGCCAGCAGAAATTTAGAATAAAACACAAGTCATTCAAAAGATGTATTTTATTGATATTAAAACAAGGATTACAATGGGGCACAAGGCCAAGATTACAATCACTCAAGCTCACTCTACTCATATTACAAGTCACTCAGCTCTCTCTCTCTATCTCATCTCTCAATACATGTCTTGAGTAGGCCGGTGGAAGGTTTAGATAGGCGATGTCCATACATTATGTCCCGTATAAGTCCTGACTCCATGTGGTCGCACACCTCGAATCGCCAAGGAACTCCGTGTCTCGACTCATCCAAGCGAGCTCCGCGCTACGAGCCTCTACATATTCCTGCATATAAACACTGTGTGGGTGTCAGTACTCAACTGTACTGGTGGAATGAGCTCCTCATCCACCCATACAAAACCAACACGTTAATTTACTTTGTGCAACATAGTCACTTCTTTTCAATTGTCTTTCTAGTCTTGCCTTAGGATCAGTTTTAGGATAGACGTCTTGGCCTATTTTGTGTCTCTAGACCATCCCGTGCTTGCAATAACAACGCCAACACATAATTTGTCTTTAGACTCTTTTCGTACCAACAACGTTAACCTATCATGTCATGCTTGCCTTTCGGCACATAATCAGAGACGCGACTACACGATAGTACCCAATTTTCACGTGACCATTTTATAAGTCCATTGTGTCGTGCCTCGCAAACTCAGTGTGACATAACCATATTACTGCCTCGCGGCCCTTGCTACTTTAATCACCAACTGACCCAATCAAGACTTGTGGACTAAGTGTCACTCGACCGACTTTGCCTTGTGGCGTTTCTTGACTTAAACTCAAGATGACTCAAATCCAACTTATGCAACTTATATGCCAACAACTTAAGACTTGACGCTACATCTTGTGCCGAAGCACGGTGTCTACGTTACAGCCAAATCTTAGGCCCAAACATTGTCTTCTGATCGTGCACGCATTCGACTCGACTCATTGATATAGTACACCAATTGATGTTCTGGATGATATTACCGCCCAAGATATACCTATACAACGGGCCTTACGGTCGTGGAACCAAGTAATTTCGACAACCGCAGAAAATATGGGACGGTGCTTAGAAAAGACTTCGATAGCCTATCATAACTCACCCTAACTTAATCGTGCAACAACTTGACGAACAAGGGCTGCGTCAAGCCTTGGACAATGGAACCGTACATGCTTTATGAAGCATTTATGCGGGCGACACCTATGACTTAGGCTAACTCTTATCTTGTGGCGAAGTCCAACTTTTCCTTCTCCCAAGCCATGGGACGAAGGACGGAGTATCATTTTCAAAGCACACTGTGCACCAACTCTAAGCCGACCGTTGGACCTATCCAAATTCTAACTCAATTCAACTCGACTTGGGATTATTCCCTTAGCTATGTGGATGCGTCTCTTTTATTATCAAGCCTAACTTGTGCAAGTTGAAAACACGCGATTTATTATACGAAGGCTAAGATGAGGCAAGTCCACCGAAACTACCCCACCTGAGCGAGGAGTCACCTCGACCGAGCGAGCCTTCGAGTCACCATTGCAAGGCTAAGTCCGAACGCCGTCGGCGTTCCGATTCCTCTTATTGACTGAGCGGGACGGGGCACTACACATAGCACGCTTAAGTTGCGCTCATTGCGTGAGCCTCTTACGCAGCCGTTTGCCGTCCAGATGGCGCGCCAGTTGGCGCGGCCAGATGGCACGCGGTTCGCGCATATCGCGCAAGTATGTGCAGGCGCGACTGGCGGAGGTGTGTACTGTGCGCACCTTGTGCAGTTGTGCATGCGCACATGAGCAATGGGTGCTGGCCGTGCACACACATATACGTAGTGGTAAAAAATGGTGCTCGTGCAGTGGTGCTCAGTGGTGCTATTTTGCACACGGCGTGGCTGAACCGTTTTGTAGTGTGCGATAATGGATCCGATAATTTCGGATTTGACATTCAAACGTCGTGCGCATTCCGGATCTAGGCAGTTACAGAGAGACCTTATATATAGAGTCTCTTTTCTCTCTCAGAGGGGCCACGCGGTTGGCATGTGTCACGCAAGTGCACACGGGAGCGATTGGTGCAGGTGCGTACTATGTACGCCTTGTGCAGTTGCACATGCGCACATGAGCAATGGGCGCTGCACGTGCACACATGTACGCAGTGGCACAATATGGTGTTCGCGTGCAGTGGCATTGTTTCGCGTAGGACGTGGCGAAACCATTTCGGAACGTACGATAACGGATCCAATAATTTTGGATCTGACATTCAAACGTCGCGCACGTTCCGGATCTGGGCAGTTATAGAGAGACCTTATATATAGAGTCTCTCTTCTCTCTCGGAGGGGAGATCACTTCAAGAAATTTTCCACAGAAAGAAGATAGAGCTCTTGCACCGATGCCACTTAAAAATTAACATCTTTTCGAGGATTCCGTCCGTGAGCAGATTGGTAGAGCGTTCCAGAGTTCTTTTGAACTTGCTAGTTCCTAGAAGTTGACCGTGTGGGCGGATCTAGCTTTGAGCGCCGATGTTCTTAATACCCCAGCAGGGTTTCTTATATAACGATTTTTTTATTATTCGTTTGAAACTATTAAGAAAATCTTTTTAGATTTTTCGTTCCCAAAATCCTCCTAGGATTTATGTTTTGCACCTTCCTTGAAGTGCTGCAACCATCTCACAAGAGTTTTTTTCTAAAATCACGTCCAGGGTCTAACAATCTCAAAGCTAAATCAGAAGATGGAAAACTCTCATGCCTCTCTCATCGATACTAGCTTTAATAAGTTAGAGAAATTCGACGGAGAACACTTTCAAATCTAGAAGAGAAAGATCACCCTTAATCTTCAACTCGAGGACGTCGACCATGTGTTGATTAAGGATGAACCGACGATTTTAGAAGGTGGTACTGCAGATGATATTGCTGCTGCACAAGTCAAGCAGAGTAAATAGAAGAGAGAAAACAGCATCTGCAAACTGCTGATTCTCAATTCTATGGAAGATTCTCTGGCAGAGTCATATTCTAAGAAGGTGAAGGCCAAAGATATCTGGTAGTCTTTGGGAAAGCTTTTTGAAGACGACAAAAATAGGTCCAAAATCTTTATCGTCGATAAGTACCACAAGTGGCTCTTCGAAGACAAGAAGGCGATGTTGCCTCAAGTGAAGAAATTCTTGTAGTTGCGCCAGAAGCTGGATGACGAGAAAATGTCCCTCGTCGACAAGTTTGTCGTTGGAGGGATCGTCTCGAAACTTTCTGATGGATGGAGCAATTTCTATGCAAAATGCATCGAAAGAAGTTGGACATTAGCTTAGAAGATCTCCTACAAGAGATCCACGTTGAGGACGAGATGCGATCTCAACAGAAGATGGAATCTCTGTCCAAACAACTGGTTAATGCCAACTTGGTGCAGACAAGAGAGTTCAAGGGGAAGCAGGCGGCTTCTCATCACAAAAAGGACTCCACTAATCTGAAAGTGAAGGGTCCTTCGTTCAAGCAACAGAAGTCCAAGTCCCACGTGACTTGCTTCAACTGTGGCAAGAAGGTTCATTATAAGAGTGGATACAAATCCAAGCCCAAACAATCAGAACAAGGTGAGCCTAGTAAGGTTTTCATGGTTTCTAACATTGTTGCTATGATCGCTCAGGTCACAGCTATGGGGGCTGACTCTGACTGGTGGATAGATACTGGTACGACATGCCATGTCAGTTCTGGCAATGAATGGTTTGTTACGTACCAGCCAACTTCTGAGAAAGTTATCATGGCAAATTAGGCTCAAGCTGAAGTTCTAGGGATCGGAACTATGGATCTGAAACTCACTACCTGGAACACTCTGATGCTTCAAGGTGTAAAACATGTTTCGGTGGTTGCCAAGAACCTGATCTCTAGGAGCCTATTTAGCAACGCAGGCTTGAGGGTGGACATTAATGCTGGCCAGATGGTGATATCCAAAAAGGGAACATACTTCGGAAAGGCTTTTCAAACCGAAGGGATGTTTAAAATTTAGCTTGTAAGCCAGTCAAATGAAATAAATGTAGTCGCTCTTTCTAATTATTCTCTTGAGTTGTGGCATAATAGGCTAGGACATGTTCATTGTAAAAGGATACACAAAACGTCTAGTCTAGAACTTATCTCCAAATGTGAGGGTAAGGTAGAGAAGTGTGAAGTATGTGCTCAGACGAAGATCACAAGAAAACCCTTTCATCGGGTTAATCGAAGCACAGATCTTCTGGAGTTGGTGCACTCAGATATTTGTAACTTCAAGCAATTCTCTACAAAGGTCGGGATAAAGTCTTTTATAACCTTCATCGATGACTTCTCAAAGTACGCGTTCGTCTACTTGCTCAAATCTAAAAATGAAGCGTTCGAGAAGTTTAAGAAGCTCAGGACCGAGGAACGACAAACTGGACAACAACTCAATAGGCTAAGAAGTGATCGAGGTAGAGAATATCGGTCTCATGAATTCGTATCGTTCTACAAAAACATGGAATCATCAGCGAGACTACTGCTCCATATTCTCCTCAATCTAACGGAGTAACAGAGAGGAAGAACCGAACGTTGACAGAAATGATGAACTCAATACTGCTAACTGTGAGTCTTCCAAAATGCTACTAGGGAGAAGCTGCATTGACGGCCACTTTTATTCTGAATAGAGTGCCACATGCAACTTCAGATATAACTTCTCATGAACTCTGGTTCAAAGTCAGACTAACTTGAATGTCATTCAAGTGTGGGGGTGTCTGGCTTATGTGAAGCCCCCAGATCTGAAGATTCAGAAATTGGGGATAAGGACTACGAAGATGATCTTCTTGGGGTATGCCGAGAAGAGTGATGCTCGGATATTTCTTGATATTGAGTCAAATCATATCATCGAATCTCGCGATGCTGAATACTTTGAAGTCAAGTTTGCAAGGCACAAGAACATTATTCTCATAGACATTCTGGAGAATAATGAAGGAGCAAAGGAGATTGAGATCTCAAATAAGCCAGTAGTCCAAGATGAAGTTGTTAGTAAGGAGACAACAATTGAACCAGAACTCGCTGAGCCGTGAATGAAGCGAGCAAGAAGGTCGAAGAACTTCGAAGATGACTATGTCACCTATCATATGAAAGCAGATCCGCTTACCTATGATGAGACGATGAAGACCAAAGATGCTGTCTTCTGGAAGGAGGCGATAGACAATAAAATTGACTCAATCACCTCTAATAACACTTGGGTGTTGATTGATTTACCCGAAGGAGCAAAATCCATCGGATGCAAGTGGATCTTCAAGAAGAAGATTAAAGCTGATGGAACCATTGACAAGTTCAAGGCCAGGCTAGTGACCAAGGGGTTTTCTTAGAAGCAGGGGATCGACTACTTTGACACGTATGCTCCAGTAGCCCGGATGATAACCATTAGATTGTTAATTGCTCTTGCAGCAATACACAAGCTGGTGATACATCAGATGGATGTGAAAACGACATTCCTAAATGGCGAGTTGACCGAAAAGATTTATATGTAATAGCCAGAAGGATTTGTCGTCAGAGGTTTTGAAGATAAAGTCTGCAAGTTGGTAAAATCTCTGTACGATTTAAAGCAAGCTCCCAAAATATGGCATGAGAAGTTTGACAAAGTCATAAGGTCAATTGGCTACAGGGTCAGCAAAACAGACAAGTGTATCTATACAAAATTTGCTGACGGAAGAGGAGTCATCTTATGTCTATATGTGGATGACATGCTAATCCTAGGTACGGATATAAGCTGTGTCACGGAGACAAAGAAGTTCCTCTCGACAAAGTTCAGTATAAAGGACTTGGGAGATGCTGATGTTATCTTGGGACTCAAGATCATCCGGACAGACACTGGATTGGCACTATCGCAGTCTCATTACATTGAGAAGATGCTCACTCGATATGGGTATCATGATCTTCCTATAATTGATACAACGTACCAAGGTGACTAAAAGCTGGAGCCAAACTCGAAGGAAAGCATCAGGCAATTGGAGTATGCTAGCGTCATCGGGAGTTTAATATATGCTACTACTGCCACTAGGCCTGACATAGCTTTCGTCGTGGGAATGCTGAGTCGATTCACTAGCAATCCAGGCGTTGAGCACTGGAAAGCTACGAAGCGTGTTATGAGATATCTCAAGAAGACTCAGACATATACACTGTACTTCAGCGAAGAGCCGCCGGTAGTAGAAGGCTTCAGTGATGCCAGCTGGTGCTCAGAGTTGGAGAGCGAGAGGTCCATAGGGGGATTAATTTTCACAATGGATGGAGCTGCTATATCATAGAGGTCGAAGAAGCAGACTATGAAATCTGAGATCTTTGCACTTGATACCGCAGCGGAGGAAGCAGAATGGCTTCAGGAGCTCATGTATGATCTTCCAGTGGTTGGGGCGCAAATACCGGCAATTTCGATATACTGTGTAAACCCCCTAAAATTTAGTAGATTTTTTTATTTTTAATTAATATTGTTTATGGTATTTTAACTTATTATAAATAAAGCTTGAATTTAATTAGAAACTTGTTTATTTTACGGGTAGTAAAGATTACTATATTAAACTGGTACAAACTTTTGTGATAATATATTTTATAAAATGTTTTAAATCTTTTAGAAATATTTTATTTATTATTTTGGATACTAGAAAGGTTTCTAGGAATGAATTTAATAACTTATGTTTCTCCTATACAATTTTTATACTAGCATATAGAAAGTATATGCAATATTAGGTAAAAAGATATTTATTTAATTTTCTAAAAGATATTTGAATTTTTGAGAATTATAGGAAATTTTTTATATAATAGTATATATATATATATATATATATATATATATATATATATATATATATATATATATATTAATAGTATATATATAAAAAAATATATTAATAGTATATATATATGTGTGTGTGTGTGTGTGTGTGTGTGTGTGTATTTAGGAGTATCTTTGTGTATATATATATATATATATATATATATATATATATATATATAAACCAACAGTGAATAGAAACTGTTCACCATCTCCCCTCTCAAACCCGCGCACAGCGCAGCCGCAATCCCTGCAAATTCAAACCCAAAATTTTCCCTAGATTTTAAATCGATTTTGATCAAATCTCTTCCTACTTAGACCTTATCATATGTACTACGGATTAGATCAAACCCTAATTCGAATTAAGGTGTATATCGTTCAAAATTTGATGGAGAACATCAATATTTGAACAAGCTCGAAATTATTCTTCAAAAACTTGAACCCGAACCCTGGGGACTCGTTCTCCTTCCTAGAGCCTCACCCAAACACCCTCGCTGTCCCCGACCCTGGGCGTGCCCATCTGGACCACCGGAACGTCGGCTACGGACACGCGGCATAGCCCTGGCCGCCTGGAACAGAGCTCTGCTCTGTGTCCACCCGACCCCAGGTACCTCTTTTCTTCCTCACCTCGCCGTCGATTTCGGAACCAATGGGTTCTGGATACTAAAACACATAGTTCTACAACCCCTATTGAATAGTTTATGATCTAAGTGATCCTAACATGAGCAATTCGGGTTTGAAATCTTGAAGAAATGTTTTTATCAAAATATGAAAACATAGCAGTAACCCAATCTCAGGACCCCGTTTGGGAGGGAGAGTTAGGCCAGGATAGTTAAAAGTTTATGAAATCCTTTTACACATGTTTGTAGCCAACCTAATCAGCATCGCAACGATGCTTTTAGTTTGGAAATTTTCCAAGTAATCAGTTCTGTAAACAGTTTCAAAAGTTAGGAAAAATAATTTTCAAAAACATCAAAATTTAAGAAATTTTCTTGATACGGCATTCGTCCCGACAAACTGGGCGACGTGATCGCAAATCATAAGCATCGACAGGCGCGTATGGATGTTGTCAATATTTGGGAACTGACGGAACTCGATTTAGTTGTGCACGCGCGACAAAATCGATACGTATTCGTCAAGATACCCCATATCGGCCCTTTGCAAACTAGGCCATAACTTTGTTCACGTTCGTCGTATCGAAATGAAACTTGTGCCAACAGGACCGTGTCATTTTTCTAGTCTTGTGTGCCAAGTTTGGTCCGATTATGAGAGGGTCGACCGGAACGCCCTTTTGGCAGGCCCGCGACCAGATCTAATGGGCAAAATTGTGTATTGCCTACCGAAATCCAACTTTAGACATACGGTTGAGTTTGTCTTTTCAAACCGGACCCGTAGACATATAGTTTAACGACTTTAGAGACCATGGATGCTGACACGCATTTTGGTGCAAAACGGATCCAACGACGAACATCATTTTGATCCGAAATTACGATTTTGCTCCTGTATCCAGAATTAGACTTTTGGACTGGCATTTTAAGACATATCTTTTACACCAAAAATGTTCATGGTGTTTATTTCAGCATCTAAGGACATTTGCGAGATTTGGATTTTTATGATTCATTTATCTGCCGGTCCGAGCTACCTGATGTTGTTCTTTTTGCACACAACCTCAGGCAAGATACCTTACCATATTTACTGCTTATATTTAGTTGTATTTTTAGTTATTGTATATTCTTATCTGCTTATTTCTAGTTCTTCCAGCTGATTTACTTACTTGCTTTCCGTTATACATGATGCAAGTACGAGTTTTATTTTCTTCTTGTCTTTAAATTGTGCATATCGACCTAGAGTTAAGGGACTACCATCTATAGTGTATTTCATAAACCTTGACATAGTTGTATTACGAGATATGTGTGAGATGAGTAGCATGTAGAGGTACTTGTGTGTTGGCTGATCACCCGTGCGCATGCGTTAGGTCTAACTGCCAATAGAGGCATGCTAGAAGACTTGGCAGTTAGTAGAGGTACATGGTCATGGATGCGGCATAGATAGGTGTATTGGGTGGGGAGAACATTTCCTTGTCGTATGGGCTTCTATTACACATTCCCATGTAACCCGGAAGCTCCGTTGGAGATACGGGTATGCTTACCCCCTGAGGTTGGCCATTAACATTTTTGAATGTTATGCGCTTAGTCACTAGTGCCTAAGAGGGGACTATACCAGATCTTATTTATAGCCAGGGCTCATGCGACTAAAGGTTTGTTCTTAACTTCATGGACACAGTAGAATGATTAAGTGACCTCAGTTGATGTCATGTCACCCTCATTCCAATAGTAGCATGAAACAATATCGCATCATGGGTTAGTGTGCTACCCCTTGTCCTTGTTTGGTTGTAGGGGTAGTCCACTGTTTCGATGATAAGATATTGGGCCTTGTTATGATTAGAAATATTTTACTTTACTTGTGACTTGTGACATATTATATATATTCAGTTTATTATGGCATATTCTTCTTGTATCTTATTACGTCCCTCTGAGGACCTGGTGATCTCTCCAGGTGTGTGCTTTGTGACTTTTCGCAGGTGTTATAGCCAAGGCCGTGATCTTCTTCATTCCTTCGAAGATGATTGCTCTTGGTTCGTCCTGCTATTTTATCCATCCTTTCTTTGTATATTTTTTCTCATTTAAAATGGTAGGTAGTGGATTTGTCTCCGCCCAACTACATGTATAAATGACAAAATTCATAGTTGATTTATATTATTATTCTTTTATTTTGTGGATGAGATTTAAAGTCATGGTTTACTGCATTTTATAGCTTATGTATACATACGACGGTTCCATATATTGGAGTATACTTCAAATGTATATAGCTGACATGTCTACGAACTTAGTCCTAAGTATTTTGGGACTGGGGCGTTACATATTTTTGTGGTGGCCATGCAGGTCGAGTTTGTCACTTCGGTTACGTTACTGTGCCGATGTGAGCCAGCATATAGGATTAGAATCTAGGAATCTCATCCACAAGCTTGACTTCCTTCATTGAATTCCATTTTCGAACTCTCGTTTGACAGCTTTGATTTGCCTCTTGTTTGATCCCTTTCTACCGTAAGCATATCTTTCCTTCCATGCTTGATAAAAGGTAGGAAGGTGACTCATATTAGGTATACGTGTATAATGCTCAATTACTTACTAGTTGAACTCTTATAAGTTGGGTAGTATGCCTCATAACTTATCACTCTATTGGTCCTTGCAACCCATTAAAGAGGATTTTTAAGAAGATTACCTAGACTATAGTGCTTAAAGATCCATGGCTCATCGTTCAACCAAGGCCTGAGAAGAAAAAAAATAGTAGGACAACTTAGAGGCACGAACACCGGACGAGTCTTAGAGTTTGATGAACTTGAACTACTTGTGTTTTCTTTCAATCATAAATCTCGCGTACTTATATTTTTACTATCTTGACTAACGCTGCAATTATAGCCTAGTTTTTGCACGCTTATTCTTGATCGAGCTTGTTCAGGACATGTGTTTGTTGGGGATGCCCGCTAACATATTATCTAATTAGTATCGGTGTATTATGGTCTGATCAACCTTAGTGCACTTGGTTTGCTTTTTCTATGATTATCACATATGGATTGAGGTATAGATGCCTCTAGGATCTCATCCGTCACTGCCTAGACAATTATTCTTGAAATTATTCAATCGTCGTTCGAACCCCGTATTTGCATTCGATTCCCCCTCCCTTGAACTCCTTACTGTTTCGCCTTTACTTATTTCGGAAAAACAATTGCTTCTATTTAAGGAAAGATAGACCCAGAATATTTCCCTTATTTTGCCATACCACCTATGGCCATGAAGACTATATATACTCAATCATTTTCCATCTATTTGAACCTGGAAAAATGATCTTTAGACTGGATTCATATCTTCTATATCATATTATCTACTATGTTGTATGGTATTCTTTATAATCAGGAGTCGATGCACAATATCATGACTTTGATATTCCTTCTAACCTCATTAATCCCAAAATCGTGTCTTAGCTTCTAGAGTGAGAAGATTATAAGCCTTCTAAATTTTAGGATATAATAGTAGTATCGATTGATTAAAATAAGTGGTTTCCATTAGGGTGATAATTAGTGCCTCAAGAACTCCCACTTTCTATTTGGATCATTTGGTGTCACCAACCGTGACATTGATATTCGGAGCACGAGACCAGCTGTTAC
>JANAVB010005369.1:0-37500 GCA_029216955.1 Iris pallida | reverse complement strand
GGATGAATTTGCACAATTAAAATCATAGGGGACAAAATTAGACATCTATGGTTTGTTCTATATGTCATACATGCGGTGAAATTGAAATAGAGCACCAGAAGGTACGTTTTGTGGAACATGTATGTCATGTGTATAGTTTGACTTATCTAGTTCATGAGTGTAAAATTTATTGGAAGAAAAGGCTAATGTTGCGCTTCAAATATCAAAGTCACGGTAGAGGTCATTAGGTGATACAGATAGGAGTGGGCGCTATGAACCACTGATTTATTAGCCCAAGTGGAATCAATCTATCCCAATCATTTGCTAATTCATAGACAACTTCTGTTTCTTAGAGAGGCTTGCAGTCTAGGCATTTCAAAAAATTTGTTCTCGAAACTAAGCAAAGACACGATACTATGATAGAATGGAAATTTATAGGATTACGGTCGCAATCTTTGTACATTGATTGTTGGAATAATCGCACTATAAACTAGAAATGATATACAATACGTAGAGAAGTCATGTATGGAGCTCGTGCCGTTATTTGGAGCAATTTGGAAAAAGTAGTTGTATATGTCATTCTTCATTCCCAAATTTGCGATTTTAATAATGACACACGAACCGAGGGTAGCAGGTTTAACTCTTCTTATGGCCTATGCAAGATTATAGTCGAGGGTAACGACCTTTATAATTCGTCAAGAATACCTTGGATGACTAAATCCCTAATTTCCTACCTATAACAAGCTTACTCGTTAATGGCTATAAGGTTACTAATGGCGTCAAAGGTAGTACTTTGCGATAATACTGCTAACTAATAAGTCCAAATTTTTTTTCTAGGAAATGATGGGTTAAGCGAGACAACTAAACTATTAAGGATGCTGCTCCACTATCAACTAGTGTCTTAACAATAAATGGCATATCTAAGATAATGCTCTATGTGATTGCTCTATGTTGTTGCTGAGATTCGACAGATTGTCTAAATCGACCTGCTCCTAGTATTCTAGCTGGTAATAAGGCTAGGTTGATCAAAGCATAAATCTTTGATTGAATGGATCTTGGGTTTGATCTATATTGGCTGGAAAAGATTCTATAAAATCAATCTGAACCATTTCTATTTGGTTGGGGTAACCTAGAATAGGTTCCAACTCAAGTGGTTGGGCTAGTTTCTAATCGGGTTGGTTAACTAGGTTCTTTAAGTCCAAAAATGTACCTTCTGTGACTTTTGAGTTTAAGTAACACAAGAAGACTCAATTGAGTGGCACACTAGTGGCATGTGAGTAGTGGGCTTCGAGTAGATCACAACCATATATTGGGTCGAAAGATTTGAGTCGAGATTGAGTCTCTAATTGAAGTCGAAAAGTATATCAGTTTTATGGTAAGGGTTATAGCTAGTCCTTTTTGACCTGAAAGTCGTATCATAAAAATAGAGTACAAGAGGGCATGTTTTAGTAGGACATGATATGTCTACATGAATGTGGACTCGTCTAGATCTTGCAGGTGCAATTTGTTGGAAGGTAACAGCTGGTCTCGTGCTCCGAATATCAATGTCACGGTTGGTGACACCAAATGATCCAAATAGAAAGTGGGAGTTCTTGAGGCACTAATTATCACCCTAATGGAAACCACTTTTTAATCAATCGATACTACTATTATATCCTAAAATTTAGAAGGCTTATAATCTTCTCACTCTAGAAGCTAAGACACGATTTTGGGATTAATGAGGTTAGAAGGAATATCAAAGTCATGATATTGTGCATCGACTCCTGATTATAAAGAATACCATACAACATAGTAGATAATATGATATAGAAGATATGAATCCAGTCTAAAGATCATTTTTCCAGGTTCAAATAGATGGAAAATGATTGAGTATATATAGTCTTCATGGCCATAGGTGGTATGGCAAAATAAGGGAAACATTCTGGGTCTATCTTTCCTTAAATAGAAGCAATTGTTTTTCCGAAATAAGTAAAGGCGAAACAGTAAGGAGTTCAAGGGAGGGGGAATCGAATGCAAATACGGGGTTCGAACGACGATTGAATAATTTCAAGAATAATTGTCTAGGCAGTGACGGATGAGATCCTAGAGGCATCTATACCTCAATCCATATGTGATAATCATAGAAAAAGCAAACCAAGTGCACTAAGGTTGATCAGACCATAATACACCGATACTAATTAGATAATATGTTAGCGGGCATCCCCAACAAACACATGTCCTGAACAAGCTCGATCAAGAATAAGCGTGCAAAAACTAGGCTATAATTGCAGCGTTAGTCAAGATAGTAAAAATATAGTACGCGAGATTATGATTGAAAGAAAACACAAGTAGTTCAAGTTCATCAAACTCTAAGACTCGTCCGGTGTTCGTGCCTCTAAGTTGTCCTACTATTTTTTTTCTTCTCAGGCCTTGGTTGAACGAGGGCCATGGATCTTTAAGCACTATAGTCTAGGTAATCTTCTTAAAAATCCTCTTTAATGGGTTGCAAGGACCAATAGAGTGATAAGTTATGAGGCATACTACCCAACTTATAAGAGTTCAACTAGGTAATTGAGCATTATACACGTATACCTAATATGAGTCACCTTCCTACCTTTTATCAAGCATGGAAGGAAAGATATGCTTATGGTAGAAAGGGATCAAACAAGAGGCAAATCAAAGCTGTCAAACGAGAGTTCGAAAATGGAATTCAATGAAGGAAGTCAAGCTTGTGGATGAGATTCCTAGATTCTAATCCTATATGCTGGCTCACATCGGCACAGTAACGTAACCGAAGTGACAAACTCGACCTGCATGGCCACCACAAAAATATGTAACGCCCAGTCCCAAAATACTTAGGACTAAGTTCGTAGACATGTCAGCTATATACATTTGAAGTATACTCCAATATATGGAACCGTCGTATGTATACATAAGCTATAAAATGCAGTAAACCATGACTTTTATCATCCACAAATAAAAGAATAATAATATAAATCAACTATGAATTTTCATTTTACATGTAGTTGGGCGGAGACAAATCCACTACCTACCATTTAAATGAGAAAAATATACAAAGAAAGGATAAAATAGCAGGACGAACCAAGAGCAATCATCTTCGAAGGAATGAAGAACACGGCCTGGCTATAACACCTGCGAAAAGTCACAAAGCACACACCTGGGATATCCAGGTCCTCAGAGGGACGTAATAATATACAAGAAGAATATGCCATAATAAACGAATATATATAATATGTCACAAGTCACAGTAAAGTAAATATTTCTAATCTAACAAGCCCATATCTTATCGAAACAGTGGACTACCCCTACAACCAACAAGGACAAGGGGTAGCACACTAACCCAATGCGATATTGTTTCGCTACTATTGGAATGAGGGTGACATGACATCAACTGAGGTCACTTAATCATTCTACTGTGTCCATGAAGTTAAGAACAAACCTTTAGTCGCATGAGCCCTGGCTATAAATAAGATCTGGTATAGTCCCCTCTTAGGCACTAGTGACTAAGCGCATAACATTCAAAAATGTTAATGGCCAACCTCAGGGGGTAAGCATACCCTATCTCCAACGGAGCTTCCGGTTTCATGGGAATGTGTAATAGAAGCCCATACGACAAGGAAATGTTCTCCCCACCCAATACCCTATCTATGCCGCATCCATGACCATGTACCTCACTAACTGCACAAGTCTTCTAGCATGCCTCTATGGCAGTTAGACCTAACGCTATCGACAGGGTGGATCAGCCAACACACAAGTACCTCTACATGCTACTCATCTCACACAATCTCGTAATACACTATGGTCGGTTTATGAAATACACTATAGATGGTAGTCCCTTAACTCTAGTCGATATGCACAATTTAAAGACAAAAGAAAATAACTCGTACTTGCATCATGTATAACGGAAAGCAAGTAAGTAATCAGCTGGAAGAACTAGAAATAAGCAGATAAGAATATACAATAACTAAAAATCAACTAATATACAGTAATATGGTAAGGTATCTTGCCTGAGGTTGTGCAAAAAACAACATCAGGTAGCTCGGACCGGCAGATAAATGAATCATAGAAATCCAAATCTCGCAAATGTCCTTAGATGCTGAATAAACACCATGAACATTTTTGGTGTAAAAGATATGTCTTAAAATGCCAGTCCAAAAGTCTAATTCTGGATACAGGAGCAAATCGTAATTTCGGATCAAAATGTCGTCGTTGGATCCGTTTTGCACCAAAATGCGTGTCAGCATCCATGGTCTCTAAAGTCGTTAAACTATATTCTACGGGTCCGGTTTGAAAAGACAAACTCAACCGTATGTCTAAAGTTGGATTTCGGTAGGCAATACACAATTTTGCCATTAGATCTGGTCGCGGGCCTGCCAAAAGGGCGTTCCGGTCGACCCTCTCATAATCGGACCAAACTTGGCACACAAGACAGAAAAATGACACGGTCCTGTTGGCACAAGTTTCATTTCGATACACGAACGTGAACAAAGTTATGGCCTAGTTTGCAAAGGGCCGATATGGGGTATCTTGACGAATACGTATCGATTTTGTCGCGCGTGCACAACTAAATCGAGTTCCGTCAGTTCCCAAATATTGACAACATCCATACGCGCCTGTCGATGCTTATGATTTGCGATCACGTCGCCCAGTTTGTCGGGAGACGAATGCCGTATCAAGAAAATTTCTTAAATTTTGATGTTTTTGAAAATTATTTTTCCTAACTTTTGAAACTGTTTACAGAACTGATTACTTGGAAAATTTCCAAACTAAAAGCATCGTTGCGATGCTGATTAGGTTGGCTACAAACATGTGTAAAAGGATTTCATAAACTTTTAACTATCCTGGCCTAACTCTCCCTCCCAAACGGGGTCCTGAGATTGGGTTACTGCTATGTTTTCATGTTTGATAAAAACATTTCTTCAAGATTTCAAACCCGAATGCTCATGTTAGGATCACTTAGATCATAAACTATTCAATAGGGGTTGTAGAACTATGTGTTTTCAGTATCCAGAACCCATTGGTTCCGAAATCGACGGCGAGGGTGAGGAAGAAAAGAGGTACCTGGGGTCGGGTGGACACAGAGCAGAGCTCTGTTCCAGGCGGCCAGGGCTATGCCGCGTGTCCGTAGCCGACGTTCCGGTGGTCCAGATGGGCACGCCCAGGGTCGGGGACAGCGAGGGTGTTTGGGTGAGGCTCTGGGAAGGAGAACGAGTCCCCAGGGTTCGGGTTCAAGTTTTTGAAGAATAATTTCGAGCTTGTTCAAATATTGATGTTCTCCATCAAATTTTGAACGATATACACCTTAATTCGAATTAGGGTTTGATCTAATCCGTAGTACATATGATAAGGTCTAAGTAGGAAGAGATTTGATCAAAATCGATTTAAAATCTAGGGAAAATTTTGGGTTTGAATTTGCAGGGATTGCGGCTGCGCTGTGCGCGGGTTTGAGAGGGGAGATGGTGAACAGTTTCTATTCACTGTTGGTTTATATATATATATATATATATATATATATATATATATATATATATATATATACACAAAGATACTCCTAAATACACACACACACACACACACACACACACATATATATATATACTATTAATATTTTTTTTTTATATATATACTATTAATATATATATATATATATATATATATATATATATATATATATATATATATATATACTATTATATAAAAAATTTCCTATAATTCTCAAAAATTCAAATATCTTTTAGAAATTAAATAAATATCTTTTTACCTAATATTGCATATACTTTCTATATGCTAGTATAAAAATTGTATAGGAGAAACATAAGTTATTAAATTCATTCCTAGAAACCTTTCTAGTATCCAAATAATAAATAAATATTTCTAAAAGATTTAAAACATTTTATAAAATATATTATCACAAAAGTTTTGTACCAGTTTAATATAGTAATCTTTACTACCCGTAAAATAAACAAGTTTCTAATTAAATTCAAGCTTTATTTATAATAAGTTAAAATACCATAAACAATATTAATTAAAAATAAAAAAATCTACTAAATTTTAGGGGGTTTACACAGTATATCGAAATTGCCGGTATTTGCGCCCCAACCACTGGAAGATCATACATGAGCTCCTGAAGCCATTCTGCTTCCTCCGCTGCGGTATCAAGTGCAAAGATCTCAGATTTCATAGTCTGCTTCTTCGACCTCTATGATATAGCAGCTCCATCCATTGTGAAAATTAATCCCCCTATGGACCTCTCGCTCTCCAACTCTGAGCACCAGCTGGCATCACTGAAGCCTTCTACTACCGGCGGCTCTTCGCTGAAGTACAGTGTATATGTCTAAGTCTTCTTGAGATATCTCATAACACGCTTCGTAGCTTTCCAGTGCTCAACGCCTGGATTGCTAGTGAATCGACTCAGCATTCCCACGACGAAAGCTATGTCAGGCCTAGTGGCAGTAGTAGCATACATTAAACTCCCGATGACGCTAGCATACTCCAATTGCCTGATGCTTTCCTTCGAGTTTGGCTCCAGCTTTTAGTCACCTTGGTACGTTGTATCAATTATAGGAAGATCATGATACCCATATCGAGTGAGCATCTTCTCAATGTAATGAGACTGCGATAGTGCCAATCCAGTGTCTGTCCGGATGATCTTGAGTCCCAAGATAACATCAGCATCTCCCAAGTCCTTTATACTGAACTTTGTCGAGAGGAACTTCTTTGTCTCCGTGACACAGCTTATATCCGTACCTAGGATTAGCATGTCATCCACATATAGACATAAGATGACTCCTCTTCCGTCAGCAAATTTCGTATAGATACACTTGTCTGTTTTGCTGACCCTGTAGCCATTTGACCTTATGACTTTGTCAAACTTCTCATGCCATATTTTGGGAGCTTGCTTTAAATCGTACAGAGATTTTACCAACTTGCAGACTTTATCTTCAAAACCTCTGACGACAAATCCTTCTGGCTATTACATATAAATCTTTTCGGTCAACTCGCCATTTAGGAATGTCGTTTTCATATCCATCTGATGTATCACCAGCTTGTGTATTGCTGCAAGAGCAATTAACAATCTAATGGTTATCATCCGGGCTACTGGAGCATACGTGTCAAAGTAGTCGATCCCCTGCTTCTGAGAAAACCCCTTGGTCACTAGCCTGGCCTTGAACTTGTCAATGGTTCCATCAGCTTTAATCTTCTTCTTGAAGATCCACTTGCATCCGATGGATTTTGCTCCTTCGGGTAAATCAATCAACACCCAAGTGTTATTAGAGGTGATTGAGTCAATTTTATTGTCTATCGCCTCCTTCCAGAAGACAGCATCTTTGGTCTTCATCGTCTCATCATAGGTAAGCGGATCTGCTTTCATATGATAGGTGACATAGTCATCTTCGAAGTTCTTCGACCTTCTTGCTCGCTTCATTCACGGCTCAGCGAGTTCTGGTTCAATTGTTGTCTCCTTACTAACAACTTCATCTTGGACTACTGGCTTATTTGAGATCTCAATCTCCTTTGCTCCTTCATTATTCTCCAGAATGTCTATGAGAATAATGTTCTTGTGCCTTGCAAACTTGACTTCAAAGTATTCAGCATCGCGAGATTCGATGATATGATTTGACTCAATATCAAGAAATATCCGAGCATCACTCTTCTCGGCATACCCCAAGAAGATCATCTTCGTAGTCCTTATCCCCAATTTCTGAATCTTCAGATCTGGGGGCTTCACATAAGCCAGACACCCCCACACTTGAATGACATTCAAGTTAGTCTGACTTTGAACCAGAGTTCATGAGAAGTTATATCTGAAGTTGCATGTGGCACTCTATTCAGAATAAAAGTGGCCGTCAATGCAGCTTCTCCCTAGTAGCATTTTGGAAGACTCACAGTTAGCAGTATTGAGTTCATCATTTCTGTCAACGTTCGGTTCTTCCTCTCTGTTACTCCGTTAGATTGAGGAGAATATGGAGCAGTAGTCTCGCTGATGATTCCATGTTTTTGTAGAACGATACGAATTCATGAGACCGATATTCTCTACCTCGATCACTTCTTAGCCTATTGAGTTGTTGTCCAGTTTGTCGTTCCTCGGTCCTGAGCTTCTTAAACTTCTCGAACGCTTCATTTTTAGATTTGAGCAAGTAGACGAACGCGTACTTTGAGAAGTCATCGATGAAGGTTATAAAAGACTTTATCCCGACCTTTGTAGAGAATTGCTTGAAGTTACAAATATCTGAGTGCACCAACTCCAGAAGATCTGTGCTTCGATTAACCCGATGAAAGGGTTTTCTTGTGATCTTCGTCTGAGCACATACTTCACACTTCTCTACCTTACCCTCACATTTGGAGATAAGTTCTAGACTAGACGTTTTGTGTATCCTTTTACAATGAACATGTCCTAGCCTATTATGCCACAACTCAAGAGAATAATTAGAAAGAGCGACTATATTTATTTCATTTGACTGGCTTACAAGCTAAATTTTAAACATCCCTTCGGTTTGAAAAGCCTTTCCGAAGTATGTTCCCTTTTTGGATATCACCATCTGGCCAGCATTAATGTCCACCCTCAAGCCTGCGTTGCTAAATAGGCTCCTAGAGATCAGGTTCTTGGCAACCACCGAAACATGTTTTACACCTTGAAGCATCAGAGTGTTCCAGGTAGTGAGTTTCAGATCCATAGTTCCGATCCCTAGAACTTCAGCTTGAGCCTAATTTGCCATGATAACTTTCTCAGAAGTTGGCTGGTACGTAACAAACCATTCATTGCCAGAACTGACATGGCATGTCGTACCAGTATCTATCCACCAGTCAGAGTCAGCCCCCATAGCTGTGACCTGAGCGATCATAGCAACAATGTTAGAAACCATGAAAACCTTACTAGGCTCACCTTGTTCTGATTGTTTGGGCTTGGATTTGTATCCACTCTTATAATGAACCTTCTTGCCACAGTTGAAGCAAGTCACGTGGGACTTGGACTTCTGTTGCTTGAACGAAGGACCCTTCACTTTCAGATTAGTGGAGTCCTTTTTGTGATGAGAAGCCGCCTGCTTCCCCTTGAACTCTCTTGTCTGCACCAAGTTGGCATTAACCAGTTGTTTGGACAGAGATTCCATCTTCTGTTGAGATCGCATCTCGTCCTCAACGTGGATCTCTTGTAGGAGATCTTCTAAGCTAATGTCCAACTTCTTTCGATGCATTTTGCATAGAAATTGCTCCATCCATCAGAAAGTTTCGAGACGATCCCTCCAACGACAAACTTGTCGACGAGGGACATTTTCTCGTCATCCAGCTTCTGGCGCAACTACAAGAATTTCTTCACTTGAGGCAACATCGCCTTCTTGTCTTCGAAGAGCCACTTGTGGTACTTATCGACGATAAAGATTTTGGACCTATTTTTGTCGTCTTCAAAAAGCTTTCCCAAAGACTACCAGATATCTTTGGCCTTCACCTTCTTAGAATATGACTCTGCCAGAGAATCTTCCATAGAATTGAGAATCAGCAGTTTGCAGATGCTGTTTTCTCTCTTCTATTTACTCTGCTTGACTTGTGCAGCAGCAATATCATCTGCAGTACCACCTTCTAAAATCGTCGGTTCATCCTCAATCAACACATGGTCGACGTCCTCGAGTTGAAGATTAAGGGTGATCTTTCTCTTCTAGATTTGAAAGTGTTCTCCGTCGAATTTCTCTAACTTATTAAAGCTAGTATCGATGAGAGAGGCATGAGAGTTTTCCATCTTCTGATTTAGCTTTGAGATTGTTAGACCCTGGACGTGATTTTAGAAAAAAACTCTTGTGAGATGGTTGCAGCACTTCAAGGAAGGTGCAAAACATAAATCCTAGGAGGATTTTGGGAACGAAAAATCTAAAAAGATTTTCTTAATAGTTTCAAACGAATAATAAAAAAATCGTTATATAAGAAACCCTGCTGGGGTATTAAGAACATCGGCGCTCAAAGCTAGATCCGCCCACACGGTCAACTTCTAGGAACCAGCAAGTTCAAAAGAACTCTGGAACGCTCTACCAATCTGCTCACGGACGGAATCCTCGAAAAGATGTCAATTTTTAAGTGGCATCGGTGCAAGAGCTCTATCTTCTTTCTGTGGAAAATTTCTTGAAGTGATCTCCCCTCCGAGAGAGAAGAGAGACTATATATATAAGGTCTCTCTATAACTGCCCAGATCCGGAACGTGCGCGACGTTTGAATGTCAGATCCGAAATTATTGGATCCGTTATCGTACGTTCCGAAACGGTTTCGCCACGTCCTACGCGAAACAATGCCACTGCACGCGAACACCATATTGTGCCACTGCGTACATGTGTGCACGTGCAGCGCCCATTGCTCATGTGCGCATGTGCAACTGCACAAGGCGTACATAGTACGCACCTGCACCAATCGCTCCCGTGTGCACTTGCGTGACACATGCCAACCGCGTGGCCCCTCTGAGAGAGAAAAGAGACTCTATATATAAGGTCTCTCTGTAACTGCCTAGATCCGGAATGCGCACGACGTTTGAATGTCAAATCCGAAATTATCGGATCCATTATCGCACACTACAAAACGGTTCAGTCACGCCGTGTGCAAAATAGCACCACTGAGCACCACTGCACGAGCACCATTTTTTACCACTACGTATATGTGTGTGCACGGCCAGCACCCATTGCTCATGTGCGCATGCACAACTGCACAAGGTGCGCACAGTACACACCTCCGCCAGTCGCGCCTGCACATACTTGCGCGATATGCGCGAACCGCGTGCCATCTGGCCGCGCCAACTGGCGCGCCATCTGGACGGCAAACGGCTGCGTAAGAGGCTCACGCAATGAGCGCAACTTAAGCGTGCTATGTGTAGTGCCCCGTCCCGCTCAGTCAATAAGAGGAATCGGAACGCCGACGGCGTTCGGACTTAGCCTTGCAATGGTGACTCGAAGGCCCGCTCGGTCGAGGTGACTCCTCGCTCAGGTGGGGTAGTTTCGGTGGACTTGCCTCATCTTAGCCTTCGCATAATAAATCGCGTGTTTTCAACTTGCACAAGTTAGGCTTGATAATAAAAGAGACGCATCCACATAGCTAAGGGAATAATCCCAAGTCGAGTTGAATTGAGTTAGAATTTGGATAGGTCCAACGGTCGGCTTAGAGTTGGTGCACAGTGTGCTTTGAAAATGATACTCCGTCCTTCGTCCCATGGCTTGGGAGAAGGAAAAGTTGGACTTCGCCACAAGATAAGAGTTAGCCTAAGTCATAGGTGTCGCCCGCATAAATGCTTCATAAAGCATGTACGGTTCCATTGTCCAAGGCTTGACGCAGCCCTTGTTCGTCAAGTTGTTGCACGATTAAGTTAGGGTGAGTTATGATAGGCTATCGAAGTCTTTTCTAAGCACTGTCCCATATTTTCTGCGGTTGTCGAAATTACTTGGTTCCACGACCGTAAGGCCCGTTGTATAGGTATATCTTGGGCGGTAATATCATCCAGAACATCAATTGGTGTACTATATCAATGAGTCGAGTCGAATGCGTGCACGATCAGAAGACAATGTTTGGGCCTAAGATTTGGCTGTAACGTAGACACCGTGCTTCGGCACAAGATGTAGCGTCAAGTCTTAAGTTGTTGGCATATAAGTTGCATAAGTTGGATTTGAGTCATCTTGAGTTTAAGTCAAGAAACGCCACAAGGCAAAGTCGGTCGAGTGACACTTAGTCCACAAGTCTTGATTGGGTCAGTTGGTGATTAAAGTAGCAAGGGCCGCGAGGCAGTAATATGGTTATGTCACACTGAGTTTGCGAGGCACGACACAATGGACTTATAAAATGGTCACGTGAAAATTGGGTACTATCGTGTAGTCGCGTCTCTGATTATGTGCCGAAAGGCAAGCATGACATGATAGGTTAACGTTGTTGGTACGAAAATAGTCTAAAGACAAATTATGTGTTGGCGTTGTTATTGCAAGCACGGGATGGTCTAGAGACACAAAATAGGCCAAGACGTCTATCCTAAAACTGATCCTAAGGCAAGACTAGAAAGACAATTGAAAAGAAGTGACTATGTTGCACAAAGTAAATTAACGTGTTGGTTTTGTATGGGTGGATGAGGAGCTCATTCCACCAGTACAGTTGAGTACTGACACCCACACAGTGTTTATATGCAGGAATATGTAGAGGCTCGTAGCGCGGAGCTCGCTTGGATGAGTCGAGACACGGAGTTCCTTGGCGATTCGAGGTGTGCGACCACATGGAGTCAGGACTTATACGGGACATAATGTATGGACATCGCCTATCTAAACCTTCCACCGGCCTACTCAAGACATGTATTGAGAGATGAGATAGAGAGAGAGAGCTGAGTGACTTGTAATATGAGTAGAGTGAGCTTGAGTGATTGTAATCTTGGCCTTGTGCTCCATTGTAATCCTTGTTTTAATATCAATAAAATACATCTTTTGAATGACTTGTGTTTTATTCTAAATTTCTGCTGGCATAATCAATGTCTCTGCTTGAGACTTCTGTGTGATGACCCCATCGCAGCCGCTATAATCGGCCATTATAGTACCCGTCTTGTACGAGCGCAATCTAGACTCGTGCGGCATCACGCCTTAGCGAGGACGATCGCTCCTATGGGAGCAGAACGTAACATAGTGGTATCAGAGCACGGCTTTATGTCCTTGGACTATCGATTGAATTCTTTAACTCTGTTGCTTCCGCAAGTTGATATCGTTGGTGCGCTCTCTCTCAAATGTCCCACAGGATGTCCATACATGTAACGCCCCAGTCCCAAAATATGTAGGACCAAGTACGTAGACATGCCAGCTGTATACATACGAAATACATGAACCTCGTATGTATACATAAGCTGTAAATGTAGTAATCCAAGACAACTAAATCTCATCCACAAAGTTAAATAATGATATAAAGCAACTTTGAGTTTGTCAAGTACACAATAGTTGGGCGGAGACAAAGTCCACTACCAACCAAATTAAATATGGAAAAATATACAAGGAAAGAATTTAGCAAGCGAGAGCAATGGCGAGTCCAAGAGCAATCATCACGAAGGAAGGAATGGCCTTAGCTAGAGCACCTGTAAGAAATCACGAAAACACACACCTGGGGAAAAATAGGTCCTCAGAGGGACGTAAAAAGACACATAATATCATGCCATAAACTGAATAGTAAGAGCTTAATAGAAAACATGCATGCGTAAAGGTTCCTAACCATTCTATGTGATATACACCTTGAGAAGACAACGTTCTACGCAGGAGCTTATAGTGTTCAGCATAGATGGAGAGAGAGTAGTAGTAGGTAGCGCTCATAAGAGGTACTATCAACTATGGGCAGAAAGTAGTTCTCATATGAGAACTATCGGCCCCGGGGCAGTAAGTAGCGCTCATCCGAGACACTATCGGCCCAAATCTATATGTGTACTGAACAGGTAGCCCCTACGCTAATAACTGTCTTCCCGCCTCCCAATGATACTATGCATGCGTCGCCTCCACGACACTGTTTAATCCTTAATAACTGCCAAGTCTTCTACCAAAAATCTATTAGCAGTTACATCCTAACGTACGACCTTTATGCACCGATGTACGGTCGATACGCAAGTCCGAAGCTATATGCGACTCGCAGCTCACACACAACCCGTGACACGTCGTGACAGTTCATGAGATGCACTTAAACATACGGTCGTCCCTTAACACTAAGTCAATTGCACAAAATATAGTAATTTGTATCTACATATAATTTAAAAGAAAACAACTTGAAAATAAACACAACATGCATGTTATTGAGTAGTAATTTAAACAGTAAAGGCAAGGTGTCTTGCCTGGTGTAACGACTGGTGTGGTGCGCTGTTCCGTCAAGTCTTGTTGTCCAATAGCCGGGTCAATGTGTAAGGGTCCGATGTTACAAAAAATAGGAGAGCACAATTTAATCATGACCAACCTTGAATATAATAATAGGAAATCTTGGTGAAAGATACTTTGTACTATTTTTAGAGAAAAAGTTTAAATATCTAAAAAGATATTTTTGGTAAAATAGCTTTAGATAAATACTTTAAAGTAGAAAAATCTTTTTAGGCAAAAACTAAGTAAAATAAAATATTTAGATAGTGAAACTATATTTTTATTAGCAAAAATAATTTATATAATTATTTTAAAAATATTTAAAAATATAATCGTTTTATTATTCGAAAACTATATTTCTTTTGTGTAAAAAAATATATGTAGATTTGATAATTAACAATAATACTAGTACATTGAAATAATAATAATAATAATAATCATAATAATAATAATACTAATAATATTAATAATGATAATAATAATAATATAATGATAATACTAATAATAATAATTATAATGGTAATAACAGTATAATAATAATAATAATAATAATAATAATAATAACCTAATAATTAATAATAATATCTAATAATAATAACAGTATATAATAATAGGAATAATAATAAATGATAATAATATATAATAATGATAATATACTCAACCTTTTATTTCCTAATCCTAACATACACAGAGAGAGAGAGAGAGAAGAGGGGAATAGGGTTAGGGAAATCGGGAGATTACCGGAGCGGCGGCGGTGTGCGACGTCGGAGGTCGGCGGAGGGAAGCGCGTACCAGCGACGGCCCAGCCCGATCTCGACGGTGGAACGCTCGGAGGGCGGCGCGCGGGGAAGATCGGCGCGCAGCTAGACGGCGGCGGTGGCGCCGGCCGGCGCTGGTGGCGCTGGCGACTGGGTCGGCGGCTGGCGCGGCGCGGCGAGGTGCGGAGGACGGAGCTGCGCAAGGCTCGGCCAAGATCGGCGCCCACCGCAGCTGTGGTCCCGTGCTCGAGCACGGCTGACTGGAAGGGTGGCCCGGCGGAGAACCTTTGAGTACGGTGGCGCTCTGAGTCGAGACCAGGCGGCGGTTCGAGGGACCGGGGCTCGACGCATGGCCGATGGTCAGGTACGCCCCTATCATTGCGGTGGTGGTATTGTCTCGGCTGTGGGCCGATTGCGGATGGGATAAGAGGAGGAGATGGTGGCCAGGGATGGCCTGGCCAAGTGTGGCCGAGGCGGTGGTTCCGGGGAAACAGTGGTGACTAGAGGGGTGATTTTGGTTGGATGGGTAGCCAGGGTTGGCAGTCGGCCAGAAGAAACTAGGGCGGCGATGGCTGTGTAGGAGGAGGGCTTGGTCGGGTGGCGGAGATACGGGTGGTTCTGTTGACTGGTGTTGTGGTCGATGGAGTTGCTGGTATTGGCTGGGTGTGCCGGTAGTTTGGGAGCCCGCGGGGGACGGAGTGACGGTGAAGACGGTGGTTCTCGTGTACATGGCGGTGGCAGCGGTGTATTGGAAGACTATGGAGGTGATGATCGTGTGTCGGGATTGTCGACACGGAGGAGGATGTGGTGTATATGTAATTGAAAATAATGGAGGAAGGGATATACACAGACACGATGCACATGCACTTTTCTGGAAAATTTTGGATGATAAGAGTTCATGGAGGAGTACCTGCCTATATATAGGATGTGGAAATTCCCATTTGGATAGGATTAGGAAAAGATTTAATCCCCAATAAATAATTGCTACTAATAAATTTAAATCTAAATTCAAATCTAATTCCAATTCCAAATCAAATCTAAACCCAATTAAATCTAATTAAATTC
Source organism: Iris pallida (assembly GCA_029216955.1). Lineage (NCBI taxonomy): Eukaryota > Viridiplantae > Streptophyta > Magnoliopsida > Asparagales > Iridaceae > Iris > Iris pallida. Next base: position 21,872 of record JANAVB010005369.1, on the reverse strand, counting down.
TTGGTTTAAATCAATGGAATAATCAAAATTTCAAATATTTCACTATTTAAATAAATCCATAAATTTGAATCAAGATTTGATTTGCCACAATAATTTCAAAATATATTTTCCAAAAATATAATATAATAATTTCGAAAATAATATTATTATTTAAATGCACTAATAAATAATTAAAACAATATTTATGAAGAATATCATTTTAGTAACTGCTATAAACAAAAAAAATGCTTTCATAAATAAAATCATCAACTTAAAAATTTCAGTATGATAACTAAAAATATTTATTATATATATTATTTTGAAAATAGAAAAATATTTTTCTAAATTATGTACGCTCGCACATAATCGCATTCGTCGAGCAAATTCAAAAAAAGGAAATAAAATTTCGTGCGCGACGTGTAATACGACTACGCGACGTATATTACAAAATTAAAATTCAGTACTAAATTTTTAAAAAAAAATAAATAGTGGAAATTTTAGGGGTTTTACAATACAATAAGTCTATATAATTTGCAAAATGTAGGAAAAATAGTTTTTGACAAGAAACAAAAGATGGTTCGCGTAAGCACGATTGGCTATATCGGACTGGGCATATACACCAAAAGTTGTGTCGACCTTAGAAAAGTCGTATGTGGGATTGAACATGTGTCGAGCAAGAATGAGTTGAACTCGATTGAGTAAAGTGAGATGACTATTGATAGGGGTGCTATCGAACGACGATGTTATCATCAATGCGATATAGATGAGCGTGCTTGAAATTCGAGGAATGGTTCGAACTGAAAATTTGAAGAAGTCAATTTTGATTTGAATGATAGTTTTGAGGATTTGTCGAATGACTTCATCCCTGAGTGGTGTATACGATAGCTTCAGGGATGTCGATCGATTGAGGATGCAGGGTGTCGATGAGTCTATCAACAAGCATCGTACGTACGCAAAGCCTTAGATTGAGTATTGTTGAATAAGTTGTAGTCTTGAAGTTTGACGAGTTGATTCAAACAAAATAGAGATGACGCGTACTGGATAGTGATTGCGCGAGTATGAAATACAAAGTGAGTGATAACAAGATTGAATCGAGGAAAAGTTAGGGTGTACGAAAGAATGACTTGATCGAAGAAATCGATAGGTGGATCATATAGAAAAAGTTAGCACGATTGGATGATAGCATGCATGTGAATGATTTGAACAATTGAGAATGAATATAAGTAATCGGGATGCATGTTGGTCGATGACTTAAGGTAGACGAATGAATATACGTGATTTCAGATTTGATCAAATTAATGATGTAAATGATTCGAGGAATAATGATCAAAATTGATTTTGAATGTCAAAGAGATTATCTAGCTGGATGATAGCATCAGTCGCACGACTCAGAATTCGTTGCAAAATGAAGATCGTCAGGTTATGCATATCATCGATGGTATTGAGGCGTATCAAAGATCGATATGCGATAACTCGGGGTATTCGGATCGGAGAAATGATGATCGTGCAAGTGTTATCGTTCCGATGGATGCTATACTTAGGAGGATGAAAATGATAGTGTCTTGACGGTTACGCTAATAATCACAGCATCGACATTTTTGTCTTGCGTGAGCGCAACCCCAGCCTCGTACATGCGTCACATCGAATTTGGGGGGATCGTTCTACGTGAGCGCTGACGTGGTGATTCATGTCGCGGGGACGATTGAGCTCGAAAAAAATCGAGATATGGCAATTTGGATTGCTTCGACTTACGGTTTGATGCAAAGCTGAATTCGAGGATTAGTCGGATTTGTGATTGACGATTAAGTAAACTTGAGGATTGAGTAGGTCCAATCTGCGTATCGAGAATGAACTAGTCTAGACTCAAGCAAGAGTTACGCCTCGATGGGAATGATTATCCCGCGGTAGCGTTGCATGGTGATTTCATGTCCACCGTGGATAATCGAACTCACGTGAGATCGAGACGTGACATATTGTCAAGCTAGACGACCTTATGATCGATTTCGTGAATTGTAATGAACGATTTAGGGAATACGAAGTGAGAATTGTGGTTTAGCGATGAATTGTGTCGTAGCGTGCTTGACTTGAGAAGGATTGATAGGTGGGTTGTATTGAACGTGTTCGAAGAGATAGACTATGCGAACTGGCTTGTTGGACGAGCGATATTGATATGTTGGAGATTTAGTTGAGCGAACTTACGATAGGATGGCTTTGCTGAATGACTCGGACCCCGTACGACGAATGTTAGGATGTGTGTAGGAAATCTATGCTCGATGTTTAGAAATAGGAGTGATGCGAGCTTGGGTAGAAAATCCTATACTATTAACTTTGGTTTGACCTTTGGATGGTGTCAGTGTTGATATTGTTGTTTGGTAACTATGATTCCAATACTGACGGAAAGACATAGCATAGCGGTTAGTCAGACATCCGAGTGCGGAGCGGTAGGATTATGGAGGCACCACTCAGGAGGCTCGGTTGACATGCACGTATATCAGGGATGCCTGAATAGGTGCATGATCCGACTCGAGTGGTGATGGCGGATTCTCTATCACGAGGCTTGGCTGAAATGTATATATTTTGGGGATGCCTAAAATATATGCATGATCCAACTAAGTGATAAGTTGAATCAAGTGAGACTAGAGGAATGGAATAGTGTCAAGGATTTAGAAATGGAGTTTCGAAGAAATGTTGATAGTAATACGATCATCGAATTGAGACGAACTTGAATGTTGGTTGATCGGTTGGTGTGCCCTACGACTAAGTTAGCGATAAGCACGAGCGTGGCTCGGATTGAGGGAACACATAGGAGTAGGGTGTACGAGAGTCCTTGAATGTTGAAGCAAGTGATAAGTCGATAAGTAAGTACTCAGTTAGTTTCGAGGACGAAACTTTTTCTAAGTTGTGTATGATGTAGTACCCCGTCCCGCTCAGTCAATCGGAGGAATCGAAACGCCGACGGCGTTCGGACTTAGCCTTGCAATGGTGACTCGAAGGCCCGCTCGGTCGAGGCGACTCCTCGCTCAGGTGGGATAGTTTCGATAAACTTGCCTCATCTTAGCCTTCACATAATAAATCGTATGTTTTTAACTTGCACAAGTTAGACTTGATAAAAAAGAGACACATCCACATAGCTAAGGGAATAATCCCAAGTCGAGTCGAATTGAGTTAGAATTTGGAAAGGTCCAATGGTCGGCTTAGAGTTGGTGCACGGTGTGCTTTAAAAATGAAACTCGGTCCTTCGCCCCGTGGCTTGGAAGAAGAAAAAGTTGGTCTTTGCCACAAGCTAAGAGTTAGCCTAAGTCATAGGCGTCGCCCGCATAAACGCTTCATAAAGCATGCGCGGTCCTAGCGTCCAAGGCTTGACGTAGTCCTTGCTCGTCAAGTTGTTGCACGATTAAGTTAGGCTGAGTTATGATAGGCTATCGAAGTCTTTTCTAAGCATTGTTCCATATTTTCTGCAGTTGTCGAAATTACTTGGTTCCACGACCGTAAGTCCCATTTTATATGTATGTCTTGGGCGGTAGTATCGTCCAGAACATCAATTGGTGTAAGACAGGATATCACGGACTTAGTGTTTCTAAGGCACGGGTCAAGGTTGATTCATTTGGAGTTTGGAAAGAAGGGCTTCGAATAGTCGTTCCTGAGTTGATTGAAATGATAGGGCAAGAAAGAAGAAGGCTCGCGACCATGGGTCGTCGAGGCAGTCTCAAATGTGAGAAGTATTGAACTTGGCCCTGAAAGAGATGGTAATACTAGAAGTAGAATGACTGTGTGAGACGTCAGTTCGAGTCGAGTCTTGCATGGTCATTGGACAACTTGTACAAGGTGAGATAATGTTTCTCGAACAACGACCCAGGTGGCCAATGGGACCGTTTTAATAGAGACATGATTAGCAGTGTTGGATGACCGCACGGGTTAGGCGGGGACTTGCAGCGGAGCTCGCTACTCATGCTGGCAAGGGGCATCCGTATAACAAGCTATGGTGTCCAGGATAGTGCTGGACGCTATCCTGGATATGGTAACTAGTTCATATAGATGAGTCGGCATGGGCGGCGATCCGCGTGTATGTCTTTGAATTGAGTCGAGTATTGTGTGCACTATATCAATGAGTCGAGTCGAATGCGTGCACGATCGAAAGACAATATTTGGGCCTAAGATTGGCTGTAACGTAGACATCGTGCTTCGGCAGAGATGTAGCGTCAGGTCTTAAGTTGTCGACATATAAGTTGAATAAGTTAGATTTAAGTCATCTTGAGTTTAAGTTAGAAAACGCCGTAATGCAAAGTCGGTCGAGTGACACTTAGTCCACAAGTCTTGATTGGGTCAGTTGGTGATTAAAGTAGCAAGGGCCGCGAGACGACAATATGCTTAAGTCACACTGAGTTTGCGAGGCACGACACAATGGACTTGTAGCACGGTCACGTGGAAATTAGGAACTATCGTGTAGTCGCGTCTTGATTATGTGCCGAAAGGAAAACACGACATGATAGGTTAACTTTGTTGGTACAAGAAGGGTCTAAAGGCAAAGTATGTGTTGGCGTTGTTGTTGCAAGCACGGGATGGTCTAGAGACACAAAATAGGCTAAGGCTTCTGTCCTAAAACTGATCCTAAGGCAAGACTAGAAAGACAATTAAAAAGAAGGGGACTATGTTGCACAAAGTAAATTAACGTGTTGGTTTTGTATGGGTGGGCGAGAAGCTCATTCCACCAGTACAGTTAAGTACTGACACCCACACAGTATTTATATGCAGGAACAGGTAGAAGCTCGTGGCGCGAAGCTCGCTTGGATGAGTCGAGGCATGGAGTTCCTTGGCGATTCGAGGCGTGCGACCGCGTGGAGTTAGGACTTATACGGGACATAATGTATAGACATCATCTATCTAAAGCTTCCGCCGGCCTACTCAAGACATGTATTGAGTGATAAGAGAGAGAGAGAGCTGAGTGACTTGTAATGTGAGAAGAGTGAGCTTGAGTGATTGTAATCTTGGCCTTGCGCCCCATTGTAATCCTTGTTTTAATATCAATAAAATGCATCTTTTAAATGACTTGTGTTTGCTTTAAAATTTCCACTGGCATATTTAATGTATCTGCTTGGGACTTCTGTGCGACGATCCCGTCGCAGCCGCTGTAATTGGCCGTTATGAAACCCGCCTTGCACGAGTGTAAATCCCTTAAATTTTGATATAAATTATACATTTTTCTTACAATATTTTACAGTAAGTTTTTAGAATTTATAATATTTTGGTGGCAGGTTAATGCTACATTATGTACAAACAAACAAGTTTATGCGCTAAATAGGTCATAAGTATTTTTTTATTATTTGAGAATCTTCAAAAAAAATTTACTATAATTATTTATAGTTTTACAAGAATTGATTGATCACTAATAAGTATTATCTTTAAATAAGTGATTGCTAATATAAAAAAATTAGCGAATTATTGCTACATTATATGTAGCTAGCAGGTTATATGGTTAAAATCATATACAAAAAATTATTTAGGCATATTTTATGAATTTTACAAAAATAAATTTATAAATTTATTTGGATTTTGTGAGTACATTTATAGATATGAGAATACATAATTATGTTTTAAAAAAATTTAATAATAATAACAAGGACCATGGCCCACTGCTCCCAAAGGAAGCAGCAAGCGGAGCCAACACCCAGGCTGTAAGCCCGACCCCATGTATACCAAGCTCGACCCCATGTATACCACAGCCGACATAGTGGTATATATAGGCGAGTGAAAGGGAGAAGAGTTCGCGAAAAACCCTAACTCCTTCCCTCCTTCCCTAACACCACGACACCCTAACCGCCCTAACGCGTTGGTCGGCTGTGGCAGCGCTGACAACGTGCGATCGCAGCAGCTGCAAACACAACTTTAACCACCAGACCAACAATAACAATAAGGCCGACCACAACTTTGAGGAGGATTTTCATTCTCGTTTTTAATCGATTTATGAATCGATTTCTGTGGTACACTCCTTACTTAACCCTATCCAACTCCCTTTAGATAGATTTAAATCAAATAGTAATATATTGTCCTAAAATTCGAATCAAAATCGGTGAGAAATTTTGTTAAAAACAGGACAGTTTTTGAAATCGAACCTCTGTTTTAGAAACCAGATCTTGATCTGATCAATAAATTTTTTCCAAAACTAAATGAAGGCACTCATAGACAACCTATAGGGCTACAAAACCCAAATTACAGAAGTCAATTTTGATAACTGTGCTCCGAGAAATCGACTTTCCAATTTGATTAAAAAACAGTTTTCAAAACTGTTGAAATTTAGGAAAAATTTACCGATACGGCGTGCGTTCCGACAAACCGGACGACATGGTCGTCCACTATAATCATCTAAAGACACGTATGGATGTTGCCGACGTGTGGGAACTGACGGAACTCAATTTCATTGCATGTGCGCAACGTAATCAGTGCGTATCCGTCGAGATACTCCCGTATCGACCTTTTGCAAACTTGGCCATAACTTCGTGTACGTTCGTCGTATCGAGACAAAACTTGTGCCAGCAGGACCATATCATTTTTTGGGTCCTAAATGCCAAGTTTTGTCCGATTCTGAGAAGGTCGACTGGAACGCCTATTTGGTGGGCCCACGACCCAATCCAACGGACGATTTTGTGCACGGCTCATCGGAATCCAAAATTGGACATACTGTTGAGTTTGTCTCCTCAAACCAGACCCGTAGACATGTAGTTTGATGACTTTAGAGACCATAGTTATTGACACGCATTTCGGTACAAAATGGGTCCAACGACGGACATCATTTTGACCCGAAATTACGATTTTGCCCATGTTCTAGAATTAGACTTTTGGATAGGCATTTCCTAGACATATCTTTTATTCCAAACACGTTCATGGTGTTTATTTCAGCATCCGAGGACGTATGCGGGATTTGGCTTTCATCGCTTCACTATTCTGACGGCGAGCTATTGGACGTCGTCCTTTTGCACACAACCTCAGGCAAGATACCTTGCTTTATTTACTGCTTATAATTAGTTGCATGTTTCTTTATTTGATTACTGCATATTTATTTTCTATTTATTTTCAGTTGGATCCATGACTTGCTGTTTATAGTTACTTTATTTTGCTTTTCATTATTTTTCTTGCTTAAATTTTAGTATGCATGTGGACCAAGTCTTAGCGGACTACCTTTTGACAGTGACCCTTGGGAGGGTGAATAGTTAGATGTATAGGCTACCCAAATCCAAAAGCCGTAGTAACTGTGTATTACGGTAGTCGTGTCGCGACGGTCACTAGCCTCGAGCTATGTGGACTGATGGATCACGTGGGCCACTAGCCTCGAGTTATGCCGGCTGATAGTATTGGTACTTGACATGTGCGTATTGTGAGTTGTTACCTTGTCCTGGGGGAGTCAGCCTTCACCTGCCCATACATCGAGATGTCTTCTAAATTGCACTAGAATGGTTATGAGTCCTTAGTTAATGCCATGTCATACCTCGTTCTAGTCATGGCATGGGACAATGTCACATCACGGAATAGTATACTACCCCTTGTCCGTGTTTGGTTGTAGGGGTAGTTTACTGTTTCAATGATGGGATATTGGACCGTGTTATTGTTGGGACACTTTACCTTTACTTTATGACTTTATGGCACATTTCATATTCAGTTTATATGGCATGTTCTTTATGTATCTTGTTACGTCCCTCTGAGGACCTGGTGAATTCTCCAGGTGTATTTTGTGACTTTCCGCAAGTGCTTAGCCAAGGTCATATGTTACTCTCTTCCTTCGAGATGATTGCATTTGGATCGCCTTCGCATCGCTCGACAAATTCATTTGTTATGTATTTCTTTTCCTTTTAGTTGGTAGTGGATTTGTCTCCGCCCAACGATTTGTAAATGACAATTCACGAGTGGATTTATTATTCTTCCTTCTTTATTTGTGGATGAGATGAGTGTCATGGTTACTATATTTTACAGCTTATGTATACATACGATGGTTCCATATATTGGAGTATAATTTATATGTATGCAGTGGCATGTCGACATACTTAGTCCTAAGTATTTTGGGACTAGGGCGTTACAACGAGCACAATCTAGGCTCGTGCGACATCACGCCTTAGCGAGGACGATCGCTCCTACGGGAGCAGGACGTGACACTATGCGCCTAGCGATGATGCTGACGTGCTAAGTGCAAAGTGCGCCAACAAAATGCCACATTACGTCTCATGAACCCATGAACCCGAGTCTGAGTCCGATTTGCTAAGCCCCTTCGGGGCTTAGCCCCTATGGAATTAAATTGAGCTTAGCCAAAAAAGTATGAATGTTTTTAATAGGTGTCTTATCCTTACCTCCATGTAAAATCACCCACATGGTCCCCTCCTTAGGGTCACCACCCCATGTGCATCTCTCTACTCCTCAAGAGGGTTATATTGAGATACCCATGAGTTTTTCTAGCCAAAGTGGGACTAAACTTACATGGCTTGTTGAGAGCAAGTTCTCTACAAGTCAAGGAAAAACTCCAACACATCTAGTGTAAGTAGAACTTTTGGTGAATTCATGTATTTCAAGATATATATAGCCAGCATATTTTAGATTATGTTTTGGTCCTCGAATTAATAGATTTGGGTCATATCTTCTACTATATAAGGAAGCTTCAAAACGACTCAAAAATAAGCCGTCTAAGCCGTGTGAATATCACTAACCATTTTAAAAATTAAAATAATAATAAATAACTAAATAACTACCTAAATATTTTACTAATTATTTAAAAAAATGTAATTGAGTATTTAACTATCTAATAATATATATTAACAACTAAGTAGTCTAACTCAAGTAGTTAAGGTAGGAGGTATTTTTCTTGGTTGTTTGGGTTCAAATCCTAACATTAATGATAATTTTTTATAATAAATTTATATTTAATTTTTTAAATATTTTTTACGTGCAATGCACGTGCACATTACTAGTAAAAATAACTGGTGTTGGAATTGGTTAAAGTAGGGGTTGTGTGTGTGGTGTGTCAAACTTTCAAACATTGGAATCAAACTCATCCAATGAATTGTTTTCCTACTCATAATTATTTTTAGGGCTAATTAGAGTTTAGATATGGATTTTATACCAGCTTAGAGTTTAAGTTCTGACATGTCCAATTGAAAAGTTTAGACCCTGAATTTTTATTATTTGTTTTCACTATACCCTCTCTAGCCTATATATAGTCTATGAAGATTTTATTGTCAAGCATTAGAGGATGATATAATGGAAAAAAACAAATAATAAAAATTCAGGGTCTAAATTTTCTAATTAGACAAGTCATGACTTAAACTTTAAGTTGTTATGAAATCCAGGGTCTAAACTTGTTGGGAAAGAAACGCGGAAACCTTTTCCAAACTAGAGAGTACCTGCGAGAGAACCGAGCAAAACAACGCATGAACCAAAATACCAAAACAAACCACGCAGACACAGAGAAGTTTTGACGTGAAAAACCCTTGCGGGAAAAACCACGGGACGATCGGAGTCCAACCCTGAGAAGCCTTCACTAATAAAATAAAGGAGTACACCCTCTACAAACTTCTCCCGATCCAAATCAGATCCCCACAACACTTAGAAGCAAGAATAATGATTACAAGGCTACGAAGAACAAAGGACGACGAGTAGATATTATCCGAACACGATCCTCCTTCGAAATTGGCCTTCAATCCTCCTTCTTCTCTTCCAAAGTTGCAATGACACTCTTGCCTCTTTTCTCTCTTGTTCTTCAATGTTGTATTGTAATTAGGGTTAGGAATAACCATGTATAAACCCCCTAATCTGTAGCAAAATCTGGACCGTAGGATATGATCCAATGGTGATTAAATACCCTGAAAAATGCTTCAGCCCCGACACAGAGTTCGGCCAGAACTCTGTGTTTGGCAATCAGCACAGTTCTGGAACCAAAAGGCAGAGTTCGGCCAGAACTCTGCGTGGGGGCAGAGTTCGGGCCGAACTCTGCCTTCCCTGTTCTAGCATGTAAAATGGTGGCTCCCGAGCTTCTTCGTCTCCTCCGACTGGCCTCGTCACCTCCCCGAGCTTCTCTGACACACAGACGGCGCTCGTCGCACTCCAGGGTCTTCTCCACATAGGTTGGGAACCCCACCCACTCTAACAAATCTCCCCCTTTACAACTAGGTGGAGGAGGTCGTCATCCCGACGATCTGCCTGCAGTACTCAAACTTTCTCCTTGGTAGAACCTTCGTGAGCATGTCCGCTCCATTGTTATCAGTATGAACCTTCTCAAGCGCTGCGTCCTTCTTCTCAACCACATCCGTATCCAATGATACCGAGTCTCGATGTGCTTGGACCGACTATAAAATATCTGGTTTTTCACAAGGTAAATAGCACTCTGACTGTCGCAAAGTAAAGTATACTGCTCTTGCTTCTGCCCCATTTCCTGTAGCAGTTTCTTCATCCACAACACTCCTTGCAAGCCTCCGTCGCCGTAATGTATTCCGTCTCCGTCATCGATAAGGCAACACACGTCTGCAACCGCGACTGCCACGATACCGCTCCTCCGGCAAACATCATCAAATAGCCCGAAGTTGACCGCCTCGTGTCTACATCTCCAGCCATATCAGCGTTGGTATACCCAACCAGCTTCGGCTCGTCACTACCAAAAGAAAGTCTCCAATCGACAGTGCCCTGAAGGTATCGTAGAATCCACTTGATCGCACTCCAATGTATTCTTCCAGGATTTAAAAAATACCTGGTAACAGTGCCAATTGCATGAGCGATGTCTGGCTTCGTACACACCATAGCATACATAAGGCTCCCCACAGCTGAAGCATATGGAACCCGCTCCATATCTTCCTTTTTGTCCTCGGTAGATGGACACTGCTCCTCAGTGAACTTAAAGTGGGCCACAAGGGGGAACTCACTTTCTTCGACCCGTCCATCCCGAAACGCTGAAGTACCCGGTGAATGTACTTCTTTTGGGACAAATGTAGCAGCTTGGACTCTCTCTCGGCTGATCTCCATCCCAATAATAGTCTTCGCTGCGCCCAAATCCTTCATAGAGAAGGCCGTGCCCAGTTGGCACTTCAACTCTGCTATCCTAGTGGCATTCTGACCCACTACTAGCATATCATCTACATAGAGCAATAAAATAATAAAAACATCCTCGGCAAAATACCTTACAAATATACAGCGATCTGACATCGTCCGTGCATAACCATGCTCCCTCAAAACGACTCGAACTTTCTGTACCACTGCCTCGGAGCCTGTTTCAAACCATACAAGCTCTTCCTCAATCGGAAGACCAAATATGACTTGCCCTTCTCACAGAATCTCTCTGGCTGCTCCATGTATAACTCCTCCTCAAGATCACCGTGGAGGAATGCCGTCTTCACGTCCATCTGCTCGACCTCTAAGTCGAGACTGGCTGCCAATGCTAGCACCACCCAATAGACGAATGCTGGACAACTAGCAAAAGGATCTCATCATAATCCACGCCTTTCCTGACCGTAGACTTTAACTACCAGCCTCGTTTGTATCGAGGGCGAGTAGCATCATCTGTCTGCTTCACTCTAAACACCCATCGATTCTTCAAAGCCTTCTTGTCCTTTGGCAACCGCACCAGCTCATAAGTGGAATTGGCGTGTAAGAAACTTATCTCCTCCTGTATGGCCTCCATCCACTTCTGCATGTGTTCGTCTTCCATAGCCTCTGTAAAACTTTCGGGCTCTCCCCCGTCAGTGAGTAGCACATACTCACCCGGTGAGTATCTCGTAGATGGTCGACGCTCTCTGTCGCTTCTTTTCATTGGAGCCACTGGTGCTGGCTGTATACCAACAGCATCCTCCTCTTTAGGAACTGCCTCCCCGACATGCTCATCCTCCTGAGGGACACCCTGACCACCATCAGCAGGCTGATGATCAAGGTTGGGAGCAACTCCATGTACTGGCTCCCCCATAATTGGATCCTCTGCGATGTCCTCTGGAAACTGCTCGAAGCGAAATGACTCTAACTCAGGCAATTTCTCAGCCTCAGAAGGCGTCTCGGAATCCTGAGTGTTGGTCATGGTCTGGTCCTCGACGAATACCACGTCCATGCTTCTGTAGAGCTTTCTTCCACCGGGTCGTAGAGTCTATAGCCAAACTCATTCCGACCGTAGCCAACAAAGACGCATCGTCTCGTCTTCGGGTCAAGTTTGGTCCTCTCGTCCTTCGGTACATGCACGAAGGTCTTACAGCCAAACACTCGCAGGTGATTGTATGACGGCTCTTTGTCGTACCATACTTTGTCAGGCACATCACCCTGCAAAGGAGCACTAGGAGACAAATTAATAACATAAGTAGCTGTGAGAAGAGCCTCACCCCAATAACTGTCCGACAAGTTTGCTTCTGACAGCAAACATCGCACCCTCTCCATCAGTGTCACGCCCCGCTCCCGCAGGAGCGATCGTCCTCGCTAAGGCGTGATGCCGCACGGGCCTAGGTTGCGCCCGTGCAAGGCCAAGTCCAGAAATAGCCGATTCGAGCTAGGCCACAGAGTCGCACAGAGTGTCCCCATTTACAGCGAAAGTAAAATGAACACACATTGAAGCAAATTCAACTCTTTATTGATATTCAAGAAGTTTACAAGCGGCGCTAGGCCGGTATTACAAATCGCTCAAGCTTTCTCTCTCTGAAACATAAAAGGCGTGCCAAGTGGCTTACAACATGGAATGATTCATGGCGATGTTTCGATACATTATGTCATGTATATGGTGCTCCAGCTCCTTGCAACGCTCCAAGGCTCTAGAGATAGCTCCGCGCCTTAGCACGTTCGAGGAAAGCTCCGTACCCGCCGATTTCCTGCTTCCTGCAAGCAGACTGTGGGGTTATCAGTACATTGTTATGCACTGGTGGGGAGGCTAGCTCGCCCACAATGCTATCATTACCAAACACGTTCTATTTACTTTTGTGCACCGTCTATCATTCATTGTCTTTCTATTCTTGCCTTAGGATCATTTACATGGCATATTTCATAGCCTATCTCGTGTTACCGAATTACAAGTGTCGTATGGAAATACATGCACGACTTACCCATACTTACCGTCGGCCTTTCCTGTCCAAAGTAAACCAAGTTAGTCAATAATTCATAGGAAGTAACTTAACGTGATTCAGGTTAACTTTCAATGTCAAGGACGTGTCCCTGCCTCGGATTCTAGCACGTCGTAGGCACGTTATCTAACTCACTTGCATGAATTTCTCATTATCATTTGGTGTGTTACATTTCAAGCATATTCATAAGGCACTTCATTTAGTTAACTTAGACTACTTTGATTTCAATGCAAGGACTTGCACGTGGATTGCCACCAGTAAAGCCCACTTAATCTATATGCATCGGTCGCTGGCACCACAAGCCAATTTGGCCATGTCTTCCCCCTTGGTAATTTCTCACCTATCATGGCGTGCGGCTTGGTACACCCTGATAGTCTTTTAAAATACCCGGCCTTACGTCCCCTGGTGGCCAAGCCCGTACTCAGGCCTGTACGTAAGCCAAACTTTGATTTCCGTCCGGACCGGCAAGTCCTTCACACTTTGACCATGCCGCTGGAAATACCCTTATTTCCCCTCTCCCCGTATACGATGGAAGTGTCCACGACCATTTCGTTTATTTGTCATTTTAACTTAACGGCTGTCTCTGCGCCGTAGGCTAACCCTTAGCCTTAATGCGTTATCGACCAGGTTGGCGTCCGTGCAGCGCGGGTAGCGAGCCCCGTTGTACGTGTCCGTCACACCTGTCGCTAACCATTCTTTCCATCTTATCTTTCATTCATCATTCTTTCTTTCTTTCTTTCACTTGTTCGTTCATTCGTTGATTCATTCATATATTATTCATTCATTGATTGATTCATTCATTCATACATTACGCAACTCCCAGTACGGGAGTCGCTTGGCAACCCATCGGTCCCATAATCTTTCAATGTTGCTATACTCTACTCGGAATGACTATGTTGATAGTCTTCCCGTTTCATTGTTGTAATCCATTTATTATTTCATTGTTGAACGCAAGCTTGTGCCTTAGCACGAGCGTGGAGCGCGGTACGAGGTTCTCATATTTTTTCATGTTCTTTTCCATATTCTATACGAGCATACAAGATGGGATTATTCCCTTAGCTAGGTGCGTTGAGTCGTTTATTAGCATGCGCAGCGTTATCGCCTAGCGATTCTATTAATAGTGTCCGTATTGTTATGTGTCTAGGCTAAGCAAAGACGGGTTCATCGGAGCCACCCACCTTAGCGATGTTCGCATCGGCTGAGCGATACTCCGAGCGCGCCTTTGAAAGTCTAAGTCTGGATTCATCTTGACGGGCCAATGTAAGCCTCGCATCGATTCTTCATCAGGTCGATGCCAACTCTTCGGGTCGACTGCTCGTTTGAGTCGTTGCACTTGCCGTTTGAATCGGCGTTCCGTAGGGCGGAGAGGGTCATTACATAATATACCACTCAAAACAAGTATCGTCCTCGAGACTTCCTGTGCAGGTCATCCTAACATTCCTTAACTCGTGTCATCGTATTTCATAGACAATTCTATCGAACGACTCTATCGTTCGATGGCATCGAACGATGCTCGGTACCTTTCCAAGTTTCGTGTCGCATACGTTTGGTCGATTTTTATTGGATAACTTTTCATTTTAGAGTTGATGGTACGTATTCAATTCAAGTATTTCTTTGACTTGGTTTCTATTTCGACGTGTCATGGGACTGAATTGGTCGCACGAGGTGCGTTGTAATTCACCAAATACGAGGGTCGTAGGCTGAGGCAAACTCACTTTCGTTTATTCCTGCGCATCTCAACACCCACATGCAGCTGCATTCAAGTTCATCATATCGCTGAGTTTGGATCGTGCACGTATCCAAGGCGTCCCCCGAATACGTATATTTCAACCAAGCTTAACGATTAGCGAAGTCGGACAAGCTACTCGTGATAGTTTTGATTTGTCGATCATTTCATTAACATCGATTTAAAACGAACTCGCGTGCATATCACTATCGTTTATCTCGGTCCTCGAGATTTCGATTCGCTTCTCAAGCGCTCTTGTCAATGAAATCAATACAATTTCTTCTTAGCGGGATCGACCAAGTCTTAAGTACCTTCCGTCCGATTCAAGATCAAGTATCGCACTATCACCGAGTACGTCTTCCAATCAATGATTCAATTCGTTATCCCAACTTTACTTGCGCATCATCCATCCTATCACACTTCGTTTGGGCCACTCTCGTCGTCGTTCACGCACATCCCCAGTTACACGTCCTACTCTAAGCTGTTGCCAAGCATGCCCAGTCTATCGTCCGTGACGATATTGGAATATCAATCGCACAGGTTCAATCACTCGGCATAGGGTCGTCCGCCTATCCGCTAGGTCAGCTCACAGGTCATAGTTACACGTCAGGTCCGTGGCTCGTCTGCAAGGTCGTGCACGACGCTCTCCCCCAAATCCTATGGTCAAACCATTTGTTCGCTTGTACGGAGTTTCTACCCAAGTTCGTTTCACTCAAATTTCAAAACATCGAGCATGATCACCTAACTCGCATCAAGACTTACGTTGTACATATTCATTTCGTTCAATCACCAGTTCTAACCAATTCATGTATTCGATCCATCCATCCATAACGATACATGCGCCCCAATCTCACGCGAGTCCGACTATCCACGGCGGTTCATGAATCACCATGCAACGCTTCCGCGGAATAATCATTCTTTCGGGGCGTAACTCTTGTTTGAGTTTTGACTAACCCATTCTCGATACGCGGATTGGACCTACTGAATCCTCAGTTTAATCATCAAGCACACACAAGTCATTCTCGAGTTTACCTTCGTGTTAAACCAAAGTTGAAGCAATCAAATTGCCACGCCATCCAATTTCAATCCTCCCGCTGTATGAATCACCATATCAGCGCTCACACGGAGTGATCGTCCTAATCTGCGTGACGTATGTGCGAGGCTGGAGTTACGCTCGCATAAGACAAGAACGTCAACGTTGTGGTTGTCAACGAAGCAAATCCAAGCATTCTAATTTTTATTCAGCCAAATCAATTCGACAGTCTGACCGTCACGTTCAACTAGAAATCCTCGAACCAAGTCTATCTTTTCCTCGCACACATTTTAACATCCCAAATATAGCATCCAACGGAACAATAACATTTGCGCGATCGTCATTCGCCGAGTCAGAGTACCCCCGAGTTATCACATATCGATCTTTGATACACCTCAATACCATCGACGATATGCGTAACCTGACGATCTTCTTTTGCAACCGATTTCGAGTCGTGCGTTGATGCTGTTCTGAGTTGGATATTCCTCAATTTTATTTAATATTCAAGGTCAAGTTCAACTGCTATTCCTCAAGCTAGTTTCAAGATCATTGTTCAAACTCAAGTCACAATTCATTTGAATCAATCCGAATCGTACGCGGGATCCTCTAAGTTCCCTCGATCAAGACCATTCATTTTCATTCATCGTTCGAACCATTTTATAACTCGCGTTGCCCATTGATAAGTTGTCCAGCGACATCTCGTTCGGGACTTTTGAAGTCACGGCCAACTAAGCGTGACACGTTCTAAGGCTTTGCACGATCGCATCGCCTCGCCGACATACTCGTTCTATCCGTAAATCCTTTAGTCTCGCTCGAACAATTTCTATGACGTCCATACACACACTCAGGGTTCGAGCCACTCGACTAGTCGTCGACACTCATTCTTTTCTTCTCCGAACCTATCACATACACCACTCGGGAGTCAGGTCATTCTACAAATCCTCGAAAGGTTATTCGACTCCCGATCGACATGTCCAATTGCACGTTCACTCATTTCTCAAAATCTAAGAACCATTTTCTCGTTCGCTCTAGCGCCGGTCAAGTAGCTCTCTATCAACATATGTCTAGTCTCCTTTATTCTCGTCCGAGCGATAGTCAATCTCGCTCGCAACTCGTTTGCACCATAAGTCTAGTGCGCGATACTCGGCACAACTTAGCCAAAAGGCTGCGTGCATAACCATCATGTTCGAACTATACTTCGGTCTCGTGTACTCGATCGCTATTGTCAGCGTAAGGTTATTCAAGCATCTTGCGTTTGCTAACTCTTAGCATCGGTTTCTTCCCAACTCAAGTACGTCGTGGTTCGGCACAAAGGCCTTTACCTATCGATCCCTTCAACCGAATACTGCACGAGCTTTTGAAATTATTAGACTTATGTATGGAACATCCCAAGGCACAACGAGAGAGAGTGTATACTTTTTTGTCTCAAAATGAGCTTTCAAAACTGAGAGAATCGAAATGAAGTCCAAGGACGTAAAGCCGTGCTCTGATACCAATCTGTCACGCCTCGCTCCCGCAGGAGCGATCGTCCTCGCTAAGGCGTGATGCCGCACGGGCCTTGGTTGCGCCCGTGCAAGGCCAAGTCCAGAAACAGCCGATTCGAGCTAGGCCACAGAGTCGCACAGATGTCCCCATTTGCAGCGGAAAGTAAATGAACACAAATTGAAGCAAATTCAACTCTTTATTGATATTCAGAAGTTTACAAGCGGCGCTAGGCCGGTATTAAAAATGCTTAAGCTCTCTCTCTCTGAACATAAAAGGCGTGCCAAGTGGCTTACAACATGGAATGATTCATGGCGATGTTCCGATACATTATGTCCTGTATATGGTGCTACAGCTCCTTGCACTCCCAAGGCTCCAGAGATAGCTCCGCGTCTTAGCACGTTCGAGGAAAGCTCCGTATCCGTCGACGTTTCCTGCTTCCTGCAAGCAGACTGTGGGGTTATCAGTACATTGTTTGCACTGGTAGGGAGGCTAGCTCGCCCACAATGCTATCATACCAAACACGTTCTATTTACTTTTGTGGCACCGTCTATCATTCATTGTCTTTCTATTCTTGCCTTAGGATCATTTACATGGCATATTTCATAGCCTATCTCGTGTTGCCGAATTACAATGTGTCGTTGGAAATACATGCACACTTACCCATACTTCCGTCCGGCCTTCCCTGTCCAAAGTAAACCAAGTTAGTCAACAATTCATAGGAATAACTTGACGTGATTCAGGTTAACTTTCAATGTCAAGGACGTGTCCCTGCCTCGGATTCTAGCACGTCGTAGGCACGTTATCTACTCACTTGCATGAATTTCTCATTATCATTTGGTGTTTACATTTCAAGCATTCATAAGGCACTTCATTTAGTTAACTTAGCTACTTTGATTTCAATACAAGGACTTGCACGTGGATTGCCACCAGTAAAGCCCACTTAATCTATATGTATCGGTCGCTGGCAACCCACAATCCATTTGGACATGTCTTTTCCCTTGGTAATTTCTCACCTATCATGGCGTGCGGCTTGGTACAAACCCTGATAGTCTTTTGAAATACCCGCCCCTTACGTCCCCTGGTGGCCAAGCTTGCACTCAGGCCTGTACGTAAGCCAAACTTTGATTTCCGTCCGGACCGGCAAGTCCTTCACACTTTGACCATGCCACTGGAAATACCCTTATTTCCCCTCTCTCCCGTATACGATGGAGGTGTCCACGACCATTTCATTTTTATTTGTCATTTTAACTTAACGGCTGTCTCTGCGCGTAGGCTAACCCTTAGCCTTAATGCGTTATCGACCAGGTTGGCGTCCGTGCAGCGCGGGTAGCGAGCCCCGGTTGCACGTGTCCGTCACACCTGTCGCTAACCACTCTTTCCATCTTATCTTTCATTCATTCATTCTTCATTCTTCTTTCACTTGTTTGTTCATTCGTTGAATCATTCACATTCATTCATTCATCATTGATTCATTCATCATATATGCAACTCCAGTGCGGGATCGCCTTGGCGATCCATTGGTCCCATAATCTTTCAATGTTGCTATACTCTACTCGAACGCTATGTTGATAGTCTTCTCGTTTCATGTTGTAATCCATTCATTGTTTCATTGTTGAACGCAAGCTTGTGCCTTAGCACGAGCGTGGAGTGCGGTGCGAGGGTTCTCATATTTTTTATGTTCTTTTCCATATTCTATACGAGTTACAGATAGGATTATTCCCTTAGCTAGGTGCGTTGAGTCGTTTATTAGCATGCGCAGTGTTATCGCCTAGCGATTCTGCAATAGTGTCCGTATTGTTATGTGTCTAGGCTAAGCAAAGACGGGTTCATCGGAGCCACCCACCTTAGCGATGTTCGCATGCCAAGCGATACTCCGAGCGCGCCTTTGAAAGTCAAGTCTGGATTCATCTTACGGGCCAATGTAGCCTCGCATCGATTCTTCATCAGGTCGATGCCAACTCTTCGGGTCAACGGCTCGTTTGAGTCGTTGCACTTTGCCGTTTGAAATCGACGTTCCGCTAGGGCGGAGCGGGTCATTACCAGCATCCTGTTCATCAATCGCTCCGCTACACCATTGAGCTGAGTATCTTGGCGGTCTTCTGGTGTCGTATCCCTTACTCTCTGCAATAACATCAAAGGGACCGATGTATTCACCCGTTGTCGGACCGAACACACAATAACTTCTTGCCCGTCTCTCTTTCAACAGAGGCCTGAAACTCTTTGAAAGTAGGCAGCACCCGATCCTTGGTCTTTAAGGCATAGACCCAAACCCTCATGGAACAGTCATCAATAAAAGTTACAAAGTAAGAAGCACCACTAATATATTTTACCTTCATAGGCCGCAGACATCCGAGTGAATCAACTCGAGCAACGCCGCTTCCTTGAACTTGGGTAACTTTGAAAAGACACCCTATTTTGCTTCCCAGCTAAGCAGTGCGTGCACTTCTCTCAACTTTGTAACTTGAGCCCTAGAATCACCTTCCTGTTCACCAAGTAGCTCATCCCCTTCTCGCTGATATGGCCGGCCGCCTGTGCCACAACATGGTAGACGCATCACTGACTGCGTTCACCTCCTGTGCCTCCGTGCGCTCCCCTCCATATAGTAGAGACCGGACTTCTTGCTTCCTCTGGTAATCACCATCGGACCTCTGGAAAGCTTCCACTGACTAATCTCCGAAGAGACTGAAGAATCCCTCGTCATGAAACCTTCCACCGACACCATTAAAACGGATATCAGGGACATGACGAACATCTTTGAGAACGAGCTGCACCCGTCTTCGTTCTCAATGCACATCTTCCAACTGCAAACCGCCTTCGACATCATCTCTATTGCACATCTTCAACACTCCAGTTGCATCGTGTAAGTGGTAAATAGTGCCCTGTCGTGAGATACATGCGCTGAAGCCCCTGAGTCCACCACCAGGAATTGTCATCACCGGCAAGGTTTGTGATAACCTCATCACACACGATCAACGCCTCCATTTATCGAGGCTGTCACTGTATGTCTCGTCTTGCTTCCCCTTGTCGCCCTTCTTCTCTCTCTTCCAAGCGAAACAGTTCCGCTTGATTGGCGCCTCTTCTTGCCACAATGGTAACACTCCGAGTTCTCGTACCAACCCTTGGACTTCTCCTGCCTTTTCTCTTGTCTCTGCCACCACTGGACCCCCGCTTTTGCCCCTTCTGTGGCTCTCTGAAACCAATGCCTTGAGTGGTGGGTGTGGAGAGTGCCCTGAGAACGTCTTCCGCATCTCTTCATCAGCACCTGCTCTGGCACTCCAGACTGACTACGCCCTCTGGAGCAGAAGCGATCATAGATCGTACTCTCCCACGAGTCTGGCATGTACACAGCGCATAGTACCTGAACTTCGTCGTCGAACTTGACTCCCATGAAGTAGTTGGTCAACCACGCCCTGAAAATCACTCAAGTGATCCGTAATAGATGCCCCATCTTTGTACCGTAGACCCATCATCGTCCGGATCAGGAACAACTTGTTTACCCCGGTCTTCTTCGCGTACAAAGATTCTAGCTTATCCCATAACGTCTTCGCGTGCTCAATATTGGCAACGTGGTTGTTACGTTCACCGTCAACGAACTGCTTGATATATTCGACGCACTTGTATATCTGCCGAATTTCTAGTCCTCCTCGGATTTCACTGGGCTTCTCGGATGCATACGGGCAGATGCAGCTTCTTGACAAACAGTAAATCTTTTATCTTGCTCCGCCAATAGTGATAGTTGGTGCCATTTAGGTCCCATGGCACCGGCTTCGCGTCCATCTCTCCTCTCTAGTTTTTTTCTGTCAACTCCTGACACCCTTCTGAATTCTAGAACTGGCTCTGATACCACTTTGTTGGAAAAGAAACGCGGAAACCTTTCCCACAAACTAGAGAGTACCTGCGAGAAACCGAGCAAAACAACGTACGAACCAAAACACCAAAACAAACCACGCAGACGCAGAGATTTTTGACGTGAGAAACCGTTGCGAAAAAAAACCACGGACGATTGGAGTCCAACCCTGAGAAGCCTTCACTAATGAAAAAGGAGTACACCCTCTACAAACTTCTTCTGATCCAAATCGGATCCCCACAACACTTAGAAGCAAGAATAATGATTACAAGGCTACGAAGAACAAGGACGATGATAGATATTACCCGAAACGATTCTCCTTCGAAATTGGCCTTCATCCTTCTTCTTCTCTTCTAAAGTTGCAATGGCACTCTTGCCTTTTTTCTCTCTTGTTCTTCAATGTTGTGTTGTAATTAGGGTTAGGAAAACCATGTTAACCCCCTAATCCCAGCCAAAACTTGGACCGTAGGATATGATCCAAGGTGATAAATACCCTGAAAATGCTTCAGCCCGACGACACAGAGTTCGGCCAGAACTCTATGTTTGGCAATCCAGCACAGTTCTGGAACTAAAGGTAGAGTTCGAAAACTCTGTGTGGGGCAGAGTTCGGGCGAACTCTTCTCCCCTGTTCCACATATAAAATGGTGGCTCCCGAGCTTCTTCGCTCCTCCGACTGGCCTCGTCACCTCCCCGAGCTTCTCGACACACAGCGCGCTCGTCGTACTCCGGGGTCTTCTCCACATA
>JANAVB010005368.1:0-23633 GCA_029216955.1 Iris pallida | reverse complement strand
TTCATATCAAAAACTGAATCCAAACAATATAGATTGAACGGTTGTTCCGAGTCGGTTTGATACAACTCCTTTTTCATATAAAGTAATTAAAGAATCTAAAACATCTCTAATTTCTATTTTTAAGTTACCTACATCAACATTCATATCGTCATTAAAATCGTCTAACAATATAAATACGCCATCTAATTTAATCTTCGGATCAAAAACCGAATCCAAACAATATAGAAGAGGTATTTCACCCCAATATTTTCGAAATTTTATTTCCATTTTGGAAACAACATAATCAAAAACAGGAACAGTCCTATATTTAAAAAATAAATGAGACATGTTAATAATTTATGTTAAAACTAAAGGAGAAGCTGGATAATAAACTCCAGATAAAATACATGTAGCATTGTAAAATAATTCTAAAAATTTATAAATAAAATTAGCAATTAACCAACCATTTTCAGTTACTTGATAATCAAAACTTGGATTAATATTACAATAATGAGTAATAACATCTTTAAATTAAATACAAGATTTCAACATTAAATAAGTAGAGTTCTATCTATGCTGTGTATCCTTAACAAATCTCCTAAAAGTTATATTATATTGTGCACATAAAGTTTTAAAAGCTTGTTGCCTACTTGCAGAAGTGTTCAAACTTTGTAAACATAATCTAACATTTTCTAAATTTGCTTGAAAGAATTGAAGACATTCTTTGTGAATATCGTATTCACGTAAAATTGCATTATTGCACCACCGATTACAGAACCTGTATGTAAAAATTATAAATGTCGTAGACAAAGGATACGTTTTTGCAAATTCACTTTGGATCTATATAATGTGTCGCGATACAAATATAAGTATAATTTTGTTTAGTATATATCAGAAGTTAAGAGCAAATTTACTAACATTTACAAAACTTTGTTTTAAAGTAGTCCTTTCTCTTTGAAAGATTTTCATAGCCTCTGCTCTAGTAATAGATCTAAAAACTTTAGTAAAACAAGGATTAAGAGTATTACTTGCATAATCATAATATCAATCACTCTCACCGAATGTAAAAGGTTGTTCATCACAAATAATATATTTTGTCAACTCAGTTTTATTACGAGCTTAGAATAAGTAAAGTTACCTATAGAAGATCTTTGAGGACCGGTGCTTATTTGTCTGTCTAGCATGCAGTGTGTCCTTACCATAACAAGTTTTATAGTGTCTTCTTAAAGTGCCTGTGCCATTTTTTTTTCCATTTAAATTTTTTTCTACATTTGTTACATTGTGTACCTCTAACTATTGATTTTTAATTTTTTGGATCTAAAACAGGTACGCCCTCATTATCAGTGATATATTTTTTTCAAATTATTGTCATAAAACTGATTTTTCCCTATTTACAGCATTACTAGTCAAACTTCTAACTTCAGGAGGTGACATTTGTGTCGGTGGCACAGAATCAAGAATAAAATTATTTTCAAATAAATTAGCATAATAAGCAAAATTTTATTCTGAATCACCTCCATAAGGGTGGTTAGAACTAGTAGCATCCATATTTTAAAAATTAATTTTTTAAGAAAAATAAGAGGAATTTATTAATCTATCAACAAAAGAGAAAGAGAGGAAAGAAAAATCCAAAATCATAAGAAAAAAAACTATTTTGTAATACTAAATTTACTTGAAACGTCAACTTGATGCCTCCAAGAAATTTCGCACAAGTTGAAACCTCAAGAATATTGCAGTTTGACCTCCAGAAAGTTGCACTTCAAAACAAAGAAAGTTGTTACTTCAATATTTAGAAATTGCTTAGCTTGTATATTTGCAAGAGAGGGAAAAAATATTTGTGTATAATTTTCATAAATTTTGGTTATATTATAGAATTTTTTGGGTGCAAAAATGACCTATTATATCCCTACAATATAGTTGTTATAAGAGTATTTTTTGTCATTTTCAGCAAAATGACCAAAATACCCTTAAATGGTCAAAAAAGCCCTCGAATGAGGACATTTTGGTCATTTTCGGGCCCAGCGGTCACAAGCAAAAGAAAGAAAAAAAATCCGGTCCAGACCGGACCTGGACTGGGTCCTTGACTAGGCCGATCCGGGCCGGCTCGACCGGTTTTTCCAGTTTAACCGGACTAGACCCGAAGTTGATTCGGGCCGGGCCGGACTTCCGGGTCGAGAGAACGGATCCAGCCCAGACCTGCGGAGGGAGCGGGCCGAGCCGGTCCGGGTCGTTGACTGGGTCCAAACCAGCCCAGACCGGGCCGGACCCGGTTCGAAAAACAGGCCGCCCGACCCATCTCACACCTTGAGCTGTATACCCCTTTGTTTGATAATAAGGAGGTACCATTTAGTAGTAATCTCATAAAAGATTGTGCAAACTTTAGTTTTTCATCCTTATGTTCAAACCGAACCGAATAACGAAAACCGAATTGGACCGAAAACCGAATAATCAAAACCAAAACCGAACCGAATTGGCACATAACCGAATCAAACCGAACCGAATTAAATCGGTTCGATTTTCGGTTTATTCGATTTTTTCGATTTATTTGTGCTTTTTTTTGTTAATATATGTTGGTATATTTGGAATTGGTATATTAGAATAAGTATATTGGAATATCTTGTTGGTATATTTGGTATGTCAGAATATGCCACAGGATATTCTACAGAGGGTTTAATGTAATTAGGAGGATTATATGGCTATATATAGCCATGAGATTATCAATGAAATCATAACAAAATATTCAACATGATATCAGTGCCACCAAAATCCTAGCCGCCGCCACCTTTCCCAAACCCTAACCCAGTCGTCACCGCCATCACCATCCGCACCACCACAGCCACCGCCGCCAGCAGCCGTTGCACGCCGCCCTCGTCGCACACCGACTCGCCGCCACCAGTCGCTGCACGGCCGCACGCCGACCACCTCGCGCACGATCCGACCGCTGCTCAGCGGGCACCTCCGTCGCACACGTGCGGTTGCTGCTCGCGACGGCCGCTGCTCGGAGACACCCGTCCGACGGCGCCCACTCACATGTCAGTCGGCCCACCGCCCCCACCACCGCAAAGCCGCGATTTCCAAAGTCTCCGCGGGATCGTTCCGGACGTTGAAGGCCTAGATCCGATAGAAGAGAGACATGATCGAATTTAGGAGAGGACCGAAAAGGACGAGCGTGAATCGTGGAACGGGTGTGAGGTGATCGGAGAAGAGGAGGATCGATGGAGGAGATCATCAAGAAGCTGGACCCTGCGGAGGTTGCAACGTTGATGAAGCTGATGAAACTGTCGACTGGTGAGAGCGCGACACGAACATCGACGAAATTGGAGCTTCCCTCCATCGATCTGAATCTTGATGGACCAGCTACCTACCTGAGTTGGTCACGACAGGTAAGGAGAACCCTCGCAGAAAAGAATCTAGAGGGTTTCCTGTCAGGAGAGACGATAGAGCTTAACGAGGGCTCGACAGGACGCGACGAGTGGAAGTCCACTCATATGGTGATCTACATTTGGCTTCTCAATTCTTTAGTCCAGTCGATCGCCGTCACAGTAGATGGTATCGAGATGGTGAAGGACGTGTGGGAGAAATTGAGGAGGACCTACGATGGTGTAGGAAACAACTTGCGAGTTTTCCAGATCAAGGGGGAGATCGACGACACCGTACAGGGAGAGAAGACAGTGCAGGAGTATGCCACAGAGTTGGAGCGTCTGTAGTTGGATTACGATCACTCCTCAGATCGGACGAGCAACGGAGACCCGAAGTGTAAGGAGAAAGGTATGTCTGCAGGAGAGTACGATGAAGTTCCTAAAGTGCTGGCTGCAGTATTTGCTCAGAGGACGGCACTACTTCTAGCCCAACCGAAGATCCCTACCTTGAGAAGGCTATCTCGACCATGATCCAGGAGGAGACTCACATCAAGCTGCAGGCAGGGACAGATGGTCCTCCTGAAGTAAAGTCAGCACCGGCGGCTACCAGTTCGAGCAACACAGGACCTAAGGGAGAGCCCTGGCAGCACAACCGGCAGTGCTACAACTATGGGGGGAGGGGACATCATCGGTATGCTTGCACCAAACCACCTAAGGAGGAAGATCCAGGTGGTAGACGTGGACAGTTCGGTGGACATGAACATTTTGGAGGCCATGGTCGTGGAGGTCGACGGGGTGGTCGAGGAGGTTATCAAGCAAACCTGCTGAAAGCAGAAGGGGATGAGATAGCTTGTGGTACCTTTACTGAGGAGGATCAGGTACTGATGGGCATGCTGGAGGCACTCAGGAGGAACCAGAGAGCGTCAAACGATGGAAACAGGAGGAGTGGAACCGAGGAGGCATCCACCTCATTCTTCACTGGAGACAACGCCGTCATGTATGTTCATCCATCAGAAGGTACTGACGACTCACTCGTCCATACATCTATGTCTTCCCTTAAATCGTCAGACTGGATTATCGACTCGGGAACATCTCGACATGTGACGGAAAATGCTATTGAGTTCTCCTCCTACATTCACCTAGCATCGACAGACAGCATTCAAACAGCTGATGGTACTTTCCAGCTAGTGGTCGGTAAGGGTACTGTAAATTGTACAGGTTCAGTAAAATTATCCAATGTTTTGCATGCTCCATCTTTTCCAGGCAGTCCTTTGTCCATCAGTTCTATAATCCTCCAACTAAAATGCATCGTCTCTTTTGATATTGCTAAGGTGATCTTCCAGGAGAAAGAGACAGAACGAAGACTTGGAACTGGCACTTGGCATGAGGGACTGTAGTACCTGGATCGAGAAGGGCTGGATTCAGCATTGATGTCTATGGCAGAGAAGGCAGGTGTGAAACCCGTAAAATCTGGTTTTATTATTTTATAGAATTTTTCGGTGGATTTCTAGATGGTAATTAGTTAAACTAGGTTATTAGTATTATTGTTAATATTATTATTCTTATATAGATTATTATTATTATTATTAAATTAATAGTATTATTATATTTTAGTTGGTGAGAAAAATTTCTATTTTTGAAAAATAAAATAGTGGATTTTTGTTGTGTCCCGAACCCGAACCCAGACCCGTTCCCATTTTCGAAACCCGGTTCGGAACTATTTCCGAAACCGAACTCGGTTTAGTATATAATTCATAACTAATTATTTATATAATATATTTTTCTAATGGAATTCTTTCATTAACTTTCCACTACAGCACACTTATTTAACTCTTACACACTCACTTATGGAATGGAATCTTTCCATTCATTCCTATTTTGCTCAGCACAACTTTCATTTATATTGAGCTTTTATATTGAGCTTTAATGTTAAAGCTCTCTCTCTCTTTCCTTTACTTATGGAGCCGACCCTTCCCTTCCGAACGGCCAAACCCCTTGGCCTTCGACTTCCCGACCGGTCACCCCCTCGACTTTGGATTCCGGTAACCCCCACTCCTCTTCTCCTATATATACCTCCTCCTTTTTCCTCCATCAACCATCCTCCTCCCTCCCACAAGTGTGCCCTAGCCTATTTTCGGCGACCCGAGCTTCGCCCTCCACCGCCGACGCGGCGCCACCCCGCCGTCGAGCCTTCCGTCCGGCGCCCCACTGCCGGTCGCCCTTTCCCCGCTGACCCAGGCACTCCTCGACTCCAGCGCCCAGGCCGCGCCCCTCCCGGCGTTTTCCGGCGCCGACAGCCCCCGTTCCCGGCCGACCCCGCGCGTCGCATCCCAGCCGATGTCCCGTGTGGCCCCGTGAACCGCTCACCGTTCGATCCCGCTGTCCCGTTTCCATTCCCGAGTTTATCCCGCTAGATAATTTCTGAGTAAACTCAGTAGTTCGTCCCTCCCGTTATCGAGTCGATGATGATTTTGGTCCCCGATCCCGTTACGGGATTCGGTTTAGACGATTTCGATTCGGAAATTTCCGAAGTTCATTTCGGTAGTAATTTTGTGCTGTGATTGGTTTTGGTTTAAGCTTGTGACTTCTCGAAAATTCCGAGTTAGTTCGGCAATGCTCTGTGACTTTCGGATTTAGTTCTGTGGTTTTGAGATCTTCTGTTAGTTTCGGAATTTCCGAACTATTATGTTGGTTCTGTGATATTTTCGGGTTTTCCGAATTTCTTTTGGAAATGTTTTGTGTTTGGTTTATATATTTATTTTGTGGTGGAAATGAATTCATGGGTTATTTCCCTGGTTTGGGATATTATTTGTGTGGTTGGCACAATTTTCCAGTATTGGGTTATTCCAGATATAGAGGAAATGCTGCCCAATTTTCGTAAAACTATATATATATATATATATATATATATATATATATATATATATATATATATATATATATATGATTTTTAAAACTGGTTTTCCAAAAAGGTTTATTAAATGGATTTCTCGGGCGACGACCTTATTGGTCAATGGGCTCTTAGCAAAATGCAAACGAAACCAGTCATTCTGGACGTTGAGGCATTAGCTAAGAATGATAATTGGACCAATCTGAGACTCTCTATTTTTCATAAAAATTTCAAGTTATTATTTTAGAACTTGCTACTGGCTGAATAGCATTTTGTGCAGGGCTTTGACTCCTGATGGGATCGTGCATAGCAATCAAAGTTCGTCTATACTTCTAAATTCATTTATGTAAATAATTGTAAGGGCATAAGCCCAACTTTTATTTTTTTATGTGGTTCTGTAATAATGTAGAGTAGTTTTTATTTCCTGGTTGTTGGTTTGACGTAAACAAATAACTAATTATTTTATAGAAAATTAATATTATTTTCTCACATTAAATAATTAGGAAAATTACAAGTTTGTTATTTAAACAAATTCACGTTCTTCTCATTTAAAGAAAAATATTAGTTTTATATATAATATTACAAAATACAAAGTTTTGCCAAATAATCAGAAAATGCGATTTTTCAATAAATGTTAAATGGATTTTTCCTTCGTAAATTAATAACTAATAAATCACATCGATAAACGTGTTCTGGTAGAATTTGTAAATAACATAAAACTGGATTAGGACCAATTCTAGAGATTGTAACTAGCACACCTAGATATGGTTTCCTCTCTAATGCTAAGTCAGGATTCTCAATGTAGGATTTCGAGGACGAGTCTGATCTTCTATCCCAGAACCGACTTTTCAACCCAGTCATAAACCAAGGCAAGTACGGTTATGTTTATTTGGCAATTTATTTAGTAATTGTTATCTAGCATGCTTAAACCACATTGCTACACGGAACTCTCTCCTAGAGTTCAAATATTGATTGTGGAACTCTCCTAGAGTTCAAATATTGATTGTTATTGATTGTGGGAATATTGGGGGAGTAGTATAGCGTCTATGACCAATACCCCTCATATGCATATTGATTGTGCGAGCTTACCCCTCTTACACACGGGGATAAGCCGTATCGTATCACTAGGATACTATTGTACAACCCAAGCCGGTCATAGTCGTTACCTATTCAAATCACATTGTTTTCAATTGTTGAAAAATTGCTGGAAAATATTGTTCAAGTATTTCAAATTGTTTAAAATTGCAAATTTCCATTATTATTTGAATTGTTAGATATTCATAATTGTACTTACTCCTCCTGACTGGAGACCCAACATTTTTAGGAAGCATTGATGATCCTGAGCTGTATCCTGTGGTGTTACCCGAGTCCCAATTGGAAGACGATGATCTCGAGGCTGATGAGCCGGCTGCTTAAATGTTACTTCTTCTTTTCTAGTTTAGGGAAAGTTGTGTTGAAGATGGTTAATTCAGTTTTGATTATCAGTTGTATCTTTCTTGTATTGAACAAATTTTTATAAATATTCGAATTATTAAAGTTATGACAAATTTAGATTCTGTTGTTGAGATTACCTGCAAGTGGATACAGCTTACTGCCGCCGTCTCAACAACGGTGCAGTCTGGACATGATCCGATTCGACCCAACAATTTGGGATCGGGTCGTGACATGTTTTTAGTGGTGGCCCATGCAGGTCTCATCAACAACTTAGGAGAATATACTTAGAAACAATTAGAACACTAGAACATCAATAATTTGTCACGACATAGGACCGAAATATATTATAAGTAAATATTTTGTTTGCTATAGACTGGTAGGCTACCTTGCTTGTGTTTGCAACCAAAACCTTCCAGAGTACGGCCAAAGGAAAGACCACTCGTTCCGGCCCTGCTGGCGATGAGGTCCACCATCGGTCATACTTGGACCCATACCCATCACTGAGACCTGTAACTGCCCTATAACAATATCTGGACACAACTTCTTAGCACCCTTACTTGTGATGCCCTTACCTAACTCTAGGAATGGACTGGTTAAGTAAGCAGCATGCGCTGATAGATTGTCACAGAGGATGTGTAGTCTTCAGCCCACCTGGAGAGCCGGAGTTTGAAATCTCTCGAGCTCCGGAAGATATGGAGGATATTACTTACTCCTCTATCACCGAAGAACCTGGACCTCCTCACCCTATCATAGCAGAATTCATGGACGTCTTCCCTGATAGTCTTCCAGGATTACCCCAGATCGAGATGTAGAATTCACCATCGACCTAGTTCCCGGCTCTGCCCCTATTTCTCGGGGATGCTACAGAGTCAACCCTAAGGAGGCCAAGGAGATGAAGGACCAGATCAATGAGCTGAAGGCCCTTGGATTTATCAGAGACGGAGCTTCACCCTGGGGAGCACCTGTCTTGTTCAAGAAGGACGGAACTGTGCGGATGTGCATCGACTACCGGGCGCTGAACAACATCACCATCAAGAACAAGTACCCTCTGTCCCGGATCGATGACCTGTTTGATCAACTCAGTGGAGCTAAGGTATTTTTGAAGTTAGAACTCAGATCCGGCTATCCTCAAATCAAGGACAGGAAGGAGGATATTCCAAAGACGGCGTTCAACACCAAATATGGACAATTTGAATTTTTGGTCATGCCGTTTGGACTGACGAATGCCCCTGTAGTATTCATGAACCTCATGAACAAGGTCTTCCATGAATACCTGGATCAGTTTATTGTTGTCTTCATCGACGATATCCTGATCTACTCGAAGACTGAAGAAGAGCATGAAGAGCACCTGAGAAAAGTTCTGGGAACCTTAAAGAAGGAGAAGCTCTATGGAGAAGGAATTTCGGTGGATCCAAAGAAGATAGCTGCTATTGAGAAGTGGAGTACACCAAGTTCTGTTGCTGAAATCAGAAGTTTCTTGGACTTAGCTGGCTACTACCGAAAATTTGTGAAGGATTTCGCCAGGATTGCTGAGCCGATGACGAAGCTCACCAGGAAGAATGAAAAATTTGTGTGGACTGAAGCTTGCCAGGAAGCATTTGAGGAACTGAAGAAGAGACTTACAACGGCACCGATACTTGCGCTACCTGCAGGTATCGACGGTTTCTCAATCTACAATGATGCTTCTGGTAAAGGATTTGGTTGTGTTCTTCAACAACATGGAAAAGTAATTGCTTACGCATCTAGGCAATTACGGACTCATGAGAAGAACTATCCCACACATGATTTGGAGCTCGCAGCGGTGATATTTGCTTTGAAGTTATGGAAGCACTACCTCTATGGAGAGAGAGTGAAAATATTTACAGACCACAAAAGTCTTAAATATGTTTTCACTCAGAAGGAGCTGAATATGCGACAGAGGCGATGGCTGGAGCTGATTTCGACATCGACTTGCAGTACCATCCAGGTAAGGCTAATGTGATTGCAGATGCACTTAGTCGGTACCCGATGGCGATGTTTGACCAAGGAGCGGCATTTACTGGAGGACATAGAGAAGCTTGGACTGGAGATTGTACTGCCTGAAGAAGAAATGAAGAAGCTGGGAAGAGAAGCTATTGTACCAGGAGTTGAATCATCAATGATGCAGTTGCAAGTGCGTTCAAGTCTAATGGACAAAGTTAAGGAGGCACAATTTCAAGATGAGACGCTTTGCAAACTCAGAGATCAAGTGCTGGCAGGAACCCTTGAAGGATTCTCAATCGCCAGCGACGGAGCATTGAGGCATGGTACGAGGCTTTGCGTACTAACTGGCGAACTGAGGAATGAGCTGATGCAAGAAGCGCACCAGTCGCAGTATTCCATACATCCAGGAGCTAATAAAATGTATCGGGATATGCGTACTGTTGTATGGTGGTATGGAATGAAGAAGGACGTATCCAGATATGTGGCTAGATGCTTGATATGTCAACAAGTGAAAGCTAGTATGCAGAGACCAGCAGGACTGTTGCAGCCGCTTGATATCCCGAAGTAGAAATGGGAACACATAACCATGGACTTTGTATCAGGACTGCCTCGGTCCCAAGGAGGGAAGGATGTCATTTGGGTTATTGTGGACCGACTGACAAAGTCAGCTCACTTTATCCCCTTCAAGGTTGGTCTATCCACCGAGAAGTTGGCAGCACTGTACATGCAGCATATCTATCGGATTCATGAAGTTCCGGTAAGTATTGTATCTGACAGAGATACTAGATTTACCTCTCACTTTTGGAAGAGTTTGCATGACAGTTTGGGAACACAATTGAAGTTCAGCACCGCCTACCATCCCCAGACTGATGGACAATCGGAGAGAACCATCCAGACGATAGAGGACATGCTGAGATCTTGCGTCTTGGAATTTGGAGGGTCTTGGGAAGACCACTTGCACTTGGTAGAGTTCTCTTACAACAACAGTTACCAAGCCAGCATCGGTATGATACCGTTCGAGGCACTCTATGGACGTCGTTGCCGTACTCCACTTGCTTGGGACGACGTAGGAGAAAGAGTATTACTTGGACCTGAGATGGTGACCGATGCAGCAGAGAAGGTAAAGGTGATTAGAGACAAGCTCAGGATTGCTCAGGATAGACAGAAACATTGGGCTGATAGCAGTCGTCGACCATTGGAGTTCGAAGAAGGAGACAGTGTGTTCGTGAAGATCTCCCCTACCAGAGGAACTATCAGATTTGGCAGAGCAGGAAAGCTGAGCCCCAGGTACATCGGCCCATTCGAAGTTTTGAGCCGAATTGGAGAAGTAGCGTACCGATTAGCTCTACCAGCTAATCTTGAAGGCGTGCACAACGTCTTCCATGTTTCACAGCTCAGACGCTACATCCCGGATCCAAGCCACATCTTGGACCTTTCAGAGCTGGAGATTGGACCCAGCCTCACAGTGCCAGAGAAGCCAGTGGCGATCATTGACAGAGGTGAGAAGAAAACCAGGAACTCTGTGCCGCCTCATAAACTTCTATTTCTTGCAAGCATTATCTTTCGTTCTAATATTTTGACTGATGCTGCTAAGTTAGCTTAATTTTCGAGCTTATTTATTTATCGAGCTTGATCATGACAGTATTTATTGGGTGCACCCACTAATATATTGTCTAATCAGAACCGGTGCATGATGGTCTGATCAACCACGTGTACTTTGGTTCGCTTATATATATTCTTGTTCTACGTGGATGGTGACATAGTTAAAACTTGTCCCTAAACGTCTCATCCACGACTGCCTTGAAAATTCTTATTGTTGGACCTGAGTTACGGGCGAAGTATCCGTACCTGTTTGATTTGAGTTTATCCTACCCCATCCTTTAATTTCGATGACGAAATTTCTTAAGGAGGGAAGGTTGTGAAACCCGTAAAATCTGGTTTTATTATTTATAGAATTTTTCCGGTGGATTTCTAGATGGTAATTAGTTAAACTAGGTTATTAGTATTATTGTTAATATTATTATTCTTATATAGATTATTATTATTATTATTATTATTATTAAATTAATAGTATTATTATATTTTAGTCGGTGAGGAAAATTTCTATTTTTGAAAAATAAAATAATGGATTTTTGTTGTGTCCCGAACCCGAACCCAGACCCGTTCCCATTTTCGAAACCCGGTTCGGAACTATTTCCGAAACCGAACTCGGTTTAGTATATAATTCATAAACTAATTATTTATATAATATATTTTCCTAATGGAATTCTTTCATTAACTTTCCACTACAGCACACTTATTTAACTCTTACACACTCACTTATGGAATGGAATCTTCCATTCATTCCTATTTTGCTCAGCACAACTTTCATTTATATTGAGCTTTAATGTTAAAGCTGTCACGACCCGATCCCAAATAATTGGGTCGAACCGGATCATGCCCAGCCTGTACCGTTGTTGAGACGGCGGCAGTAAGCTGTTTCATTAGCAGGTAACCACACAACAACATCTATATTTGTCACAACTCAAATTCGGAAAATGAAACTTTATTAACTTTGAAATGAAATACAACTGGAAAAATGTACTGAAATAAATAACAGAGTTTAAAATAAACAACAATGCCGAAACAGAAAACTATCTAATCAGCCGGCTCATCGGCCTCAGTCCCAACGTCCTCCAATGGGGACTCTGGCAGCACTACTGGGTACAGGCCAGGGTCGTAGTAGCTGTTGTATAATAGCTCATCATCCTCATAGTCCCCTAAAAATATATCTCCAGTCAGGAGGGAGCAAAGTACAATTCATGCTAATTTAAAACAGTTAAAATGAATAATAGAATCATGCACTTCTAAACAGTTAAGAAATTGAACAGTTTTCTCAGCAGTAAAACAGTGTGATTTGAATAGGCAATGAATATGACCGGCTTGGGATGTACAGTTGTATCCTATTGATACGATTCGACTTATCCCCGTGTGTATGAGGGGTAAGCTAATACTGGCCTAAGTTACAGTTGGATGTGGTCATAAACATTACTCTATTCCCCCAGTCCCCAATCAGTTACAGTAGTTGCAGTCAGTACTCTCAGGGAGAGTTTCGTGTTTGCATCGTGGTTTAAACTTGCAATAAACGATTATTAAAATAACTGTAAACTAACACAAACTATACTTGCCTCAAAATGGACTTGACTGGAGAGGATGAAGACTTCGAGACAGGAATTCAGAATCGTCCTCGAATTCCTACATTCGAGAAATTGACTCAGATTCCAGGGTTACCAATCTAGCTACGCTAGTTAAAATCTCTATTTGTGTCCTAATCCATTTTAATTCTTATTTAACAAAACACAAACAAGAATTACGATTATCGGTGCATTGATTTTAATACGAGGGAAAAGATCATTTTAAACTTTGAATTTGGAAAACTCGTCGATACCAGATTAATTGGTTAAAACCTTGTATTTTAGTAACTATAAATATATAACTAATTTCTTATTTAGTGAGAAATACATGATCGTTAATTAATATTAAAACTTGTAAATTTTAGGTGAGAAAATCTTTATTAATTTTTATACGAAAATATTTTTATTAAATTTATTCGTATTCTACAAAAACTCGCAAAAACAGCAAACAACCAAAAACCTACGCTGTTTGCCATTAAAATCGTTTGATTGCAAATCTTAATACAAACAGAACAGTGTTACAATATAGGACTTCGATGTAGTCCTAGGAGTACACTTTTGTTTAATCTGGGTCCTAAGTGCCAATGGAGCGAGTGGTAATGCGTTGACTCCGTTGACGGGCTGACGACGGTTATCGGTTCTCTGAAGGTGTAGATTGCTCTGGGTGCTGGAGCTGGCTGAGAGGAGGAAGACGTTGAGTGTCTGTATCTGCCTCTCCGGTGATCTCTGTCTGGATTGTTCGTATGTATGTCTCTCTGTGTGTGTGTGTGTAAGGAGGGGATGATTCCTCCATTTATAGCTGGGCAGGTTGGCTGCCCATGCGCGCATATGTAGGATGCGCCGGTGCGTGGGGACGCCACGTGTAGATTGCTGATGGAGGCGCATGGATGATGCGCCCTACTCGCGGGGTTGAATTCTTCATACTGCTGTTGTGAGCCGGCACGTAGCAAAGGAGAAGATCTTTCTGTTGCTGAGATCTTGGATGAGTTGAGTCAAAGGACACGTGTCGTCGACCCATGGCTCGGAGATCTCTGATTTGGTGGGATGCGCCTTGGATTGGGCGCATGATGAGATTTTGGCTCGTGACCTTTAGGAGTCACGAGCCGTTCTGGGCGCATGGCTTTTGAGGCGCATGCAAGCGACTTTCCTTCTGTCTTTCGGGATCAGAGATCAGTCTGGGGCGCATGGCTTTTGAGGCGCATGCAAAACTTCAACTGGAGACTCTTCTTCTGTCTTTAAGGATCAGTGAAGGGTCTGAGGCGCATGGCTTTCGAGGCGCATGCAGGTTTGGACGCATGGCCGCGGAGGCGCATGCGGGTGGTCGAGTGGCCACGTGGCAGTAGCCGTCGGGATAGAGTCATGATGATGCTGACGTTGTGGACGCTTCGTCTTCTGCAAAAGCTGTCAGCCGTTCAGACTTGGGAAGGCGTGCTGCCAACTCTGTCAGTTCAGCATTTAATGTTGGTGACATTCGATGGACAGCTGAGTGGGCGCATCGGTTGACGTTCCACTAGGCGTATGGGGGCGCATCCCCTTTGATGCGCTCAGTACAGGGCGCATCTGTGGGAGGCGCTTGGTGTTTGAAGGGGTGTGATGCGCTGTCCAGCCGACGCATCCGACACGTCTTTAATGATGCGGCTGTTTCGCTTCTCGAGTGCTTTTAAATAGCCGTTTGGCTGAAGTCGAGGCGTCCGGTTCATCCATTTAATGTGAGTTCATTGCTCGGAACTCGGAGAGCCATCCACTTGGCGCGTGGGTTTGATCTGCCAGGCCTATATAAATAGTGGCATGGAGAGAAGGTTGGCCTCTCATTCCCTCACGTCTTTCCAATATGAACTCAGGTTCTCGGGTGCATTCTGTTGACAAGTGTTCCCGAGGGTGAAGATGAGACGCCTTGTCGTCGTTGATGCTCTTGAAGGTGACTGTTACATCCAAAAGACGGAGTCGAGGGCTTCTGAGGCAGGCGGAAGGTGCCTGTTGCATCCAAAGATAGGGATGCTCGGGCCTCGTCTCCGTTGTTCCGGAAGAGCCGTAGATCGGAATGGCGGTGCTAGGCTCTCTCTTCCTTCAAAGTGGGTGTCGCCCGCTCTGATTGTGTTGAAAGCTGCCTTTCGCCGTGATTTCGATCACGGTCTTCCTTGGCCTTTGGAGGCTCTTTCGAAGCCTCCCCTGGCCACAGCTTTGCGGTGCTCTTCTCTTCCTTGGTTCCAGCCAGAGGGTTAAATGCTTTGTGTATCGAAGCATTTATCAGGCGAGCCTGGTTGGAAGAGCGGCACATAACTGGGCTCTGCTCGGCCAGGTGAGCCTGGTTGGAAGAATAACTGGGCTGCTGAAGGGATGCACATAACTGAGCTGCTGAAGAGATGGCGGGATGCGCCTGGTTGGAGGCGCATGACATCTGCTGCGCCTAACTGGCAGCGCATGGTGACTGGCAGCGCATGATGACTGCTGCGCCTATCTGGAGGCGCATGGTGGCCGCTGGCTGTAGACTTAGGATCTTTCCTTTGTAGAAATTCTCCTTTGTACAACCTTTTCTAGACATGTAATAGACTTTTATATATAAATAAAAAGTCCTTCAAATGTCTATGGTTATTGACTTTGCTGTGAAGTGTTCTGTGCGAGTCCTGGCGCATGTAGTGTCTGGCGCATGGTCTTTCTGGTTGTGAAATTCCATGCTTCTACAGGACCCCCTTCAAAGTTTTCAAAACTTTTGAATAAGTTTTGGAATACTTTGAATAAGAAGCATGGCGATCAGGGCGCATGACTGTTGGGGCGCATGCCTGTTCAGCCGCATGCTTTTCTCAATTAATGAATTTGATAATGCCTCGGTAACCGAAAAAGATTAATGATGATCTTTTGGTTTTATCTGCTGCTATCTTCACAAGACCCGAGGCGACGGCTGAGATCGCTCGTCATCGGTTCACGCGTGCGACCACGGCCTATAAATAGGTGAGAGGTGGAGAGAGAGAGAGAGTTCCTCTACTCTGTGCCTTTGCCTCCTTTAGAGTTCTTTCTTCAAAACCCTAACTTCTTCCTCTCTGTTAGAATGGCTCCCAAGACTCCTCGCGGCGGTGCCGGCAAAGGAAAGGGGAAGGAGAAGGAGCCTGTAGAGGCTGTCGTGAGTGACATTCCTCGCCCGCCTGTCGAAGTTCGGCCGGCGGTAGTCGGTGAGCTTTATTGTCTCCTATCGATGTTGAGAACTTTCCCGCCGACGTGCATAGGTCCAGGCCTTTATCATGCACCGTGGCTTTAATTGCTGACGCGCATGGGTTTTACACCCTGATGATGCGCCGAAGCCTTCGCTGACGCGCATGGGCTCACGCCTTGATGATGCGCCGAGGCTCTACCGCTGCCGCGCATGGGTTTATACCCTGATGATGCGCTGAGGCTCCTTTTTCAGATGCGCTTAATACGCGCATCTGACGAGCATGAAGCTCCGATCTTTGTGTTGACTCTAATATCTTTGCATTTTTTTTGTGTCAGTGTCGATGACTATCCCACTCTTGAACGAAGTGCTCCTGGACGCTGCATTCTGTCAGATGGGAGTAGATTATGATGAAGAGGTGATAAACCCTGCTCAAGCGGCTATTATGTTGGATCAGCATCCCGAAAGAATGATTCAAATTCGGGAACAACATCACGGGTTCCTTAAACGGATGATGGAACGTGGCGTTCTGAAATCCGCCACTTCCGATAAAGTGACCTTCTTAAAGCCCGAGTTCCTGTTCGGGGACCGCCTTTCTTCTACTGAAGCCCAGGTGCTGAAGGTCAAAGAAGACTGGTTCTTTACAGCCAGGGGCGTGCATATGACCGTCAGGCAGCTTGAACGTTAATGGCCTTTGTTAACTTTCTGTCGACTTGCTTCTAAAAGGAGAATGTCCTGGGACCTTACTCCATCTCAAGGAGGAGCGGTAACAGGCGTCATCAGAATTGATTCTTCTTCTGATCAGAGGGATACTCTGGTCGCCTCGCGAGCTGGTACCTCGTACACCTGGCGGACTCTTCGTCCTGGGAGTATTTATAGCGATGTTCCCGTCAATACTTTTGCCCTGGGTGCCTCGACTTTTGCTCGTCGCATGTTGTTGATGGAACAATCATACCCCAAGGGAGAATTTCGGGTAGAGGGTTGGTGTCATTATGTTTCAAAATGGGACAAACTGACACACTGGATCCTGTCGCGGTTTCAGACTGAGCTCCAAGAGGTTGGGCTGACCGCCGCGATCCGCGCCACTCAGGCAGGTGTAGAGATTAACAGGCACATGTTCCTTGCGCTTTTGGAAATGTTTGATACCCATACCGGGACCTTCTTCACTCCAGCGGGGGAGCTAGGGCTCGCGCTCCATGAGATGTACGAGGTATCGAAACTCCCCTGGGGATCGGAACCTTACGAGGAGTACTTCCCGACCAATGAAGAATTCCAGGTCTTGGGAGACAAAGCTGATGAGATGATGGCTGTCTTCAAAGAAGTAGCGAGTCATCACTACTATATGCAGAAGAAGGACAGGGGCGGGACGCAGCCTCATGTGACTGCTTGGAGAGATCACATCTTTAGGCAGGACAAAGAGGAACCTTCTCACTTTTCTACCCCGCCGGCACTTTCTCGTAACGAGGTGCTTTCTGAAATGAGTAGGTTAGGCGAGAAGAATCCCTTGGAGAGCGAGGACCAGCAGTCGGATGAACGCTCCTATAGCTGTTTTTGGCATCTCACCTATCGGATGTCGCCAAAAGCAGTATTAGTCTCGTATCTTATGATTTGGCTCCGGGACCACGTCTTTTCAGGCGGGTCTGGCTCTGTAGAGAGGGTGACTCGGAACTTAATTCTGCCGGCCGTGAAGTTAGCCTTCGGCCGTCCTTTAGCTTTACTCCCCGCAATGGTGTGTAACCTGTTGCGGGGTCTTCGAGAGTTTGCAGGAGATGTCGTTCACGAGCGGGGCAAAAACAACAACTTCCCGCGTGCCGAACTGTCGTTTCATTATTTGATGGGGTGGTTAATTTTGCACCATCCCAATGTGATGAGCCCGGGTTCGGAGGAAGACTACAGGTCCGGAGATGCATTCCTCCGGCGTTTCCACCGGAGGAATTGGTTACACACCGGTGTTCCTGTTTGCAGGAAAGTTTTATCCCATCTTCAGGGATGGGAGATCGCCAAAGTTGGTCCTGTCTTCTCCGATTTTGAGGCCAACGAAGATCTGGTGGACTCGGGTGAGGATGCCACCACTCTGTCTCCATGGGGATTCCGCTGGTTGCAAAGTATCCGGCCGTCCCATTTGGTATATCGGAACAGGAACCAGTGTTACCTGGAATCATATCTGCCGAGCCGCTTTGCGAGACAATTCGGGTACGCCCAGTTGATGTTGGATAATCCCAGTATCACCTTGGGGTACGCTGGAAGTTTGCTGGATGGTGCACGAGCTTGGCATTACTATAATGCCGGATGTACTGGAGCCCGCTTTACGCTCCCCGTCCAGAATCCGCGGCCGCCGATTCTCTACTCAGCCGCCAGATTTTACTGTGCTATGGCTGCTCCGCCCACCGGATATGATAGGGAGACCAGTTTATTGCAGGCACCCATTTAGCGGCGGGTGTAGACACTTTGGCGAAGGCTCGGTCGTACCGTCCGCCCGAGTTGGGTCGAGGCGCCCCCGCCGTATCTACCGGGGGTCAGGGAAGACCCTCGGTTGATCAAACGAAAAGGGGTGCAGATACAAAAGTCGACTCTCCTGTATCGAAAAAGCAGAAGAGGGCGTCGTCACCGACGGTGTCCTCGGACTCCGCATCTGCAGAGGTAAGATGTCCTGTAAGGTTTGATTTCAAGTTCAGCTCCTTATGTAATCATGCTTTTCCCCTTGTTGTGTAGGAACCGCTGATAAGAAAGCCTCGCACTCCAAAATTTTGGTGGGAGCAGGCCAAAGGAGATGGTGGGCTCGTCTGACATGCGTATTCCACCTACTATGATATCTCCCATGGAGGAGAATACCGAGGGTGTTGCTGTAGAGATTCCAGCCTCTCCGGATTATGTCAGACGGGAAGCTGAGGATGCAGCAGCTTCTGAGAAGGTGAAGGCCACAGCGTCGGCCTTGGATGACGTTGCCGTGGATCCGCAAGAGTCTACTGCGGGGGCAACAGATATGGTTGAGACAGAGGAGAGGGTTGATTCCCCTCCTTATCATGACGAGGGGAGGTCGGCTGGATCATTGCCGAGTCCTACCCCGGCTTCAACCGTGGTAGTTGAGGCGGCTACCGATCAGGAGGTAGCGACAGATTCTGTCCCAGTGGCGGGACTTGATGACGAGACCCGTCTGTCGGTCACAACTGCTGAGACGGGTCAAGAGACGAGTGATAATTTCCCCATTCTGCCAAGGGAAGTACCAGTTGTCGATAGGACGTTGGGGGTAGAAGAGGTGGCCGTTGACGTCGGTGGTTCCTCCGGGCTTGAGAAGGGCGAGGGTGTAGAACCCTGTGTCGCTCCTTCTACTTGGGGGACCATCTCGACGCCTGTGCCGGCCCCTTCTGTTGCTTCGGCTCCTCGGGCTAGCAGTCCAGCCCCTGTTGATGAAGAGCCCATTGATGCCGAGGTTCAAGCCTCGCTGATTGAGGTTGGCGGATCTTCTTCCGGTCCGCAAACTGTAGTAGCTCCTCCAACTCCTGCGATGACGCCGCAGGTCCTGGCGGATGCAGACGAGTATGTGAAATTCCTCGTCGAGGGGGTATACAAAATGCTGCAGAAGGGTGTATCTGCCGTGAGGATGCCAACAGGAGTTTTGCGACGGCAAAAGCTTTGGCAATGCCCTGCATCGAGCTGA
This sequence comes from Iris pallida, assembly GCA_029216955.1. Taxonomy (NCBI): domain Eukaryota; kingdom Viridiplantae; phylum Streptophyta; class Magnoliopsida; order Asparagales; family Iridaceae; genus Iris; species Iris pallida. Next base: position 4,033 of record JANAVB010005368.1, on the reverse strand, counting down.
TTCGTATTCACCAAGGCCACGACCACATGGCCGAAATTCTGGAGGCTTCAGTGATTGAGCTGGATGAGCGGCTCGCGGAACTTCAACGCATCCAGCGAAACGACCCTCTGTCCTGATAGATGCGGAGAAGAGGAAGCTGATTGCCGAAATCGAGTCTTCATACCAGGCCACCGTGGGCGTTTGGGAGCGTGAGGGGCTAAGACTGAGGCGGTAGAGCAGTTGTCTCAGTCCATGAAGACGACGGTGGAAATCGAGCTGCATTGGAAGCTAATATCGCGGATATCGACACCTAGATGCGCCGCCTTGAAGACCAGCGGGCCCGACTCCAGTTAGAGGTCGAGCGTGTCCGGGCTGAACATGCAGCATTCAAGAAGGATGAAGCGACTTTTACTCAGCGGACTCTTGCCTTGGCGCAGCAACGACAACAGCTTGATGAGAAGCATGCAAGTGATACTTCCGCTGGGGCCGTTGAATTGATGCGCCAAGAAGCAGAGCGACGAGTCCTGGCGACGGTGGAGGCCCGCGCAGTCGACTTAAAGCTTCGAGTCAGGGAGCTCTCAGCCCATCCTGGGGAGATTCAGGGACCATAGCTTTTCCCTTTTTCTTTTGGTTCTTTTGCAACCTTACTGGGGGATGATGTAGCTTCTTGTACTCCTTTTTTCAGAAGAATAAAGAAGTCTACAACCTTTTTTTTGTGATGTGTTCATCTTTTGTTGTCATGAACTTGATGATTTGTGTGGACCTATTATCTTTTGCGCACCTTGGTTTTCAGGTACAGATAATAAGTTTGAAGGAACCATTATGTTTGCTCAGAGGTAATGTGGACATGGCAATCATTGGGTTCGAAATGATAGAATCTCCCTACTCAGAGGTATTATGGACGTGGTAGGAATGATCTTGGGGGATACGCTGAACAACTCAGAGGTGATGTGGACATGGAAGTTCTGCAATCAATGTACGACAACGCAGGGGTTGTTTGTACGAGATGTTTACTCAGAGGTAATGTGGACGTGGTAAACATGAAGGGTAGCGTAGGCTTACGAAGTGTAAGATTCTGCTTTGTAGGGTGTAGAGAGACAACTCAGAAGTAATATGGACGTGGTTATCTTTCTATGGAAGATGCCACGGAACAGCTGGGTTCCGGAAGCGTATGAGTGTGGAAAGAGGTTGTTGGGGAAGTACATGTCTGGAGGATGTCAAGAATAGTACTTCTTTAGGAACTTGCCGTTGATGGGCATCATGAAAAGTCCCCATTGGGTTTGGCGAGGCGGTAAGCACCGTTGAGTATACCGTCTCTATGATGAAAGGTCCTTCCCACTTGGGCTTGAACTTTCCTGGTGTCTTGTGGGTCAACACCATTGGTCTTCTGACTGCTAAAACCAGGTCGCCAACTTGGAAAGTCCCTGTTTGACCTTCTTGTTGAAAGCCTGTGATATACGGCTTGGTAGAACTCGATGCGTTGTTGAGCTAGGAGACGCTTTTCGTCAAGTGCCTCCAGTTCCCGCAGACGACGACGTTGATTGTCCTCTTCTGTGAGTTTGTTTGTGATTGCTACGCGGAGCGAAGGTATCTGTATCTCGAGAGGCAGTACTGCTTCGCTCCCGTAGACCAGGGAGAATGGAGAGTGTTGCCTGTTGGGGTCGTACCGTTGTGCGGTAGGCCCAAAGGCATTCGCTAAGCTTTTCGTCCCAGTCGCGTTTGTTGGATGACACGACCTTTTGAGCAGCCTAACGATAGTTTTGTTGAATGCCTCAGCCAATCCGTTTGTTGCGGATTGTAGGCGGTTGAGGCCACGTTCTGAATGTGATTCTTGTCACAGAACCTGCTGAAAATGTGGCTGATAAACTGAGGACCGTTGTCATGGATGATCCGCCGGGGTACTCCGAAACGGTAAATGACATGGTGTTTGATAAAGCTGACCACCCTGGAGCTTTTACTTCTGCTAATGGAACTGCTTCCGCCCATTTGGAGAAGTAGTAGCGGTGATGGCCAGGATGAAACGGGTCCTCTCGATGAAGGAGGGGTGATTGGCCCTACAATATCCATGCCCCAGGCTTCGAAGGGCCAAGAGGCAACTGTAGGATGTAGTGGTTCAGACGGTGTATGTATGAAGTCAGCATGGAGTTGGCATGCGTGACACTTCTAGCATATTCAACAGCGTCGGCGGCCATGGTTGGCCATAGTAGTAGCCCATACGTCGCAGTCGATCCTGTAACTTAGGACGGGTTGATGAGCTCCGCAAGTTCCATCATGAGCTTCTCGGAGGGCTTCGGCTGCTTCTTCGTTGGACAGGCATCGAAGGAGGAGCCCATCGAAGGAACGTCGGTACAGCGTTTTAGTAGCTGTGCGTAGTAGAATCGAAGAGAGCGTCTCCTGACTGAGACGGCTCCTTCGGGTCCTCTGGAAGAATTCCATAGACAGCAAAGTCAATGAACGGGAACCTCCAGTCTCGGACATTAACACCAGTGTTCGTCGGCATGGCGTGGGCCACTTGCAAGCACAGGTTGTTTCTGGACAAATCAAGTCTCGGCTTACCGTGACATAGTGTTGAGGCCCAAAGGCGGCTGCAATGAGGCGGCGAGGCAGCCAGAGCGTCAGCCTCCAAGTTTTGTAGACGAGGCACGTGTTCGATGAAGAACACGGTGAAGGTTGAAATGATGTCAATGCACTTCATGGTAAGGGATCAGATCTTCATGGCGAACCTCGTACTGCCCTCGAATCTAGTTCACGACGAGTTTGAGTCACCGTAGGCTTCCAGATGGTCGACCCCCAGTGTTGTGCGAGTTGGAGTCCCATGACGAGTGCGTGTACTCGGCAACATTGTTGGAGCATGGCTTTGAAAGGGAGTAAGCACGCTGGATGACCAGCTGATCAGGGGAGACTAAGACTACCCCACTCCTGCGATGATTTGGCCTTTGGGGCCTGTTCTCGAGCGCCATCGAAAAACATCCGCCAAACGGAGCTTCCTTCGGTGACGTTGGATCTTGGACCTCATCCGGGATGTCTTCATAGAGTTTGAGGATTCTGGGATGGGGTGTGCAGCTAAAAAGTCAGCCAGAGTTGACCTTTAACAGCTTTTTGCGGGACAAACACCATATATATGGTGTTAGCAAAATCGCCCATGTGGCTAGCCGAGAGTTAATGATCCTGGCTTCGTCATGAGGACTCTGAGTGGATTGACTCGGGAAATGAATGAATCGTCTGGCGAGACATAATGACGAGTCTTCGGGATGGCAAACACCAAAGCCAAGCACTCTTTTCAACGGGGTTTGTACGGTGTTCGGCCCGATGAGCGTTCGACTGGAGGTAGTAGATTGCGCTCATAGCCTGTATCGCTGTTTGAGCCAGCAGAGTGCCAAGGGAATGATCCATGGCACGGACGTAAAGAAGAAATGGTTTGCCCGCGACAGGTGCTACCAGGACGTGGGCTCGTCAGTAGGCTTTGATGTCATCGAAAGCCTTCTGGCACTCCTCTGTCCAGACATAAGAGACTCCCTTCTTATGAGCTGAGTGAAGGGTTGACATTTACCGGAAAGGTTTGCTATGAACCTCGGATGTATGCCAGACGTCCCTGCAAGCCTCGAAGTTCTCGAAGATTCTTCGGAGGGTCATGTTGAGGATGGCTTCTTCTCGGGATCAACATGAATGCCTTTCGGTGATGACAAAGCCCAAGAATTTGCCGCTAGAAACCCCCAGGAAGGATTTAGCGGGGTTCATTTTGAGTTGATGTGCCCGCATGAGATCGAAGACTGTCTCAAATCCGTAGGTGATCTCCTTTGAGGCGGCTCTTGACTGCAATGTCGTCAACAGCATTCGACTGTTTTGCGAAGATGTTGACGGAAGATGGTGCTCATAGCTCGTTGGTATGTCGCACCGGCATTTTTCAAGCCGAAGGGCATTACTGTGTAGCAGGAAAACACCCTTTGGAGTCTGAATGACGTGTTTCGCGTCATCGGGGAACATCTTGATTGATTGTAGCCTGAATATCCACCATGAAGGACATGCGTTCAAAACCACATGTGTTGCGATCATC
>JANAVB010005367.1:0-59969 GCA_029216955.1 Iris pallida | reverse complement strand
GCAGAAAGAGCTGAACATGAGGCAAAGACGATGGTTGGAGTTGATGAAGGACATCGACATCAATTTATAATATCACCCTGGGAAGGCAAATGTGGTGGCAGATGCGCTGAGCAGGCATCCGATGGCATGGTACCTGATGATAGATCGACATTTGCGGAAAGATCTGGAGAAGCTTGGTATCGAGATAGTTCAGCCAGGATCAGTGATACAGATGATGGCGTTGACATTCAGTCAGGTTTGATGGAGCAGATCAGGGAGGCACAGTATACAGATGAGAGCCTTCGTAGACTTCGAGCCCAGGCTTTGGCTGGATTGCTGGATGACTTTATCGTAGCAGAGGATGGATCCTTGAGGCATGACAGCCGATTGTGCATGCCGAAGGGAGAGCTGATAGAAGCAGTCTAGCAGGAGGCGCATAGATCTCGATATTCTACTCACCCTGGTGCAACAAGATGTATCGTGACTTGGGGAAACATCTTTGGTGGCACGGAATGAAGAGAGATGTGTCACGTTTCATTTCGAGATCCTTAGTTTGCCAGCAGGTCAAGACGGAGCGCCAGAGACCAGCTGGTCTATTGCAGCCGTTATCCATTCCCGAGTGGAAGTGGGAACACATTATAATGGACTCATGTCAGGGCTTCCTTGTTTCCAAGGAGGGAAGGATGCCATTTGGGTTATCATGGACAGGCTGACGAAGTGTCGTACTTCATACCCTTCAAGGTGGGGCTTTCCACCGAGAAGTTGGCGGAGCTATACATGCAGCAGATAGTTCGCTTACACGGAGTACCGGTGAGCATCGTGTCGGACCGAGACAACAGATTCATGTCCACTACTGGAGGAGCTTACAGGAGGAGTTGGGCAGTCGGATCAAGTTCAGTACAGCGTACCACCCGCAAACAGATGGGCAGTCCGAGAGGACGATACAGACGCTAGAGGACATGCTGAAGACTTGTGTGCTGGACTTTGGCAGATCATGGGAGAGCCATCTGCACTTGGTAGAGTTTTCATACAACAACAGCTACCAAGCCAGTATCGGTATGTCTCCTTTCGAGGCACTATATGGACGACGATGCCGTACACCGCTCTTTTGGGACAGTATTGGGGATAGAGTTATGCTTGGTCCAGAGATGATCGCGGATGAAGCAGAGAAGGTCGCGATGATCAGAGACATGCTCAGAGTAGCTCAGGACAGGCAAAAACACTGGGCCGATGCTAGTCGCAGACCGATTGAGTTCGCCGACGGAGATATGGTGCTAGTGAAGATATCACCTACAAGAGAGACGATCCGGTTCGGACGAGGTGGCAAATTGAGCCCCAGATACATCGGGCGATTCGAGATACTTGGCAGGATCGGAGAGGTAGCTTACAGGGTTGTACTTCCACCCAACCTAGCAGGAGTTCATGATGTCTTTCATGTGTCTCAGCTGAGGAGATATGTTTCGGACCCCAGCCATGTGCTAAATCATTCAGTTGGAGATCGGGCCGAGCCTTACAGTCACTGAACAGCCAGTGGAGATAGTGGACAGAGGGAGAAGAGGCTGAGGAACAAAGTTATACCCTTAGTATGAGTAGCTTGGAGCCGTCCTCTTCGGGTGAATCTACTTGGGAGAGGACGTCATACATGAGGGAGAGATATCCTTACTTGTTCGACCCAACAGCTGCGAGTGAACCACCCGTTCCCGTTTGATACCCTAGAGATTAGTTTTGATCGTAGTCTTAGTCATTTGTTGCATTGCTTGTTATGTTAGAATGATTGTAGAGTTTTCTATCCTTGTGAATTTTGAGGACAAAATTTTTCAAAGAGGGAAGACTTGTCAGCCCCTATTTTTCAAATTTGGTTTAATTAGTATAAATTAGATGTTAATGACCTATTTAGCTTTAAAATCATTTATAATAATTATTAGGAATTTTTCTAGAATTTTTAAATGATTTTTAAATAATTTTTAAGTCAAAATATATTTTGTAATTATTTGAAATATTTTAATATCACTTTTTAATATTTAAATTTATTTTTATATCAGTTTGCAAATATATTAATTGCTTTAATTACAGTTTGCAAATGTTATTTGCAAATGTTAGGCTTTGGGCTTTCCTGCAAATCCCTAAAATTGGGGGGGGGTCTGTAAAACCCTCGTCACCAACCCCCGATGACTGGCCAGCTGCCCCCGACGACCGACCCCCCTTTCTCCGCCTTTCCCAGCCCTATCTCGATCCCCTACTTCCTAACCCTAACCCTAACTCTGGCGACCACCCTAGCGCCGCCTCCAAATCGACGTTGACGCTCGCCACCACCACCACTAGACGCGCCTCGTCGAGACGAGTACAGCACCACCCGAGCGCCACGACGACGAGACCTCTTGCCGCCGTCCAGTACCCTCGACTTCAACCCCGACGTCGGACACGTAGGTAACAGCTTTAAAATCGTGTCGTGCGTGTCTCGTACTCACCTATGTGACTCGCCAGGACACGAGCAACGCGTAGGTAAGACTGGACACGTCCAACTAGACCCGTGCGTGCCGTGCATGACCAAGACACGGGACTCAGCCGTTCTTCGTGTCCCAAACAGTCAGGACACGAAGTTTGGCTATCGGGTTTAAAACCCGTTAACCTAAAACCTAAATAAAACTAACCCTAACCTAATCTCTAACAGATGGCTCGGGCTGACCCCCTGGCTAGCCCGACCGCGCCTAAAACCCGACCCCCCTGGGCCGAGTTCGAGCCCCCTCCTATTTGTTTTTGTTTTATTTTATTTTTATTTTATATTTATATTATATGTATATATATATTTATATTGTTATGTATATAGTATACATGTATGTATATAATATTATATATATATATTATATATATATTATATATATAATATATATATTTATATTTTATTATTATTATACTGTTATATATGTATATATACAGTATTTGTATGTATATATATATTTTATAATTAGTATTTTATTATATATGTATATGTATATATGTATTTACATATATATATGTACATATGTATATGTATTTATATATATATATTATATATACTACGATATATGTATATTATTAAAAACAAGTATATTATATTATATATATACTGCTATATATGTATATATACAATATTTGTATATATAATATTTTTTATATTTAGTATTCTTTATATATATATATATAATATATATATATCTATATATATATAATATATATATATATATATAAAAATATATATATAATAATATAATATATATATATATATATATATATATATATATATATATTTTTTTTTTAATATATATATATATATATATATATTTTATATATATATAATATAATTTATATGTTATATTAAATATGTTGTTGTATATTTATATATGTATTTTAAATTCTACTTTGTACAAAATATTATTGTGCATAAATTCACAAGACATTTTTATTATTTAAATTGTGACTGTTGTATTTTAGCACTTCAAAAATATATTTATTTTGTATAGAAATTACTGCTTTTTATTGATTATGACCAATTGATGTCCTAGCCTATCATGGGTTTTTGGGTCCGATTGTGTCTAATACATTCAGAGTTTGTACAAGTCATATTGGACTTGATTCATAGCTCTGGGTCCTGTATCTGGACTTCGTTTCAATTTCGAGTACGTGGACAAAATAGTAAATAAATAATTAATTATTTTCCAGAAACTGTTGCTTGCTGTTTTTGAATTTTTATCTATATTTTAATTGCTGTAAAAATCTGGAAAAATTGTATTTAAATACTATGTCAATTTATTATAAATTTTCCAGCATTTAATAAGTGCTTTAATATTTTATAAAAATAGGAAAGCAGAACTCATTTTCAGTATATTTTGTTTGTTGATTTTTAATAATTATTTATGAGGGTTTATAAATTCCAGAAAAATTAGTATAAATTTCTATAATTAACAAGGATCATTTTGTACTTTATTTCTTGTAAAATTGAGCATTTTGTCTATCTCAAAAATTGTTGGAACATAATTTACAGTTTGATTTATTTATTTAATAATAACGACTTTCAATGTTTTGTGTTGTTTTGAGTTATAGACATATTGAACCTCACCCCGCACTAGTGTAAAGGCCCTAGAAAGTTAGTTAGAGTATTGTGTCACCTCACATTGGTCTCCTATGCTAAAGTCACCATTTGGCTAGGTGTCCAGTCAGAAAGTCGTGTTGCACCACTAGTGTTTTAGTATTTAACTTAGTGTAAAAATTAAGTTTATGTATTTATTTCTACAGTGACGATTCACCAGGCATCTATAGCATTTTTATCGCTGCTTTGCTTTACTAAAGGCAAGTACCTCTACAAACTTTACATAATACTGCTATAACAATAAACTATGATTTTCCAACCATGTTAAATACAGATCCTTGGGATAGCAAAGTTAAAATATTACATGTTGTATTACTTTCAGTCTCTACCATGCTTAGGACAATTTTTCATATCTCTCATTGTTTAAATAACGGGTTAAGGGGAAACTGTTAGTAGTGTACGTGATTACGACCCCCTTCCCCGTATATATTTAGTGCGCTCGGTAACATTCTATATGTAACCTTGTCGTATGTTCTGATCTCGCGTTTGTGTATTGATATACACCGATGCCGTTCGTGTACGTATGTGTATGCCACAAAAACTTGATATGTGCCGCTGTCCATCTTATTCACCTATTGACCGATTCACGTACATACTACAGTTTAAACTTTTAAAATATATGTTGCCATTTCTAAAAATAACCAATTAAACCATGATATGCCATAATTCCAGTTTATTACACTTCTGTTCATGCTTCATATATTTAGTTTGTTAGAATCAGTACTTGCTTCCGTCCTGACAGGATAACGTTGTAGGTATACTTACTGATGAGGAGTTGCTCCGTGACTCATATTATGGAGTTACTGCCAAGGACTAGGCTTTGTCTTACGAAGATATACCTACGGAGAAACTCATCTAGTGTCTATTTATATTTTGGTCTTTTGAGAGTAGTCATGTATTAGACTATGTATTTTACGACTGGACGTGTATCCAGCTTTACATTTCAGGACTTGTACTTGGACTTAGTATTATATGAGACGACTTTTGTGTTTGGAGCATTTATGACTCTTTATCACTTATAGAACTGTTAGCACATTTTAGCCTTATCTTGTTATCTTTAGAATAGCTTACTACGCTTTATCTCAAGCGTAGGCTGGACATGACTCGGCCCGACACAATAATTTGGGTAGCGGATCGTGACAGCATCCATTCTTTTTGTGCCTAAGAAAGACGGGATAGTGCGCATGTGTATCAACTATAGAGCTTTGAATGCAGTTACGGTGCAGAACAAGTACCCTTTGCCGCACATAGATGATCTATTTGATCAACTGAGTGGAGCAAAAGTATTCTCCAAGATCGACTTACGATCGGGCTATCACCAACTGAAGATTCGGAAGGAAGCATTTCGATCGAGGTATGGACTACGAGTTCTTGGTCATGCCTTTTGGTTTGACTAATGCTCTCGCAGTTTTCATGAACTTAATGAACAAGATCTTTTACGAGTACTTGGACTAATTTGTTGTCGTCCTCATAAACGATATCTTGATTTACTTCGAGAGTCACAAGGAATATGAGCAGCATCTACGGATTATTTTGGGGACCTTGAGGAATGAGCGACTTTTTACGAAGCTTAGCAAATGTGATTTCTTTCTCAAGGAGGTATCATTTCTTGGACATATTATTACTGGAGATGGCATATCGGTAGATCCTGAGAAGATCACAGCAGTCAAGGTATGGCTCGCTTCCACATCAGCTTCCGAGGTGAGAAGTTTTCTTGAACTTGCGGATTATTACCGAAGGTTCGTAGAAGATTTCTCTCGAATAGCAGGGCCTATGACTCGACTAACTTATAAGGATCAGGAGTTTGTATGGACATACGAGTGTCAAGCCGCTTTCGATGATTTAAAGAAGCGCTTGACCGTACCTATCTTGACACTACCATCGGGCCCGAAAGGATATATGATATACAGTAATGCATCCGAAAAGGGATTAGGATGCGTATTGATGCAGCATGGTCACGTAGTAGTATATGCATCAAGATAGTTGAGGTGCATGAGAAGAATTATCCAAACCACGATCTAGAGCTCGCAGTGATTATTTTTGCTTTGAAGCTATGGAGACACTACTTGTACGACAATAAGGTAGATATCTACACTGATCATAAGAGCCACAAGTACGTGTTCACACAAAAAGAGTTGAATATGCGACAACGACGTTGGTTGGAGTTGATGAAAGATTACGAGATGGAGCTACATTATCATCCGGACAAGGCTAATGTGGTGGCAGATGCATTAAGCCGTAAGCCCATGGCTCATTTCTTGACCACCAATAGAGAGTTGATTAAAGATTTACAGCAGCTTGCTATTGAGGTAGTATTACCTGGAGTGGATGACGTATTAGCCAATCTTCAAGTGCAATCGTCGCTAGTAGAGAGGGTCAAGGCAGCATTGCCCACGGATGCTAGATTTCAATGGCTTAGAAAGATAACTGAAGCAGGAGAGCATACGAGATTGAGCATTCATCCCGATGGGACTTTGCGATGTGGTGATCGTATTTATGTTCCTAATGGAGAGCTACGGCAGGAGTTGATGGCGAAAGCACACAGTTCGACTTACTCTATTCATCGCGGAGGAACTAAGATGTACCGAAACATACGAAAGTATTATTGGTGGCACAGAATGAAGCGGGAGATAGATCATTTAGTGGTCAAGTGTTTGGTATACCAATAAGTGAAGGTCGAGCACCATAGGATGGCCGGATTATTACAGCCGCTACCCATTTCCGAGTGGAGGTGGGAGCACATCACGATAGACTTCATCACATGATTTCTTCGGAGTTCTAGTAGACGAGATGCGGTATGGGTGATTGTTGATAGGCTTACCAAGTCAGCCCATGTCTTAACTTTTAGAGTGGGACAGTCCACAAAAGTTTTGGCGGATATGTATATGAAGCAAATAGTGAAGCTACACGGTGTACTAGTTAGCATCGTGTCAGACCGTGACTCGAGGTTCACATCACACTTTTAGAGAAGTCTACAAGACAGTTTGGGTACGCGTTTGAAGTTTAGCACGACATACCATCCGCAGACAGACGGCCAGTCAGAGAATATGATTCAGACGCTAGAAGATATGTTAAGAGCGTGTATGCTTGACTTTGGCGGATCATGGGAAGACTACCTTCATCTTGTGGTACAATAATAGCTATAAAGGGAGCATTTAGATGGCTCTATTTGAAGCATTGTATGGAAGAAAGTGTCGATCTCATGTTTGTTGGAGCGACATAGGAGAGCGACAGATATTGGGTCTCGAGTTGGTTTTGAGCACAGTGGAGAAGGTGAAGAAGATACAAGACCACCAGCGAGCAGCGCAGGATCGACAGAAGTAGTGGGCCGATAATCGTCGTTGATCCTTGGAGTTCAAGGAAGGAGACCATGTTTTCTCAAAGATATCCCCCACGAGAGGCACAATCGGAGGATGTGGCAAGTTGAGTCCAAGATACATCGGCCCTTTTGATGTCTTCGAACGTATTAGAGAAGTTGCCTATAGATTGGGTTTGCACCGTCGCTGGAGGAAGTACATGATGTATTCAATGTGTCGCAGCTGAGGCGATATGTGGCGGACAGCAGTCATGTGCTTGATCACTCTGAGATCATCGTTTGATCGAGCTTGTCGTACCAAGGGCAACCGGTAGGTATCCTTGATCGCCGAGTGAAGGTGTTGCAGAATCAATCCATACCATTGGTTCGCGTGGCATAGAAGCATCACTCGCCAGGTGAGTCGACTTTGGAGCGTGAGGACGACATCCAAATCGTTACACGCATTTGTTTGAAACCAAGGTACGACTTTTATACGTTAGTCCCATTTAATTTTGCAATACATTACATACCCCCTACCTTTAGTTTAATTTCGAGAACAAATTTTTTTTTAGGTTGCGTAGGATGTAATCCCCCTATATTTTATATATGCATTTTTATTTTAGATTTATAGTACATTAGGAAAATTTATATATAGGTGTATATATATACAAAAATTGTATATATATGGTATATGGCATACTTAGAATTTGTGGTAATATACTAAATGAGTATATTAAGTTTTAAAAAATTTATTAGAGTTTTTTATGTAAAATTCTAGTAATTAATGAGAAACATATATATATATATATATATATATATATATATATATATATATATATATATATATATATAGTTAAGTTAAACGAAAATAAAAGAACCCTCGTTACTATTCACATGCATGAACAGTAACTATAGAAAACTCGAGCCCTCCCATTTTCCTGTCCAAACAGAGACTCCATAAATTTATTCAATTTAAGTACCAAAAAAATCTCTCAATCTTCTAAGATCCTTACCTATCCTAATCTCATTCAAATTCCAAATTGAACTAATCCAAAAATGGGTATAATCTAATTCCCGAGCCAGCCTCGGATTTAGATAGCAACACATATATACGCGTGTTCACAAAGGGATTCTTCCAAAACCCTTCGTGAACTCCCCCAACACGAACCCAGAGACTCACCCCGTCCCTGCGCACGCCCATGGCCGTCCGTGCGAATGCACTACCGCCGTACCACAACTGAAGAGGCGGACAACTAAACTGAAACAGAGGGCACCCTGTTTTCGCGCCAACAGCCGACTCCTGGTACTTGACTTCCCCCTTCATTTTCTCTGTCCTTGTTAATTCGTTTGTGTATCGATAAAACGTTCTAGAAACCCTACATGACCCTCTTTAAACCCCTTTAAAGTGATTGGAACTAATCCACTGTATCGACGCAAAAATTGATGCAAAGTCTAGCATTTACTGCTCGAAAAATAGAGTTAGGAGGCTGTCCCAAACCCTAACTTGGAAGCAGAAATCTGATCTGCATATTAGGGTTTAGATGAACTAGTTAAAAATAATCGAAACAATATAAAATAGATTACAACACACCTGGTAGATTTACTTTTCGATTAGTATGCATGAAATTATTTGTCGTCAAAGTTTGGCAAAAAATTGCCTTTAAAATATTAAAATTCGGAAAACTTTTCACCGATACGGCGTGCGGTCCGACAAACTGGGCGACGTAGTCGCAACCCATAGGCATCGAAAGACGCGTATGGAGGTTGTCGATGTGTTGGAACTGACGAAACTCGATTTCGTTGTGCGTGCGCGACGAAATTAGTACGTATCCGTCAAGATACCTCCATATCAACCTTTTGTAAACTTGGCCATAATTTCATGTACGTTCGTCATATCAAGACGAAACTTACGCCAGTAAGACTGTATCGAAATTCTGGTTCTGTGTGCCAAGCTTGGTCCGATTTTGAGAAGGTCAACCGGAACGCCTATTTGGCGGGCCCACGACCCGATCCAACGAGCAAAATTGTACACGGTCCATCGGAATCCAATTTTGTACATACGGTTGATTTGTCACCTCAAACCGGACTTATAGACATGTAGTTTGAGGACGTTAGAGACCATAAACATTGACACGTGTTTTGGTACAAAATTGGTCCAACGGCAAACATCGTTCTGACCCGAAATTATAATTTTGCCCCTGTTTCGAAATTGGACTTTTGGATAGGCATTTCCTAGATATATCTTTTACACCGAGAACGTTCTTTATGTTTGTTTCAGCATCTGGAGCCGTTCGTAGATTTTGCATTTTTATTGCTGACGTACTTGATTGTCGGATTGTCATTCCTACACCACCAGGCAAGATACCTTGCCACCTTACTCTGTGATTTACTTATTCTTATTTTCAATTATTATATTCAAGATTACTTATCTATTTTTAGAATTATATTACTGTGCGTCTAAGTCACAGTTGGGTACAAGCGACTATATCGGTCGTTTTACTTGCTTTTGTTTTATTCTTTTGTATTGACTTAGCCTAGTGACCACCCATTGACGATGAGGTATTGAATATCTCATACGACCTTGACACATGATCATCACGAGTTATGATTCATATGTAGGACACGTACCCGCGTAGTCGGCTGGCAACCGATACGTATGGAGCGTGCGGCAGATAGGAGTAACTGCCAATAGAATTGCATATTAGAAGACTTGGCAGTTACTAGAGATTCTTATCAGTCATGGAGATGATGATACTAGGCATTAGGTGGGAAGAAAAATACCTGGTGTATGGGCTTCTTTGCACTTTCTTGATTACCTGTGCGCTCCTCCGGAGACGCAGGCTCCAGATGCCCTCTGACGTTTCCCAGAGCATTGTGGACGTTCCCCCTAGCACATGATGCCCTCTAATGATCTTCGGACGTTACGGACGTAGGCTCCTGGTGCGCTATACGGGAACTATGTCGATCCTATTTACAGCTAGGGCTCATGGGTCGAAGGATTGTATCTCAACTGCATGTTCACAGTAGGATTGTTAGGAACCCTATTGCATGCATCCTTTTTTACTCTCTATTATATATTACAGATTATATGGCATGGTGTTTTCTTGTACCTAGTTACGTCCCTCTGAGGACCTAGTTATCTCTCCATGGTTAGACGATTTCCTGCAGGACTACGGAGCGGCACTGGATCCTTTATACATTGATGACGAGGCATCTCCTACTGAGTTTTCGTCTATTTATTTATTGAGACATTTAGTGGACATCTTTTTTTTCTATTTTGCAGAGGTTGGACTCTGTAGAAGTATGGAAAATACTAAAGAAAATGACTCATGCGGCCAGGAAAGATCTATGCGGTTCAGAAAACGCATGCGGCTCAGGGAGTCATGCGGCATAGAAAGCTATGCGGCCCAGGGCATTACATGCGGCTCAGAAGACACGTGGCCTGATGGTGCTCCCCTCCACCCACGATGCATTAATTGCTATGACGGCTGACCCCTCTGAAAAGTTGACAGCCCTGACACCAAAGGCAGGTAATTATGGCTCTGCCATAATGATGAATCTCTAGGAAGAGGAAAGAAATCTCTGACACAAATCCCCCGAGTGCCATAATGCCACGTGGCCTTGCCACGTGGGCGTTCGTATGCGGCTCGCTTCTCATGCGGCTCAGAATAAATCCTATACGGCTCAGGCCATAGGAGCCTCATGCGGCTCGAGCAAAGGACTTCCCATGCGGCTCGGAAGTGAATCCATCCTATGTGGCTCAGGCCATGAAAGCCTCATGCGGCTCGAGCGAGGACTTCTCATGCGGTTCAAGAAGATCATATCCATGCGGCCCAGGCGGATATATACCTATGCGGCCCACAAGGATTACTCCTCTGTGGCTAAAGGACTCAAGTGAGGGTCACTGCCCACGCAGCCCTGACACGTGGGCTCACATTCATATGCGGCTCACATTCATATGTGGCTCACTAGTCATGCGTTCCAGATTCCTCCAGCAGCTCCTAGGACACGTGTCCTAAACCGATTGATTCCTCAAATTGGCTGCCATTAAAGATTGGGTCAAATCCCAATAATCTGGGACACATGGCAGAAGGATAGATCTGATTTATTCGCAGATATCAGAAGATTACTATAAGAAAGATTTATTCCAATCAGCATTAATTGCTCATGGGATTTGGTGTAATCTACACCTAATGGCCCAGATTCATCATAATTAAAACGAAGGGCCTGGATTGACCAATCCCCAAGCCGCCGCCATCTCCAAGAGCTAATCATTGGCAACCCTAATGATCACATCCCACTATTATAAATAGCAGGGTGCCATTCCCTTGTGATATATACAATTTCAGAGAAAAAAAATACATATATACAGAGAGACTTCCCCCGTAGTCAGAAAGAATACATACAGAGAGTGAGAGAAGCCAGAGGAGCAACAGAGGAGCAAGAAGAGCATTTCTTCGTCAACGCCTACCATCTTTTCACAAGGAGCCAAGGCTGCATACCGATCGTCCAAGGAGTAAGGCAGGGCTGCCGTCGCCTTCCCGAGCCTCTATCGTCACCCCCAGAATCTAAAATAAACAATTGTACTTAGACTGCTGTACCTAGGTTTTCGTCCCTAGGCTTTTTTTGTACAAGCGAGTTTGTAACGTGAAGTAAAAGTCCGGTCCTCCGATAATTGTTCTGTTCTTTTATATTTTATGGCAAACACGATGGCGACTCTGCTGGGGACAAACTTCTCCACGGCTGAGGAGTTGGTGATGCAACCGGATGCAGCCAAGCTTGGCTCCACTCAACAAAAGATGGTCGCCCGGTTCGACCAACAGGCGTTCGAAGAGATGCTCTCCGACAAGAGCACTGGCCCGGTCCAGAAGCGAACCCGCACGAAGAAGGCCCATAAGGCGTGGAGACCCCGATCCTTCGTTCCTACTGAAGCTCTTACGGAGACACCCTCCGTTGTTCAAAACGGCGAGCAAGATTCCCCTGCGGCCCCACTTCAGATCGTAGACAACTCTGCTGTCCCCAAGTCTGGCAGAAGAAAATACTATGATGCTAGATTTACAGGGGCAAAGAGGAACTCTATGAGATCCGAGCCGCATAAGGGTATCAGCCGCAAGAAGAAAGCTCATGCGGCTACATCCTCCAGCCGCATGAAGAAAACTCATGCGGCCATATCTGTCAGCCGCATAGCTTATGCGGCTACAGTTGCCAACCACACGGATGAAACTCATGTGGCTATAGGAGTCAACCGCTTGCAGAAAATCCATGCGGCCACAATCGCCAACCGTATGCGGCCAGCCTGTACGGTCGTGACTCCTAGCCACACAAAAATAATTCATCCGACGGCAGAAGACAACCGCATGCAGACAGCCTGCACGGTACCCAACCCTAGCCGCATAGCATCCGTTTCACGCTTCTCTCGATCAGTCTTCGACCGTCTTTCATGCGGTCCTGACCCTGATACTTCTCTGGATGATAAGCCAGACTCTCTGTTATTCAACTTGGACTCCTCCTATTACGCACCCGCAGGTGCTAAAAGGAGGAAGTCTATGACAGCGCGGACTCATCGGATCCAGTCAGCTGTCCCAACCTCTGACTATCGGGGCATCCCGTTGACTATCACACGGGCCTCGGATGGAAAGTTGTATGCAACCGCTCGAGTCCAGCCCCCGACGGCAAATGGACAGAGTGGTTCCTCTGGCCTGCGGGAGGCGATCCTCCACAAACGCAAGGAAAGAAAAGGAGTGTCGGCGTGCAAAGAGTCCTCGCTTGGACATCGCTGCACCCAAATTATCGTCAATTGCTGCTGCAACAACGCGACAGTAACGGAAGATCGGCCGTCCGTCTTCCAAAGGCTACAACACCCGAGATCAGAAGATGAGGCACCTCCTGTTGTCTCCTGCAATTTTGCTCAAAAGGTCCCCACCGAAAGGAGGGGGAAAAAGACAAGCATCTCCAGTCCCAAGATATCAACCACTACAGCTATAAAACTGTCGCCTAAACGGTTGTCTTCCACCGGAGTATTCCAACACACCCGTTCAAAGACAAAATCTGCTGCAGTAGGAAATTCATCATCCTTATCGCTGGGGGTTGGGGGTAGCACTCCTCCGAATATCTGCAACAATCCAATGTTTCAAGGAGCCGAGCCCGGGGAAACGACTCTTCCTTCAGGTACGACAGACACCGATGTCCCCGAGGACATCCATAATTCTCAAGACGAAGCAAGCTCTGAAGCTGGGGATACCGTTCCCTCCGAGTCCGAGCCCGAAGAGAACATTCCCACCAATCCCGATGACTTCTCGGTGCATGGGTACGACTCGGAGGGCACATCCTCCACCGGTCCTTCCATCCCTCCTCATGTAAGGACGGTTTTCATGACGGACAGCAATCAAGGAGGTTCCAATGATCGCCAGCACATCGACAATCTCGAAGCCATATTACTTGCTTTGGTCAAATTTGTAGACGAGATTAAGACGGCCCTGCCCACTCTACAAGAAGGAACGCCTGGTCAAACAAGCACGGGCCCCGCGGTCAATATAGATTCGAACTCAGCGGCACCAAACTCGGGCAATAATCCTCTCGAAATAACAGCCTCTACCGCTTTGGACTGCCCCGAAGGATCATCCATGATAATGGACCGCAGTTCGCAAGCCAGCATTCTATCGGTTTTGCGATAAACACCGTATTCAGAATATCGCTTCGACGCCGTACAACCCGGCAGCAAACGGGTTAGCAGAGGCGTTCAAAAAAATAATCATCAAACTCCTTAAGAAGTTCGTCTCCTCCAACAAGCACGACTGGAACGAGAAGCTCGACGAGTGCTTATGGGCTTATCGCACCACAGTGCGGACCGCCACCGGAAATACACCATTCTCTCTAGTATACGAAAGTGAGGCAGTTCTCCCATTAGAGACTCAAATACCCTCACTCCGCGTCGCCCTCACTTATCAATTGACAACGGATGATAACTACCGATGTCGACTGCAAGAATTAGAGGCATTAGATGAAAAGCGCCTCTTAGCTCAGCAGCGAATTGAGCTATACCAAGCACGCATCTCTGGAGCCTTCAACAAGAAGATCAAAATTAGAACATTCCAGGTAGGCAATCTCGTCTTGGCAGTCCGGAGGCCGATGGTCATGACTCACAAGACCGCCGACAAGTTCCAACCAAAATGGAAAGGCCCATTTATCATAGAGACATTATTCTCCAACGATGCTTACCGTCTCGCAAAATAAAATGGAGACTTGCTCATGTTGCCCATCAACGGCAAGTTCCTGAAGAAATATTATGTCTAAATAACATTCCAGATTACCGAGTCACGTACCCGCTGGTATCGCTGAACTCACATCCACAACACTTCAGATTTTCGAGTCACGTACCCGCTGGTACCACTGAACTCACCCCATAAATTTCCAGATTTTCGAGTCACGTACCCGCTGGTACCGCTGAACTCACCCCATAAATTTCCAGATTTTCGAGTCACGTACCCGCTGGTACCGCTGAACTCACCCCATAAATTTCCAGATTTTCGAGTCATGTATCCGCTGATACCACTGAACTCACCCTCATCGTTTGTTAGATTTTCCAGTCATGTACCCATCGGTGCCGCTGAACACACACTCACCATTCTCCAGATTCCCGGGTCACGTACCCGCTGGTACCGCTGAACTCACACTTTCTCAAATATTCTAAATTACCGAGTCATGTACCCACTGGTGCCTCTGAACTCACATTCCGGTCACTCTTTCGGATAGTAAGTCACGTATTATTATACCTCTGAACTTTCTTCCTGGAAGAGATCCTCCCTCATGATCCACTACCCGCACTCCCAGTGCACAAAAAGGGTAAACGGGTCCACAAACTTCCAAGACGGCCACGTCCTCATTACCTCTGAGTCGTCCCACTTCCGCCAAAAAACAAATCATCCTCTACATAGAACTTCCATGTCCTTATTACCTCTGAGTTGTTCTATGTGCCCTCCTTCATTGAGCCCACTCCTGTCATGTCCTTATTACCTCTGAATGGGAAGGCTCCGTCGAAGAAACCTTCATACTTGCCATGTCCTTATTACCTCTGAGTAAGTATGATGATCCCCTTTCGACCTGTTATCTGTACCCACAGCCGGAGTACGCCAAGGGTAACAGGTCCACAAATGTCCTCTGTTGACCATCAATATCCTCCATCGAGTTCACTCCTACCATGTTCTTATTACCTCTGAGTAGGAAGACTCTACGTTTAAAAAGCCTTCCTACTTGCCATGTCCTCGTCACCTATGAGCAAGTATGTCGGTTCCCCTTCATCCTATTATCCGTGCCCTAAACTAGGGTACGCCAAGGATAATAGGCCCACAAATATCCTCAGCTAAATTTCTCAGCACAAATCTATCACCTCATCAGGCCCTAGGAGCCCAGCTGCTCTACGGCATTCCTTTTTCTCAATACCAAGAGCACCCATGACCACTTCGCTATGGCTGCTTCAGGTATCCTGATCAAAACTTGTTACCTCTGCCTAAAACCAAGGTACGCCATGGGTAACAGGTCCACAAATATATCCCCTATGCGAGGGAAAACATCACCACAATATCACAAGCGCAGCAAGCAATACAAATGAAGGGTAGAATTGAAAGTACTCTTTATTTGAAGGAAGAAAAAGCATTACATACTTTGGGATTATGTCCCCTTTAGAAAGAAAGAAAAACAGAAACAAAACAAGAAGAAAAGGCCGACTATAGTTCGGCATTACACAACTCCAAAAGACGGTTCTTCACCGAGGCAGTCCTCCGATCAAGCCTCTGCTTAGCTCAACGCTCGGCTTCTTGGGATAACTGCTCTGCATCATTCAGAAGAGTATATGCCTGCCAGTTGTCCTCCATCTTCTTGAGGGCAAGCTCTAGATTAACAGAAGTCCGACTGTACTTATCAGCCTCCCGGATAGCAGTCTCTTTCTCAGAACGAGCGGTCTCAAGTTCTAACTCCAGGAAAGCCAGTTTTCTCTGGAGTTCAAGGATATGTTCTCGGGTATCGGCTACCCCGCGGGAAGCATCCGCTTCCTGAGTTGAGCAATCTTCAGTCCGACGGCTCCACTGGTCGTGCAATCGAGTTAGATCCCGGCGGTCCTTCAATATAGCCGGTTTAAGCGATTCCTGGGCAGCCATCACCTTCTCCACCGCAGTAATGAGAAAGTTACGCTCTTGATTTATGGCTGCAGGTAAATCAGTCTGTTGTAACAAGCGAAACTGAACCACGAGACGATCAGCTTCTAATAGCTTCGACTCCAAAAGCGCAGCTAATTCCCCTCCTTCAGGGAGTGTCTTAAGGATGGTAATCTGGCCTCCGGCACATCGACGTGCCAGAGTAAAGGGAGTCCCCCTTTCCACTGCTGCCTCGACCCCTCTCTTCAAATGACGATGGAAGCTGGCAATCACATCCTGTAACGCGTCATCCAAGACCTCCGTAGAAGACGGCGTCAGAGGGAGAGTGGAAGACGATACCGGAGCAGCAGCTTCAGAAGTTACTGCACCCGCCACCAAGGAAGCAAATTCCGTACGGAAGGATGCTTGGATGGCGGCTAACTCCTCTTCCGCTGCCCGAAGAGCCTGGATGCTCGGCAGGGAGGAAAGGTTGACCCCTGAAACGACACTCGCAGAGGAGGACGTAGGGGCATCGTCTCTTGTCCCAGTGGCACTACTACCTGGGACCCCGAGCTCGACCCAGACAAAGGTCCCTCGACACAGAGAGGTTCCTCCAGGCTCTCTCCAGTGGGATGCAACCCAGCAACATCAGTCACTGGCAGCGAAGGGTTGAGATCTGAACATCCAAATCAACCATTAGTCGACATAATCTGAAAGAAAAGATGACAAGAACACATAGGCTTACTCACGAGCTATGGTTCGATTTGTATTACCAGGGGAAGAGCACGGCGACGACGGCTCATTCACAGCCAGCATAGTTTCCCTGCCCACAAAGTCATCATGTGGGGGTTCAGATGTTTCAGGGACGGGCGCAGTAAAGCCTCCATCCCCCTGGAATGAGGTTCCAGCACGGTAGAAATCCTCGGTCGCAACCGGAAGCACCCCTGCAGCAATGATAGCAGTGCACACACCACTGACTAAATGAGACAGGACCGGATCACCCTCGATAATTAGGTCCTGAGGGGCGAGCTCATCCGACGCCTGTAAAGAGCCAAAGAAACAAATAATTAAGCCATAACATAGAAGAAAAAGAAAGGAAACAGCTGAAGTCCAAATCACCTCAGGAACATCATCCACATCATCAAGAAGCAGCCTGCGACGTCTTACCGCAGCATGCTTCGTGGCGTGGGTTCGGTCATCTGCTGTAGTCACGTGCCTGCTTCGTTTACGCGAAGGGCCGGGTATTGCAGACGGTTGATCCTCCACCACCTCGTCAGACAAACTAGACGATTGACCCACGGCCCTTTCCACCTGCACGAAAGGGGGTTGACTCCCAACCTCCTCGCCCGAAGAATGAGATGAGTCATCAGTGTCCTGTTCGTCGTCTTCCTCATCCGCCCTAGTGGACTCTGAGTCCGGCACAGGAACCCTGTTCACCCCCCTCTTCCTCTTCTTGGACCCTTCTGGCTTCTCAGCCAAACCGGTGCCGGTGATGAAGCTATTATTCATATCAAAACTAACAGGGGGTTTGCTCGCCGCAACATGATAAAGGGCCGCTATATACAAGATATCACCCTCCACCTTGGCATCAGGAAGTGAGAAGCTGGCTCGGGTATGGGTCACATTATAATAATGCCAAGCCCGGACACCATCGAGCACACTGCCCTCGAAGCTCAAGCAAGCGCTAGGGCGATCCAGGAACAATTGGCTATACCCGAATTGACGGGAAAATCTACTGGAAAGATAAGGCTCCAGGTATACTCTATTCCGGTAACGATACACCAAGTGCGCGGGATGAATGTTGCGTAACCAAAGAAGCATCTTCTCAGATAAAAGTTGGGGGGGTCAACGCCCTCAACATATACCCTCCTCATTTCACCGGAGGTGAACTCAGGGAGAGATACAAAGAATTCGGGCCCATTAATTCTTGCCAACGCCCTCCGGCATGTCGGCATGGTATCATATTCCCAAGCCTGATTACAATATCAGAAAAGAAAGGCGTCATCAACAGAAACGTTTTCATCAGGTACCGGCCTCATCAACGACCGATAGTGCATTAATAACCACCCCATAAAGTAGTGGTATGGTAGTTCTATCCGTTCAAAGTCCATCGACACATCGCGAGCGATGACTTTGGATGAAAAGGCGCGAAGGCCGTGGTGTACGCTACACACCATGGCCGGGAGGAGCGCCAGTCTTACCTTGAAGACCAATTTTACAGCAGGAAGAATAAAATGGCGGCTGATCCTTTCTATAGAACCCGTGCCGCCCGAGACTACACAATTGTGTAGCCATACCATCAAGAACCCGGCCAAGATCGCTTTATCAGACATCTCCCGGGTACCATAGTGGAAATAACTGAGGGAGTCAGTGCTACTCCCAAACCGGTCACGGGTAGACTTCGACCTCTTGACCTTCGACTTCATATCCCTCACCTCCTCCGGGGTTCGAGGAGTTCGAGATGAGACTTGACCGGAAGGATGCAACTTGAAAAGATACAAAATCTAGGCCTTGGTATGAGTGGCGTTCCCTTCTGAACTATTTACTTTCTTGATAGCCATCTGATGGCAGGCGCTGTGATGACACAACAGTTCTTGGTACACAGCAACGAAACCAGGAAACTGTCGGTCCGGCTCTTCGAGTTCTTCGTTCGTCGGTGTACATACTTCAAAAGCTTCACCTCCCTATGGCAATCTAGACACAGTATTCATTTCATGAAGAGCAAGCCCCAGTTCTCCTCCGGGGGCAAAGAAAGTTCCTGTACGCCGATTATACAGCTCCAATAGAGCCATGAACAAGGGCTTGTTAATGGGCAACCCGTAGCAGGTACCCCTGATGGCATAGTAGAGATCAATTTCCTGAAGGAAGTCCCCATACTGCCTCAAGATCCATGAGGTAAGATTAGTCCATGTGGGAATGGGGTTGATCCAATTTAGCAGCGACAACCTGCCTATGGAATAAGACCCCTTGTGAGCGAGCTGGTTCAGAAACGTATCAGCTAGGGTGAAGGTAAAATTAGGGCCAGTTGTGTTTACAAAAGTGCCCGGGAGCAGCCCCATCACAGTCCGACTCATGGATTCCTTGCCCGCACATACTAAACCCGTACGTCTGTTGTAGTAAATTTTGCTCACAAACATTCCCTGTTGGGTGGGAGTCAGGGAACCCACCATAGTCCTGCCCTGCGGGACCATGTTAAACCATGAGAGAGGATAATGTCGCTCCATCTCAGGGATAAGAATCTCTACCCCGTCCACAGAAAAATCCCAGTTCTCCGAGACATCCAGCAATCTAGAGTTCTTTATGAAAAAGGCGTTCCCGAAGAGAAAAGCTGGTTTCAGAAATTCTCCATCCAACTTCTCCGAATTCATCATTGAACAAAGAAAATGAAAAGGTTGTTTATTAATAGCAGCCACTCTCTCCTTAGGCTCATTGGCGGGAAGCTGATCTTCTATACAACGGATTAACTCGTCAAGCTGCACATTTGCGGCATACTGAGCTGAACCCACAAGGAGCTCTCCTGCTAGGTTGGTTGGGAGGTTCACTGAAAAGAAAAAAAAAGAGAGAAAGAAAGAAGAAACAGGATTAAAAAATAGCTAATACAAAAAATTACTGAATGAAGAAGTTCTCGCAAGCCTATGCGGCTCAGGTCAACAATGTCTTATGCGGCTCCAGTCCAGTTGGGTCTCAAGAAATACAGGGTCGAGGAAGCCTATACGGTTCGAGTCAATACAGTCTCATGCGGCCCAAATCAGATGGGAGTTCCATATGACTCTAGTTCGATAGCTTATGCGGGTCGGACGAATATACACGGTTCTAACAGAAGAACTCATGCGGCGCAAAATGCTATGCGGTTCATCCTGCTAAAAACATATGCGGCTCCGTTCAGAGGAGACTTTATGTGTTTAAATCCTTCTTCTACGGTTCAAACATGGGGTATTGTCTATGCAGTTCGGGCATATAAAAGTCATGCGGTCAATACAGCATATGCGGCTCTGCCATCAACTTGGGAGAAGACTTGTGCATAAATATGCAACAGAGCCATGGGTACTCAAGATCCAAGTGCAACCCTTACCCTTAAAGGCTGGACGAACGTCAGAGGGCATTTCGGACGCTTCACGCTCGACGGCTGCCGAGGACGTCACCCTCTTGCCCTTCGCGGCGGCAGAAACAACTTTGAAAGACTTAGGAGCCATTGCTTCGACAAGGAAGATCAGAAAAGAAGACAAGAAAAAGAGTGAACGAAAGAGAAGGTAAAGAAGTCCCTCCGGCAAAAGTCACCCGTATTTATAAACAAAGACGGAGCATTTCGATCCCCGTGCGTACACGTAAACTGACTCTTCGGTTATCAAAAGAAGCCGCCGAAAATGAAGGCCAAGCTCCTCGTATCCTGCACCAAAAAGCGGACTTTAAAAAATCAACAATATTTAAGTGCTAAAGATTGTTGTACGTGGCAAATAATGACGTGGCAAGCAGCTATGCGGCTGAATAGTCTCCTGCGGCTAAGTCACTTATGCGGCTGAATAATTCATGCGGCCGAGACTTCTATGCGGTCAGAATTCCATATGCGGCTAGAAGAACACGGCCATGCTTCTTATTCAAAGTATTTCAATTTTACAAATTGAAAACTTTGAAGGGGTCCTGTAGAAGCATGGAAAATACTAAAGAAAATGACTCATGCGGCCAGAAAAGATCTATGCGGTTCAGAAAATGCATGCGGCTCAGGGAGTCATGCGGCAAAGGAAGCTATGCGGCCCAGGGCATTACATGCGGCTCAGAAGATACGTGGCCTGATGGTGCTCCCCTCCACCCACGATGCATTAATTGCTATGACGGCTGACCCCTGTGAAAAGTTGACAGCCCTGACACCAAAGGCAGGTAATTATGGCTCTGCCATAATGATGAATCTCTAGGGAAGAGGAAAGAAATCTCTGACACAAATCCCCCGAGAGCCATAAAAATGCCACGTGGCCTTGCCACGTGGGCGTTCCTATGCGGCTCGCTTCTCACGCGGTTCAGAATAAATCCTATGCGGCTCAGGCCATAGAAGCCTCATGCGGCTCGAGCAAAGGTGTGAGACTCGTCTCACAGTATCGGTATTTATATACGGATACGTATTTTGTAGTGTATTTCGTATTTTCTTAATTTTCGTAATGCTTTAAAAAATTTCTAACTTACAGATTTTCTTCTTGGCCGGCATACCGCCAGTATACCGGAGTATACCGACGGCATACCGTCCAGACAGATTTTTCATATTTTAGATATTTTCGATTTTAAATATTTTCATGAATAGTGTTTTCGATATTTTCATGAATAGTGTTTTAGATATTTTGATGAATAGTGTTTAGATATTTTCATGAATAGTGTAGATGCACCCTATTACCCATTGGATATTTGGTTTTGTTTTGATGGTTAGGATTGACTTAGATCTTCACATGGATCACGATCCGACGGCTAAGATTAATTCCCCCTTCTATATATACCATTTCACTTTCTCTCTTCTCCCTCTTTTCATTCTCTTCACTCTCTCTTCATTTCTTCTTCCCTTCTCTCCCCCTTGGAGCTTGCCAAGAGCTTGGCCTTGAGGCCTTGGGTGTGGTGTCTAACCCCCCCTAGGAGGAGGAGTAGAAGATTAGGCTTGGAGCTTAACCTAGGCAAATACATCTTGCCAAATCTATGAACCATATTGTTTTGTTGTCATTTTTCTTTTTCTTGGTATTAAATGCTTAGAATTGCCTTAAACTCATTTTGTTAAATATGTTTTCCTTATGATTCTCGTCTATATGCATGTTTCTAAAATTTGTTTAAGCAAGGTTTTGATTTTCTGTTAAAACCCAATATGGACTTAGTAGAAAACTTGGTATCAAGAGTGATACTAGTGTTACCATCATGTATCTTGGTCACATATACATATATGAGGCCCTCACATAGTTTGTATATCATGAATTTTGAGTTTGGTGGCAATCGGAACCCGTTTCGGTGTCCCGAGAACCTCTGTTTGGGAGTATTTTGAGGTATTAATCTATCAAATGTTTTGATTTGTGAAAAGTAATACTTCCATGTTGTAGGAAATTCAATTCTATGCAATTTTGACTTTTGAAAATCCGTATTTCGATTTAAAACGAAGTTTTTATGACCGAAACATGTTTTGAGTTCAAAAATCAACTTTCTGTGACGGTTCGGAAAATCCTTCGGAAATCCGCGGAAATCCGTCGGAAAATTCGAACTTGCACCACAAAACTTGCTGTTTCAATCCGGAAAATCCGCCGAAAATCCGCTATAATCCGCCGGATAATCCGGTTAGGCTATTTTTGTCTGTTTTTGCCCGTTTCTACCCGTTTTTGTCCGTTTTTGATATTCTCTTCGATTGTAATGATTTTTTAACATGATTAGATGATCTTGCATAGTTAGAAAATGATTGTACACCCTATATACACTTGACACTAGCACATGTTCAATCATTTTCTATGAAATGTACTTAGCTTAAATTATTGTTTCCCACATGCCATGATATGTCTTTTGATAGATTCTTTCTTACAAGCTATGATATTTGTTACATGTCTTCCTAGCTTACATGATAGTGGCCCGTCGTGGCGCACTCTCCTTACATGTCTTCTTGCCTACTTGATAGTGACCCGTCGTGGTGCACTTTGAACATGTCTTTTCTTGCTTACATGATAGTGGCCTGTCATGGCGTACTCTTGATTCCAGTACATGTCTTGCTCCTTGATAGTGGCTCGTCGTAGCGCACTCCTGGCTTCTTGTCTATTATATTTTCTTGTTGTGGCTTGTTATGGTGCACATTCTCGTTATTGTCCAGTCTTGCATGCTCATGTCTAGGATGGATTCTGCGGAATGCCACACCCAGAATCCAAGAAAATGGTAAGGATTATATAACTAGATTGATCATTAGAACATGGGTGGGAAGGATTTCCCAGTTACCTGTTGCCTTTGGTCTAGGTCGTTATAACATTTAATTTAAGGGTTTGGAGCTATCCGTCGAGATGAGCACTCTCCCAGCTTTACCGTCGCGTGGGAGCACAAAGTCACACTTGTAATCACTTTCCGGCATGACCAATAGGTGGCAGCAGGCAGGTAACCGGACTTGGAATTCTCAGACTTGTATTTGTTAGTAAATAGGATTGTGACAACCCTAGTTAGCTAAAGTATCAAGCCGTAATCATTGCTTGGCCGTGATTGATGGATGGAGTCCATTCTTGTCTAGTCTAGTCTTGCTCCTATTTATCTTATTGTAGTACTTAGCTTTTCTGTCATTCCTTACATGCTGTTCTTTCTACTACATGCTCGGCTTTACCATATGCTCACATGTTCCAGTTCTTACATGCTCACATGCTCCAGTTATCTTACATGCTCACATGTCCCAGTTATCTTACATGCTCACATGCTCCAGTTACTTAACATGCTCACATGTCTAGTTTATCTTTCATGTTCACATGCTTCCTTTTCCTTACATGTACACAGTTTACATTACGTCACATGTCCTTTACTTTATGCTACATGTTGCTTTACTTATTGTCCTTCTATTCTCGGGGTAAGTGCATTGGTAGTGCACGAGTCTCGATTAGTACTTACTTATCTCTCTCTTTCTATCCATTGCTATGATTTGTATGCTGGTTTTAGTTCATAGTTTGGCTTCCTTTGTGGTACTTGCTATTGGGGGTCTGACCCCACTGGTTTTGCATTGACCAGATCTGATAGAGGAGCCCGGAGGATCTTCCGTACCTTCCACTCGTTGGTGATTATCCAGAGCACCAGAGTACCTTAGTGGGTTTTCTATTTTATTCTCCCACTAGTTATGTACATTATTCTTTTATGGCGTTTAGCCTCCGAGCACGTATTTAGCTCGTGTTTTGGACTTGACATTTAGCCTACGGGCCAGAACATGATTTACGTATTCTAGACTATAGCTAGAGCTTATCATGTATGACTATTACTCTTGCTAGTCTTCACTCTGTATTACTAGCTTCATGATCATTGATATATGATAGTTTGGGACGCTTTACTATTTTATATTCCAGTTGATCTTACTTCTTGTACATTGTATACTGCCTGTGATTGAGATACCTAGGATTTTTGACCTAGGATCGACTGTTGGCTTGTAGTAGTAACCCCCATCTATACAGCTTATACGTTATTTCGGAGTACTGGAGTACTTTGGTATACGTAGCTGGCCTGGTCCGTCCCTACTTGCCAGTATTCTGGTTCTGGGGCGTGACATAGGTTTTAGTGGTGGCCCATGCAGGTCTGATTTATCAGATATGTGGGGGTTACTGATGTTTAGATATCTCAGTCACAATTCTGCTTTATTGATATCCTTCGTGTTATTCTATATCTCTGATCCTTGACCTGATATCTGCCTTGATCGTTGATCTTTCATGTTCCCTCGATTTAATTCTTGTATCTTTTAACTTTCAAGGGCACGGTTCTTAATCCTTTCGATCATCTTGTTTGGGTTCTATCGATGGCAGGTTAGCAATCTTCTGTCAGGCCAATTATGGAGGATCAGTCTCAATATTCAGGGGCAGAGTTTAGAGTTGACCCGAGGGCGGAGGTGTCAGTTCAGCCTGATCAGCCAGCAGGGTTAGTCCTGCCAGCGTCCAGCTTCACCGGCTACCCCGGCAGTCCAGCAGTATATGGCTCAGGTACCATTTCAGCAGAAGCCGGTTAGAGCAGCAGTTCCGAGGCGTGGACAGGCAGAGTTTGGTATGTTAGAGCAGGTTTTGGCCGAGGATGGTCGTGTGGTAGGTATTGTCCTATTCTGCTTCCACTCTTATTTATCTCTTGGGTTATGCATATTTGGCGAGTTTCTCGTCCCACTCTTCTGTCTTCGTAGTTGAGGCATGTGATAACTTCATTGGTATCGACTACGAAGATACGTCCTGGGTAGAGTCATGTCTTGGATTAAGTCATTGGTACCGGCTTATTTTGAGAATTGACTTTTATCTAAGTTGTGGAGTCAGCGTAGGCCTGTTCCTACTCAACTAACTCAGGAGACATGTTTATTCATATGCCTCCATCGCTTCTTGATTGTAGTTATGTTACTGCTTACGCATTTACTTATATTACTGTTGTCTTTATCTTACCAACATGCCATGCTTTGTTTTGATTGACATGATTTTTCAGCTCTTTGGTTTGGTTTTCATGCTTGACTAGATTTAGGAAATTCCGAGGACGGAATTTATTTTTAAGTTGTGGAGAGTTGTGAGACTCGTCTCATAGTATCGGTATTTATATACGGATACGTATTTTGTAGTGTATTTCGTATTTTCTTGATTTTCGTAATGCTTTAAAAATTTTCTAACTTACAGATTTTTTTCTTGGCCGGCATACCGCCAGTATACCGGAGTATACCGATGGCATACCGTCCAGACAGATTTTTCATATTTTAGATATTTTCGATTTCAGATTTTTTCATGAATAGTGTTTCCGATATCTTTATGAATAGTGTTTTAGATATTTTGATGAATAGTGTTTAGATATTTTCATGAATAGTGTAGATGCACCCTATTACCCATTGGATATTTGGTTTTGTTTTGATGGTTAGGATTGACTTATATCTTCACATGGATCACGATCCGACGGCTAAGATTAATTCTCCCTTCTATATATACCATTTCACTTTCTCTCTCCTCCCTCTTTTCATTCTCTTCACTCTCTCTTCATTTCTTCTTCCCTTCTCTCCCCCTTGGAGCTTGCCAAGAGCTTGGCCTTGAGGCCTTGGGTATGGTGTCTAACCCCCCCAGGAGGAGGAGTAGAAGATTAGGCTTGGAGCTTAACCTAGACAAGTACATCTTACCAAATCTATGAACCATATTGTTTTGTTGTCATTTTTCTTTTCCTTGGTATTAAATGCTTAGAATTGCCTTAAACTCATTTTGTTAAATATGTTTTCCTTATGATTCTCGTCTATATGCATGTTTCTAAAATTTGTTTAAGCAAGGTTTTGATTTTCTGTTAAAACCCAATATGGACTTAGTAGAAAAGTTGGTATCAAGAGTGATACTAGTGTTACCATCATGTATCTTGGTCACATATACATATATGAGGCCCTCACATAGTTTGTATATCATGAATTTTGAGTTTGGTGGCAATCGGAACCCGTTTCGGTGTCCCGAGAACCTCTGTTTGGGAGTATTTTGAGGTATTGATCAATCAAATGTTTTGATTTGTGAAAAGTAATACTTCCATGTTGTAGAAAATTCAATTCTATGCAATTTTGACTTTTGAAAATCCGAATTTCGATTTAAAACGAAGTTTTTATGGCCGAAACAAGTTTTGAGTTCAAAAATCAACTTTCTGTGACGGTTCGGAAAATCCGTCGGAAATCTGCGGAAATCCGTCGGAAAATCCGAACTTGCACCACAAAACTTGCTGTTTCAATCCGGAAAATCCGCCGAAAATCCGCTATAATCCGCCGGATAATCCGGTTAGGCTATTTTTGTCTGTTTTTGCCCGTTTCTGCCCGTTTTTGTCCGTTTTTGATATTCTCTTCGATTGTAATGATTTCTTAACATGATTAGATGATCTTGCATAGTTAGAAAATGATTGTACACCCTATATACACTTGACACTAGCACATGTTCAATCATTTTCTATGAAATGTACTTAGCTTAAATTATTGTTTCCCACATGCCATGATATGTCTTTTGATAGATTCTTTCTTACAAGCTATGATAATTGTTACATGTCTTCCTTGCTTACATGATAGTGGCCCGTCGTGGCGCACTCTCCTTACATGTCTTCTTGCCTACTTGATAGTGACCCGTCGTGGTGCACTCTTGAACATGTCTTTTCTTGCTTACATGATAGTGGCCTGTCATGGCGCACTCTTGATTCCAGTACATGTCTTGCTCCTTGATAGTGGCTCGTCGTAGCGCACTCCTGGCTTCTTGTCTATTATATTTTCTTGTTGTGGCTTGTTATGGTGCACATTCTCGTTATTGTCCAGTCTTGCATGCTCATGTCTAGGATGGATTCTGCGGAATGCCACACCCAGAATCCAAGAAAATGGTAAGGATTATATAACTAGATTGATCATTAGAACATGGGTGGGAAGGATTTCCCAGTTACCTGTTGCCTTTGGTCTAGGTCGTTATAACATTTAATTTAAGGGTTTGGAGCTATCCGTCGAGATGAGCACTCTCCCAGCTTCACCATCGCGTGGGAGCACAAAGTCACACTTGTAATCACTTTCCGACATGACCAATAGGTGGCAACAGGCAGGTAACCGGACTTGGAATTCTCAGACTTGTATTTGTTAGTAAATAGGATTGTGACAACCCTAGTTAGCTAAAGTATCAAGCCGTAATCATTGCTTGGCCGTGATTGATGGATGGAGTCCATTCTTGTCTAGTCTAGTCTTGCTCCTGTTTATCTTATTGTAGTACTTAGCTTTTCTGTTATTCCTTACATGATGTTCTTTCTACTACATGCTCGGCTTCACCATATGCTCACATGTTCCAGTTCTTACATGCTCACATGCTCCAGTTATCTTACATGCTCACATGTCCCAGTTATCTTACATGCTCACATGGTCCAGTTACTTAACATGCTCACATGTCTAGTTTATCTTTCATGTTCACATGCTTCCTTTTCCTTACATGTACACAGTTTACATTACGTCACATGTCCTTTACTTTATGCTACATGTTGCTTTACTTACTGTCCTTCTATTCTCGGGATAAGTGCATTGGTAGTGCACGAGTCTCGATTAGTAATTACTCATCTCTCTCTCTATCCATTGCTATGATTTGTATGCTGGTTTTAGTTCATAGTTTGGCTTCCTTTGTGGTACTTGCTATTGGGGGTCTGACCCCACTGGTTTTGCATTGACCAGATCTGATAGAGGAGCCCGGAAGATCTTCTGTACCTTCCACTCGTTGGTGATTATCCAGAGCACCAGAGTACCTTAGTGGGTTTTCTATTTTATTCTCCCACTAGTTATGTACATTATTCTTTTGTGGCGTTTAGCCTCCGAGCACGTGTTTAGCTCGTGTTTTGGACTTGACATTTAGCCTACGGGCCAGAACATGATTTGCGTATTCTAGACTATAGCTAGAGCTTATCATGTATGACTATTACTCTTGCTAGTCTTCACTCTGTATTACTAGCTTCATGATCATTGATATATGATAGTTTGGGACGCTTTACTATTTTATATTCCAGTTGATCTTACTTCTTGTACATTGTATACTGCCTGTGATTGAGATACCAAGGATTTTTGACCTAGGATCGACTGTTGGCTTGTAGTAGTAACCCCCATCTATACAGCTTATACGTTATTTCGGAGTACTGGAGTACTTTGGTATACGTAGCTGGCCTGGTCCGTCCCTACTTGCCAGTATTCTGGTTCTGGGGCGTGACAAAAGGACTTCCCATGCGGCTCAGAAGTGAATCCATCCTATGCGGCTCAGGCCATAAAAGCCTCATGCGGCTCGAGCGAGGACTTCTCATGCGGTTCAAGAAGATCATATCCATGCGGCCCAGGCGAATATATACCTATGCGGCCCACAAGGATTACTCCTCTGTGGCTAGAGGACTCAAGTGAGGGCCACTGCCCACGCAGCCCTGACACGTGGGCTCACATTCATATGCGGCTCACATTCATATGCGGCTCACTAGTCATGCGGTCCAGATTCCCCCCAGCAGCTCCTAGGACACGTGTCCTAAACCGATTGATTCCTCAAATTGGCTGCCATTAAAGATTGGGTCAAATCCCAATAATCTGGGACACATGGCAGAAGGATAGATCTGATTTATTCGCAGATATCAGAAGATTATTATAAGGAAGATTTATTCCAATCAGCATTAATTGCTCATGGGATTTGGTGTAATCTACACCTAATGGCCAAGGTTCATCATAATTAAAATGAAGGGCCTGGATTGACCAATCCCCAAGCCACCGCCATCTCCAAGTGCTAATCATTGGTAACCCTAATGATCACATCCCACTATTATAAATAGCAGGGTGCCATACCCTTGTGATATATACAATTTTAGAGAAAAAAAATACATATATACAGAGAGACTTCCTCCATAGTCAGAGAGAATACATACAGAGAGAGAGAGAGAGAAGCCAGAGGAGCAACAGAGGAGCAAGAAGAGCATTTCTTCGTCAACGCCTACCATCTTTTCACAAGGAGCCAAGGCTGCATACCGATCGTCCAAGGAGTAAGGCAGGGCTGCCGTCGCCTTCCCGAGCCTCTATCGTCACCCCCCAAAATCTAAAATAACAATTGTACTTAGACTGCTGTACCTAGGTTTTCGTCCCTAGGCTTTCTTTGTACAAGCGAGTTTATAACGTGAAGTAAAAGTCCGGTCCTCCGATAATTGTTCTGTTCTTTTATATTTCATGGCAAACAGACTCCGATCATTTGAGACTATTTTTTATAGCTATTTGGAGTGGGTATGTCCACCCGGCTATCTCTTTTTTACATTATTTATTTGGACTTTTATATCTTCTGTGTTGAGTTGTAATGAGATTAGATTGTTATTATTATATTCTGGCCTATGATTATTTTATATATTCAGCTTATATACATATATAAAGATTCCATATATTGGAGTATTCTTTGTATATGTGCACCTGGAATGTCTACGTACTCGGTCCTAAGTATTTTGGGACTGGGGCATTACAAAAACTTTGGCTTTATTTCTCTACTCGTCTTTTTGCTGTATACTTTCTCATACAAGAGTGATAATTCCCTTAGAGGTAGTATGACGTGAGGGGGTGGAGATAACTCCACTGGGGATAGGCTATTTTGCTCAGAGGTTATATGGACATGGAAAATACAGAATTTTTGGTGGTAGGATCTTCCTTACTCAGAGGTAATATAGACATGGCAAGGATAAACTCTACGGGTGTATAGAATGACTCAGAGATGATATGGACGTGAAAGGTTATATAGATAATTATGACAATCACGGGGTTTGTCATGGAATGGGTGTTTACTCAGAGGTAATATGGATATGGTAAACTCAAAATTTTTGGTGGTATGATCTTCCTTACTCAGAGGTAATGTGGACATAGCAATCATAGACTCTACAGGTGTATAGAATGACTCAGAGGTGATATGGACGTGAAAGATTCTATAGATAATTATGACAATCACGGTATTTGTCATGGAAGGGGTGTTTACTCAGAGGTAATATGTACATGGTAAACACAAAATATTTTGTAGGGTGTAGAAAAATAACTCAGAGGTTATATGGACATGAAATGTTTTCTCTACTGGGGGAATATGAGAGAGATGAACTCGTTAATAGAATTCATGAACATCCGCGGGAGATGTAGAAATATATGTCGATTTGGACCTTAGCTATAGTATTTCTTCAGGAACTTGCCATTGATTGGCATCATTAGCAAGTCACTATTAGGTTTGGCCAGTCAGTAGGCCCATGGAGTAGACCGTCTCTATGACGAACGGTCCTTCTCACTTGGGCTTGAACTTCCCAGCCGTCTTGTGAGTCATCACCATCGGTCTTCGAATTGATAAGATAAGGTAACCCACTTGGAATATTCTTTTTCGGACCTTTTTGTTGAAGGCCCATAAAGCTCGATCTGTTCTTGAGCTAGCAGACATTTTTTGTTTAACGCCTCCAACTCTTGTAGCCGCTGGCATTGATTGTCTTCGTCAATCAGCTAGTTGATGATGGCTACCCCTAAAGACAGGATCTGGATCTCCAAAGGAGCACCGCCTCGTTTTCATAAACAAGAGAAAATGGTGTGTTGCCAGTGGGTGTCCAAACTGTCGTGCAGTAAGCCCAGAGCATTCGCCCAGCTTCTCATTCCAGTCGTGCTTATTAAAAGATACAACTTTCTTGAGCAGATTGATAATAGTCTTGTTGAATGCTTCAGGTAGTCCATTTGTTCTAGGATTGTAAGCCGTCGATGCCACATTCTGTACCCGATTCTATCACAGAACCGATAGAACGTGTGGCTAACAAACTGAGAGCCATTGTCGTGGATAATCCTATTGGGAACACCAAAGCGGTATATGACATGATGCTTAAGAAAGTTAATCACGTTCGAGGTTTTCACCTTAGCCAGAGGTACTGCTTCCGCCCACTTGGAAAATTAGTCCGTGGTGGCAAGGTTGAACCGGTTCTTTTGAAAGACGGTGGGCTAATCGGCATAATTATGTCCATTCTCCATGCTTAAAAAGGCCAGGCGGCCTCCGTGGGGTATAAAAACCTAGAAGGTTGGTGGATGAAATCAGCATACAACTGACATACCCGGTACTTCTTTGCATAATCTACGGCATCTGCCATCATAGTGGGCCAGTAGTAGCCCATGTGACGCAGTCAGTCTTACACTTAAGCCCAGGCTGATGGGCTTCGCAGGTGCCATTGTGTGCCTCCCGAAGTGCCTTTTGCGCTTCTGTCTTGGATAAACATCATAGGAGAAGCCCGTCGTATGAACAATGATATAGCAATTTGGTGGCCGTGTCGTAGAAGAAGCGGAGAAAGCGTCTCTTGAAAGAAGTAGCTTCCTTCGGGTCTTCGGGTAGGATTTCGTAGACTACGTAGTCTATGAATGGGAATTGCTAGTCCAGAACGTTAACATTAGTGTCTATTTGTACTGAGTAACTTAGACACGTACGTAGCTTGTTCTTTGGGCAAACCAACTCTTGACCCATCACTGTGTCGGTATATTGGGTTCCAGCAGGAGCTGCCAGAGTAGCAACGAGGCCAACGAGTACGTCAGCCTCCAAGTTTTCCAACCGAGGTACATGTTCTATAAAGAACCCTGTAAAGGTTGAAATGATATCGATTGCTTTCTGGTGGTAAGGAACCAGATATTCATGTCGAACCTCATATTGTCCTTGAACCTGGTTGATAATCAGTTTTGAGTCGCCATAGGCCTCGATACAGTCAACCCCCTACTGTTTAGTGAGCTAAAGTCCGATGATGAGATCATTATACTCAGCAACATTATTGGTACATGACTCCATGAGAGAATATGCATGGTGGTTGACTGGACCGTCGGGAGTGATGAGAATGACTCCGACCCCTGCAATGATCTCGCCCTTCGGTCCTGTTCTTGAAGCGTCATCAAAGAACATGCGCCAAACAGGATTTTCTAAGACGCATTGGACTGTAGGACTTCATCGGGAATATCGTCGTAGAGATTTGAAGCCTCTGGCATAGGATGTGCCGCCAAGAAGTCGATCAATGCTCGGCCCTTAACTGCCTTTTGTGGGACGAACACCATGTCATAAGGAGTGAAGAGTATCGCCCATGTGGCTAATCGCAAGTTTAAATCCACAGGCTTAGCTATGAGGACTCTAAGGGAGTTGACTCAGAATACGACGTGGATTGTCTGTCCGGCCACATAATGACGCATCTTTTGGATGGCAAAGAGCAGAGCAAGACACTCCTTCAACAATAGATTATACAGATGCTCGGCCCCAATCATGGTCCTACAGAGATAGTAGATCGCTAGTTCGTGGACTTCGTTGCTTCTCTGGGCTAGTAAAGTACCGAAAGAATGGTCCATAGCTCGGACATATAGCAGGAAGGGCTTCTCCACGACTGGTGCCACCAGTACTGGAGGACTAGTGTAACGCCCTAGTCCCAAAATATGTAAGACTAGGAACGTAGACATGCCAGCCGTATAATAAATATATTTAAGCTGTAAATTCAGTAAAACCACATCTACTAAACTCATCCACGAAATAAGGAAATAAAGGATATCATATAATGAATGGTCTTAATACATTATTTTGGGTGGAGACACATCCACTACCAACCAAATAAAAGGAAAGAAGTACGTGATATATAAAAGATTTTAACGAAGGTAGCAAGATAGATCCAAGACACGTCATCTTCGAATAAATGGAGGAGACCATGACCTCGGCTAGAATACCTGCGAAAGACATGAACACACACCTAGGGAGATAACCAGATCCTCAGACGGATGTTGCAAGATACGTAATAATATTCCATATAAACTGAATAAATACTGATAAATAGTAATAAGTAAGATCGGATAATAACATGGTCCAATACCTAACCATTTGGATTAGCGTATCATCCACCAAACCAAACAAGGACAGGAGATGGCACACTAACCCACGATAAAGTATCTTTCCAAGTCACGAATCCAATATGCTATCCGGACACCAACAAGGTTCAATACCTTCTCATCGGAGTAGTAAGCCATACTTACAACCAAACAAGGACAAGGTGTGGCGAACTAACCCGCGACAAGTTATTGTTCCAAGCCACGGTCAGATACAAGTACCCAAACAAAAAGTGCTCATACCTAATGGATAATGGTGCCTAACCGTTCTAAGTAAAATATAGTTAAAAACAATCCTTCCTACGCATGGGCCCTGGCTAAAATGGGACCGGCATGGTTCCCCCTTGGGGCACCAGAGGCCCAATCAATAAGAGCGTAACGTTTCGCAGAATGCCAGTGGCCGTCAGTAATCATGGGTAATCTCATTCGCACCTCCAACGGAGCTTACGGGTTACAAAAGGTAAAGTGCATAGTAGCCCATATGCTAAGGTATTGTCCTCCCTGCCCAATGCCTACTATGTTGTATCCACAACACAAAACCTCTATTAACCGCTAAGTCAAACTAAGCATGCAACCTCAATTAGCAGTTATTCCTATCGTACGGCTTATACGTACCGGTGGCCAGTCAGTCACGCATGTTCGAGTTCTACATGCGACTCACAACTCTATAGTAAAAATGTGTAAGGCCTATGAATGCAAGACACACAGGGTGGTCCCTTAACTATAAGTTCAATGTATAAAAAATAGTACATAGCAGAAAATAGAACTAAACAGTAAAAGTTTTATCTACTTGTTCCATGTATCACAGTTTATTTTATAGAAAATAAATAATGAATAGATGCATGAATATGATATAAAGTAAAATAAATAGCTAATGGCAAGGTATCTTGCCTGGTAGGACGTCTGGTGTACTACAATGATCAATGTGGCACGAACTACAACTTCGGATAACAACTACACAAGGTGACCTCTAACGGTGGCTCGGACAGTTCTATCGGGTCCACGACGGTTGAATTTGTTAGGGTCGATAGGAGGAAGGACAGAATTGATGAAGAAAGTAGGAATAATGGCTTGGTCATGGACAAGAGGATAATCAAAGAAAATTTGGATAAATAATATATATATGATTTTTAGAAAACTGTTTATAATACTTGAAAATTATGTATTAGTAAAAATAGTTTTTGTTTAGATAAATATTTAAAAACATAAAAATTACTTTGTAAAAACTTTTAAGTTTGTCAAAATATGATATTTAGATAGGAGCTATATTTTTATTAGTAAAGCTAATATTTGATAAATACATAAAATATAGAAAAACCT
Organism: Iris pallida; assembly: GCA_029216955.1. Taxonomy (NCBI): domain Eukaryota; kingdom Viridiplantae; phylum Streptophyta; class Magnoliopsida; order Asparagales; family Iridaceae; genus Iris; species Iris pallida. Next base: position 25,080 of record JANAVB010005367.1, on the reverse strand, counting down.
GATTTAGGCTCAAATTCTATGTTTTGTAATGATAAATTTTTTTGATAGCAACCTATATCTCATTAGTGAAAATATTTAGATAAAACGTTTGGAAAAATATTAGGAATTTATTTTAGGCAACTAAATTTTAGATAAAATACTATGACAATATTTAGATCAAATATCACAAAAATAATAATAATAATATTAGGCTTTGAAATCCAGTTTGAAATTACATATAACTTATTTTGTTACTAAATAGTTTAGAAGATTTAACAAAAATACTAATAATAAAGTAATAGTATTATTGACTAATCATACATAAAATATATACTAATATACCTACTGTTATTACATATTATGATTATATTAGATAACATCTACATAGTATAGAAATACCATGTTACTGTGCTAACGCTAAATAGTAAATACGAATAAAATAAAAAATAAAGAAACAAAAGACTTCATAACAAAGAAGTGTTGTTTGACTGCTCTTCCTATTTGGTTTTATTAGAAAGGGGAACGAAAGGGAGAGAGAGTGTTTCATAGTTCTCTCGATTGAGAAAACGGAGAAGGATGAAGAAAGTTGGAGAGGGGGAAAGAAGTAGGGGGAGAGAGTGAAGGAGAGGCAGAGGGAGAGGGATGAGAGGTCGGGGAGAGGGGTTTCAACTCGTGCAGTGGTGCTGTCGAGATGGGGAATCGGGTACAGGTGTGAGATACTGGTGGCGGATGTGGGTTGTCGCGACGGTGGCCGCGGTGATGGACGATGGCGGCTACGGTGGTTGTTTGGTGATGATGTGGGTTCTGGTGTGGGAGAAGTCCGTCGTAGGAGTGACGGTGTCGATGGCAGGACGGCTGTGTGGATGGTGGTGATGACTGGTTCGACGATGGCAGAGGTGAAGTGGGGTGAGCGTGGTGGAGGACAGTGGGAATCGAGCTAGGTTAGGGTTAGGTTTTAGGATTTGATTGTGTTGGTGGTGTGTCCGATACGGGAGAAATAATGTACATGTAAAAGACTGGAATAAGATTATGGACGGGAGGGGACATGGACACGATGCACTCACGTGGGTGGAGAAATTTTTAGAGAAAATAATGTGGAGGCTCCCCTATTTATAGGGTTGAGGAATCCAAATTCGATAAGATGTAGGAGATTTAAAATCCCCTTTTAGATAATTACCATATTTGTTTTAAAACAAAATCAAATCCAAATCCAAGTCCAATTCTAATATGTATATAGATAATTCATATACATAAGTTACTAAATTAAATAAATAAAACCTTTATTTAAAATTTCAAACTTATTAATATTAAGTATACTTTTCAAATTTACCATTAATTTTTAATTTCGAAAATTACACTATTATTTAAAAATAAACTACTAAATAATTTCGAAATATATATGTATGAAATAATGTCATGTACCTTTTACACAAATAACATTAACATAAATATACTTTTCTATTATACCATTTTATAAAAATATTATTTATTATTATAACTGAATAAATGAAAGGCTTTTTATAAATAAAATAATAAACTTGGAAATTTTGGTACGATAACTAAAAATAATTATTATATATATTATTTTGAAACTATCGTCGATAATAAAATCAAAAATAATTTTTTTAAAAATATGTACCTCGCACATATTCGCACTCGACGAGTAAATACGAAAATACAAATTTTTGCGCGACATACAATACGACTACGTGACGTACAAAAACAAAGAAGAAAATCTGTACTAAAATATAGTAGAAATTTAGGGGTTTTACATCCTACCCATCTTACAAGAATTTCATCCTCGAAATTAAGAATAAGTAAGGGCGTTGAGAAGGTACATGGGGTATCGATAAGAAAATATGATCAAGTTATTGGACAAGGCAAAGAAATAACGTTCAACATAAACATGCGATTAGTAAGTCGTAGATTAGGTCATAGAAACAATATTACGGATAGGGTTATGGATAAGGAATGAAGGTCATGAGTTTAAAGCAACAATTAAAAGATTAAGGGTTAAAGTTAATCAAGATTATCATACAATAAAGAATAGCATGGTATCAAGAGAAATAAATTAGAGACCTAGAAGATATGATTTCTTAAGAATAGGTTGAGGGCACGATTAAGAGAACGAATTAGATTTACTCCTAAATTAAGCGCTTAGAAGGTCATGATAGTAAATATAGGGCCGAGGAAAAGGGTGAGTAGTTTAGGATGAAGATATAGCAACATCGAGTGATAATGGTCATAATCGATAGGAAGGTTAGAGGAAGTTCTAGTACAATGACTTCGTCCTTCTAAAATAGTTGAAGGCGAAAGCAATAAGGAGTTCAAAGACGATATTATCGAATACGAATACGTGGTTCAAAGACGACTGAATAATTTTAAAGGAATTGTCATGGCAGTCGTAGATGGCATTCTAAAGGCCAAGTTTAATTATGTTTCATCCACGTAGAATAATAGATAGAAGTGAACCAAATGCACTATGTTGATCAGACCATTATGCACCGGTTCTGATTAGACAATATGTTAGTGAGAGCGCTCCCAATAAAATATGTCATGAACAAGCTAGATAAGGAATGAGCTTGCAAAACTAGGCTATATTAGCATCATTAGTCAAGATAGTCCAAAATATAAGTACAATAGGTAATGATTGACAAAAAATATGAATAGTTCAAGTTCCTTAAAAATCTAAGTCTTGCCCGAAATTTGGATCATATAGTTGTCCTAGTGTCTCATTGTTTATGGCTTGGTTGGCTAGGTGGATTAGGGTCCTCTAATTTCTACAGTCTAAGCAAATTTATTAATATAGGTCACAAGGACAAAGGGGGTGTAGGTCGTGGGTTATTCTACCCAACTTACGAGAGTTCAACTAGTGGTATTTTGGGACAATTGAAACATGTCCAACTAATAGGGGTCACCTTTCTAACCTCTAGCAAGCACGAAAGAAAAATAAGAATGATGATAGAAGAAATCAAGCAAGATGCAATCGATAAGTCAAGCGGTAGTTAGAAAATAGAATCGAGGAAAGATGAGATCCTAGACTTCTAATCCTATTCACAGGCTTTTTTGGTACGGTTAGGTAACCAAACAATTTATCTTGACCTGCATGGGCCACCACAAAAACATGTAACGTCCCAGTCCCAAAATACGTAGGACTAGGAACGTTGACATGCCAGCCGTATAATAAATATACGTAAGCTGTATATGCAGTAAAACTACAGCTACTAATGTCATCCACAAAATAAGGGAATAAAGGATATTATATAAAGAATGGTCTTAATACATTATGTTGGGTGGAGACACATCCACTACCAACCAAATAAAAGAAAAGAAGTACATGATATATAAAAGATTTTGATGAAGGTAGCAAGATAGATCCAAGAGAAGTCATCTTCGAATAAATGGAGAAGACCATGACCTCGGCTAGAATACCTGCGGAAGACATGAACACACACCTGGGGAGATTACCAGGTCCTCAGAGGAACGTAACAAGATACATAATAACATGCCATATAAACATAATAAATACTGCTCAATAATAAGTAAGATCCGATCATAACATGGTCCAATACCTCACCATTTGGTGTAGCGTACCATCCCCCCAACCAAACAAGGACAAGAGATGGCACACTAACCCACAATGATGTATTTTTCCAAGTCACGAATCCTATATGGTATTCGGACCCCAAAAATGTTCAATACCTTCTCATCGGAGTAGTAAGCCACACCTACAACCAAACAAGGACAAGGTGTGGCGAACTAACCCGCGACAAGTTATTGTTCCAAGCCACGGTCAGATACAAGTACCCAAATCAAAAGTACTCATATCTAACGGATAATGGTGCCTAACCGTTATAAGTGAAATGTAGTTAAGAACAATCCTTCCTACGCATGGGTCCTGGCTAAAATGGGATCGGCATGGTTCCACCTTGGACACCAGAGGCCCAATCAATAAGAGCATAACGTTCCGTAGAATGCCAGTGGCCATCAGTAATCATGGGTAATCTTACTCGCATCTCCAGCGGAGCTCATGGGTTACAAAAGGTAAAGTGCATAGTAGCCCATACGCTAAGGTGTTGTCCTTCCCGTCCAATGCCTACTACGTTGTATCCACAACACAAAACCTCTATTAACCACTAAGTCAAACTAAGTATGCAACCTCTATTAGCAGTTATTCCTATCGCACGGCTTATACGTACCGGTGGCCAGCCAGTCACGCATGTCCGAGTTCAACATGCGACGGCCTGTGAATGCAACACACAAAGGGTGGTCCCTTAACTCTAAGTTCAATGTATAAAAAAATAGTATATAGCAGGAAATAGAACAAAACAGTAAAAGTTTTATCTAATTGTTCTATGTATCACAGTTTATTTTACAGAAAATAAATAATAAATAGATGCACGAATATGAGCTAAAGTAAAATAAACAGCTAATGGCGAGGTATCTTACCTGGTAGGACGCCTGGTGTACTGCAATGATCAATGTGGTACGAACTGCGACTTCGGATAACAACTACACAAGGTGACCTCTGACGGTGGTACGGACAGTTCCATCGGGTCCAGGACGGTTGAATTTGTTATGGTCGATAGGAGGAAGGACATAATTGACGAAGGAAGTAGGAGTAATGGCTTGGTCATGGACAAGAGGATAATCGAAGAAAATTTGCATAAATAATATATATACGATTTTTAGAAAACTATTTATAATACTTGAAAAATATGTATTAGTAAAAATAGTTTTTGTCTTAGATAAATATTTAAAAACATAAAAATTACTTTGCAAAAACTTTTAAGTTTGTCAAAATATGATATTTAGATAGGAGCTATATTTTTATTAGTAAAACTAATATTTTATAAATACATAAAATATGGAAAAATCGATTTAGGCTAAAAATTTATGTTTTGTAATGATAAATTTTTTTTTATAGCAACCTATATCTCATTAGTGAAAATATTTAGATAAAACGTTTGGAAAAATATTAGAAATTTATTTTAGGCAACTAAATTTTAGATAAAATACTATGATAATATTTAGATCAAATATCACAAAAATAATAATAATACTAGGCTATGACATCAAGTTTGAAATTACATATAACTTATTTTGTTACTAAATAGTTTAGAAGATTTAACAAAAATACAAATAATAAAGTAATAGAATTATTGACTAACCATACATAAAAGATATATACTAATATACCTACTGTTATTACATATTATTATTATATTAGAAAACATCTACATAGTATAGAAATACTATGTTACTGTGCTAACACTAAATAGTAAATACGAATAAAATAAAATAAAAACTAAAAAAATTGACTTCACAACAAAGCAGTGATGTTTGACTGCTCTTCCTCTTTGGTTTTATTAGAAAGGGGAACGAAAGGTAGAGAGTGTTTCATAGTTCTCTCGATTGAGAAAACGAAGAGGGATAAAGAAAGTCGGAGAGGGGGAAAGAAGTCAGGGGAGAGAGAGAGAAGGAGAGGCGGGGAGAGGGACGAGAGGTCGGGGAGAGGGGTTTCAACTAGCGCGGTGGTGGTGCCGAGATGGGTAAGCGGGTACTGGTGTGAGATACTGGTGGCGGATGTGGGTTGTCACGACGGTGGGCGCGTAGATGGACGATGGCGGCTACGGTGGTTGTTTGGTGATGATGTGGGTTCTGGTTTAGGGGAAGTCCGCCGTGGGGGTGACGCTGATCGGTGGCAGGGCGGCTGTGTGGATGGTCGTGATGACTGGTTCGACGATGGCAGAGGTGAAGAGGGGTGAGCGTGGTGGAGGATAGCGGGATTCCAGCTAGGTTAGTGTTAGGTTTTAGGATTTGATTGTGTCGGGGGTGTGTCGGACACGGGAGAAATAATGTACATGTAAAAGATGGGAATAAGATTATGGACGGGAGGGGACATGGACATGATGCACTGATGTCGGTGGAGAAATTTATGGAAAAAATAATGTGGAGGATCCCCTATTTATAGGGTTGAGGAATCCAAATTCGATAAGATGTAGGAGATTTAAAATCCCCTTTTAGATGATTACCTTATTTGTTTTAAAACAAAATCAAATCCAAATCCAACTCCAATTCTAATATGTATATAGATAATTCATATACATAAGTTACTAAATTAAATAAATAAAATCTTTATTTAAAATTTCAAACTTATTAATATTAAATATACTTTTCAAATTTACCACTAATTTTTAATTTTAAAAATTACACTATTATTTAAAAATAAACTACTAAATAATTTTGAAATATATATGTATAAAATAATGTCATGTACCTTCTACACAAATAACATTTACATAAATATGCTTTTCTAGTATACCATTTTATAAGAATATTATTTACTATTATAATTGTATAAATGAAAGGATATTTATAAATAAAATAATAAACTTGGAAATTTGGTACGATAGCTAAAATAATTATTATATATATTATTTTGAAACTATCGTCGATAATAAAATCAAAAACTATTTTTTCAAAAATATATGCCTCGCACATATTCGCACACGACGAGTAAACACGAAAACGCAAATTTTCGTGCGGCGTACAATACGACTACGCGACATACAAATACAAAGAAGAAAATGAGTACTAAAATAAAGTAGAAATTTAGGGGTTTTACAACTAGTGAGGTACTTTTTGATGTCGTCAAACACGCGCTGGCATACTACCAGAATAAGTCATTTTAGCGACGCCTAAAGACGTTGCTAAACCAGTTTAGCGACGTATTTAGCGACGTCTTCCTCTTGTCACGGAAACCTTAGTCGCTGTTTGGAAAGACGCCGCTGATCGTCGCCAACACCGACGTTTACCGACGCAAAGCTACGTCGGTAATATACCGACGTTTACCGTCGTTTCGTCGATGAAATAGCGACGTTTATGATGTCGCTATACATCGGTATTTCCTGAAAAAATTATCGACGTTTACGATGTCGTACTGTGTCGGTATATCCTGGATAATATTAACGACGTTTTGTGATGTCGCTATGCGTCAGTATATCCTGGGAAAATGAGGTAAAATCCTGGGAAAGTTACCGACGTCTATCGAAGGTTACCGACGAAACTGACATCGTTATACGTAGGTATCCTGGCAATATATGCCAGTTTAGCGACGTCTACCGACGCAATGTGCCGTCAGAAAGCGTCGGTAAACTTCGGTAGACGTCGCTAAATTTAAAAAAAATAAAAAAATTACAGTATACAGTTTTCTCCACATAATTATTTTTTCCTACAGTTTAATCTGAAACACAATACACAAGCACATTTTATCCTTGGGTTCGCCGACCCCGTCGGTTGAACACTCAACATCGGTAAATTAACATTCAAATGAAACGAATAACAACATAAAATAACCAAAGTCCACACAACATATATAAACCAATATCCAAATTGTCATGGGTCTACAGAACAAATAACCAATGTATCTACGCAACCAACAAACAAGTGTCACAAACAAATAAGTGTCACAAACAAACACAAAGAAAAACAAGTACTAAAACACTCAATACAAACAGTCCTAACTAGGACTACTGGGGATCTGGAGCAGGAGGGGGGGCGCCGCGACGAATGGCTAAGAAAAGCTCATAGTCCTCCTATGAAATTGACACCGATGAATGAGGTAGTGACGTCGGTGGAGTCGGTGTCGATGAAGAAGACAGTGGCGCCGGCGGAGTCGACGACGATGAAGGCGCACCCGGAGGACGATAACGCTCCAATGCTGCAAGTCGCTGGTGGTATGAATCCATGGTAGATACATTCTATCACTGCTATCAGCCACCAAATCCTGCACCAATCTCAGCCTCTCGTCCATGGTCATCTGTGATGCCTGCAGATCCAATACGCTACGCTCCGTCGACGATCTAAGATCGGTGACGCTCCACTCTGTCTGCTCAGTCACATTCTGGAGCTCAATAATACTGCAGTCGAGCACATCCAATCGTGCTATAAGCACAGGCTCGTCTGATTGTTGCTGAGACTGGTCCTGAATCCATTGTAGCAGCTCGTCCCGGAGAGACTCCATCATCTGGTAAACTCGGGCATACTCCTGGGACGGCTGTGGACCATGCACACTAGCGGAGGATGCCCTAGAGGACTTGCTCACAACTAGGATGCCATAGGATCCCGTACCGTAGTATGTACCCCTACAGAGGCCACCGGCGGCGGTCATCTACAGCTCGTCCGCCGATGGAGCTTGAGTGGGCTGCGAGGAAGTACCGGCCTCTACCGCAGTAGGTGCACTAGCAGTCGCCCGGTCCCGAAGCCTTTGATACTCGACCTAGAAAGTATGGATAGTACTCTATGATTTCTAATCTTTAATTAATGTACTTATTATTACTAACTATATGAATATTTATTTGCATGCATATTTACTAAGTTATATTAAAATTAACACGAAGTATTATAATTAACAAATAGTATTGTAATACTTACATAGGCAAGCTCGGCCCTCCCGTCAATAAGGCCTTCGCCTTTCCGATGTGTGGCCAGGAAGACGGTCACCATGTCAACGTTACCGACCTTCCTTACCTGTAATTAAATATATTATCTTAGTAATAATTTATCGAATTTGTATTAAAATAATATTTTTAAAAAAATACATACCAGACGACGGAAATGTTGAGGAATCAAAATCGACCAACCGCACCACTTCGAGGCATGCTGCCTAGCCGTCTTGGCCTTCTCGGACTTTTTCTTGTACCTTGGCTCGTTGAATTGAGCCTTCATCGCATCCCAATGATCAGGGGTGATCCAACCTTGGATCGGCTTTCAGACACGATCACGAGCCTTCTAATCATTAATAGCATCACGGATCAGCTTAGCAGCGACAGTAGGAAACATCTCCTTAATCAGTTCGGCCCGGTGCAGTGGATAGAAAAATATATCCTAGAAAAGCACGCAAACCAAATATTTTCAGTAATATATAATATATATAAATCAAATGATTCATGTTAAAAGAAAATATATTTTAACCTTGAAGCGCGTAAACCAGTAGGCCTTCCTATCGTCCGGAGCATCCGAGTAGTTTATCCAAGGACCACCATAATTTTGTCTCAGGAGCTGGCCTAGGCGTCTCTGTACCGACGGGGGACGATATCTATACAGACATATTATATTCATGAAAAAAGTTAATTTATGATAAACGTAAAAAAAATGATAAACCAAAATACTTACTTTGTACCGTCGGCCTAGATCTCCGTCCTCGTCTCCTCCAGAGGTGCGCAGGCATCATCTGCCTGATACTGGTCGGTCGTCGGTGCAGGCTCCTCTATCTACTCATCTGCCTCCATCGTCGTATCAGCAGGAGGAACGCTACTTTCGGGAGCAGTCTCAGGCTTGGAACTACTTGTCCCAGGAGACATGCCACGTAGCATCATGGCGGGCGAAGCTACTATCCGATACATAGGAGTACTGGGCTACGAGGATCCAGAGCCCGTACAAGTAGGAGGTACCGAAGAAGAACCCCGTCCTCTAGTAGTACCACTAGTAGGTACCGAAGGAGTACCCTATCCTCTGCCAGTATCAGTACCCTGTGCCCCATGTCGGGAAATACGGAATGATCCGCGACGACCTATCATGCCTGATAACAACATATGATGAGATACAGCAAAGACAACAAATAATAGAGACTAGAAATATAAAAGTTCAACAAAGACAAGATAATAACTAAGAAAACATATGATGATACATTTTACAAGAAACATCTAAGTCCAGATAGTATATTTTACAAGAAACATCTAAGTCCAGATAGTAACCAACTCTACATAATAAGAAAATAAAAATATATCTCTTTTAATCAACTTCAGAATAATCATCTTGTTCGTCTTCCTCGACCTCATCTTCCTCCTCATCTTCACTTTCATTTTTGCCTTCGTCGGCTTCGTCTTCCTCTTAGGATAATTCTCCATCTTCTACATTATGTGTCGTGTAATGCGTAACTTCCGTGGAGTCCACATCAATAATATTGGTTACAAGAGGTAGCTCATCCTTCTGATAAGCTTTTTCGTCAACATCAAAAGTATCTCTAGCTTTAGTCTTGCATACTGCCCACCAGTCAGACTTCGTTGCTACCCGTCTCGGATAAGATGTGAAGTACACAAACTGAGCTTGAGTTGCTAAGACAAATTGTTCGTAGCCTTGATATCTATGCTTATAGTTTATATCCACAAGACCATGCTTATCAATTTTCCAACCTTGATTTTCAGTCAGATCGAACCATTCACACTTGAACAAAACAATCTGGAGAGTGACCATGTTGGCAGTAACATTTTTTCCTTATAGTCAAGTGAGATGACTTTGGCCTCAATGAGGTGCTGGATTTATCTTTTTAACACGTAGCAATCGCGTGTTGAATGGTAGACATATAGTGGAAATACTTCGGCTTGTCCACCTTTCTTACTTCATCGGGGCGGTTTGGAGGCGGGAGTTGAAGCTTGCCACCCTTTGTCAACATATAAAGAGTTCTAGTGTGTCTTCGTCGTTGAAGGAGTAGGTCTCTTTTTGCTTCTGCGCTTCAGCCGACTTCGGGTTCATTGTAACTGAACCCTTGGAGATATTGACGGTCATGGCTTGCTTCCCTTTATCGTCCTTGGGAATCGGGTTATTGCTATACGAACGCCTCCTTTTGTCTTCGAGTGATTGAAAACTCAATCCCAATAGTTGTGTATCTCGGGATTTTCTTTTCGTTACATCCGCCTCTGTAATAAAAGGTGTCAACTCTATGCATGGAGCACTGTGCCTATATTTGATTGTAGAAAGCATGTTTTTTGTGGAATGAGTCCATAAGCATGGGCTCGGGTATCCCAGAAGGTAACCTCAGGGCTGCCTGGCGGAAGAGCTCAATGTACGCGCGTACAGGATCTTCTTCTAGACGATGTCTATGAGAGTCGACATTGTCAGGTCTATTCCTCCTTCATAGAATCGATTAAGGAATAGGCACTTGAAGTCTTCGAACGACGAAATGCAGTTGTCCGGAAGGCTACAAAATCATTTGTAGGCCACCTCCTGCAGAGCTCCTACGAATATGTTTGTAAGCAGAGCATCGTCTTTTGGTAGATGTCCTATTACTGAGGCGAAGTACCTTAAGTATCGAAGGGGAGACTCCTTCGCATCGAAGGGCATGAATATCTGCAAATTGTATTTGGGAGGATAGATCACATTATCCTATTCGACATGATATAGTTGTCGAATTCCTATTTTTTAAGTGCTTTTCGCTTTTCTCTGGCATCGTGGCGAGCGTACAACTCTTTGAGAGCCTGCTGCACTTCACTCGACATTGCAAGTCCCATTGTTAATGGAGTAAATGACGGGGGTGCTACTTGGCTCAGGATGTGAGGCGCATTGGACCCGCCATTAGTCCCTGGGTGTTGGTTTGTAGGAGTGGAGACAATGGGTGTCAATTTTTTCTTGATCTCAAAGACGACGGAAGTCAAGGTCTTCATGGTATCGTTTCATGTATTTAGGCCCATCTCAAGGGCCTCTATACGCTTCTGTTGACTGGACACTTTGCTGCTTTCTATGTTGTCACCTTCGGCCATGAATACGGACATCATGTGCGGATAGGTAAAAGGGACGGTAGATCTTTTGCTCTCTGGTTTAGATGCCTGAGTCCTATCGTCCTGAGGATAAATCGGTAAGTTTTAATCATTCTCAGACACATTGTAATTGCTACCCCTAACTTTTTGGCTGCTTGTATCTATGGAAGCGTCTGTGTCATATAATCTTTCACTAGGTTGAAATAATAGATTATCATGAATGGTGGAGGGTTGGCTACCCCCAGCTAATGTTGTGACTGATGCGTCATCTCCTTGTGGCAAGGATCCTGATTTGGAGCGCATGCCTTGAAACACAATCGTACTGGATACTGCCGTCTTGCTACCTTCAGGCCGATTTTTGGGCTTGTTAGCCGAAATGGGAGGATTCTTGGAAAGCTTCTCCAGACACGGAGAATCCCATGCCATGTTGCATGAAGCAACGCAGAGTTCATCTTCTCCTTCATTATATGCCATCGGTCGCAGTCTTTGGAAGACGGACCACCTCTTTGGCGGGACGCGACTGTTTGGCAACAGTAACATTTGATGGTGATCTAGGTACAGTTGATCTTTGGTTTAGACATACCCTACGCCGCAGACTCCTTTCTTGCTTTACGCTTGTAGGGAGTTATTGAGGTCTCCATTCCTACATTCCTTTTGTACGTGCAGAGAAGTTGTACGAAGGAGCGAGGATGTAGAGATAGCTTTCCTCTTCTTAGTCCATACGCATGAGATAGGCTTAGGCCTTGATCAGAGAGTTGCTGGTGAGGTAGACTCCTTTCTTGCTTAAATATTGTTCGCACGAGTCTATCACTATAGTAGGTACCCCTGACATGAATCACGTGTATGAGCGCTCAAGTGACAGTGGGTCATTGCGCGCTTCTTCCTGCGTTGTGCTTTTGTCAAGCCCACCATAGGGGAGTCGCACTCCTTGTTGCACTTTTTTGAAGCAGGAAATGAGCGAGGTGGTATGGCAGCAGCAGCCGAAACCTTCTTTGGGGCTTCTTCGTTCAGGGGGTTCTGGAGCGCAATCCCTTCTGTCGTGCTGTTCATTACAGTAGCCTTTGGCACCCAAGACCGTCGAGTCTTCTTCGATTTTATGAACCACTTCGAAGGACTCAACTTCTCTTCAGAAAGGAGATCTTCAAAGGCTTGTTGGTCGAAACGTACGACCAACATCTTTTGAGAAGATCCCAGCAAGTTGTCGTCAGATTGCGTCACTGCCTTCTCGTTGGAAGAGAAGGAAGTCCCCAACAGAGTCGTCATCTTGTTTGCCATGACAAAAGATTTTACAAACTTTTTTGTATATTAAACGTAAAAATAGTACAATCGATTCCTAAACAGGATATCTAAGTACAAAATTTTTAGGGAAGTATGACGATGGTTATCGAGCACTATAGCAGCTTCTTTACTCCATTGATGATCTGACGACGAGTTGAACTTGCTCTGGCTTTCTGGTACTTGCAACTGGAACTCTGGGTTGCCAATCAAGAGCATGTCGAAGTTATAAAAATTTTGAAGCCTCTTTATCGAAAGAAAACTCCTTCTATTTGTAGGTGAGCACATATACGATGTGCATAAGGATTGTGCAAAAATGCTGCACATGGAGATATGAGAGAATCTTGAGGCTGTACGTTAAGGGCTGCTACGGAGCTGACACATGGCGAACGCTTGGATTCTCTTTTATCAACATCTTGGAGAGTTATCAACATAACTGAATAAACGACACATGGCATGGATTTAGTGTTGATTGGACGAACCTGAGTAGATTATGTTTGTATCCCCGAAGTTAGATCTTGTCCTTATCTTAGGGGGCCATTGGTTTAAACAACCTGTCACGACCCGCACCCTAGAGTAAGGGCACGAGAAGTGGGTACGTCCAGCCTACGCCGCAGTATCGGCAGTAGACCGCTGTCCTAGGTCAATCATCTAACAATATAAGGTACATGTACAGTATATACACTCCGAATAGAGGTGACATAGCAGAATATAGTCTCAATCACATCTAAGGTAGAATACGATAAGATAGATAGATATGAAACGAATCCACACAAGAGATACAATAGATATAAGTCTAAGTGTCTATGATAACATCTCCACAAACATCCAGATAACACAAACTCCCAATATATACAATAATGTATCAATAAAAAAACAAGGTAAGAGTCTAAGCTAGCAGTCTAAACCACTGGTGGCAGATCCTCTACTGCAAGTGGGTCCAAATAACAAGTGTTGTCTATAGCTGCACCACAATAGGTAGACACCAGAGCCTCATCCTCGTCTTCTATAATATTTTCAACAGGTCCAGTCAGGACAAGAGCGAGCACAATACATCTCATGTAAATCATAACAGGTTAGGAAATATAAACATGCTAGAGAGTAAGATACATAAAACTGAAAGAACGACATGATATATAAAAGAGAAAGACTGTAAGTAAATATCTACAATATAATAGAGAACTAATTAGTGACTAGTGATTCAGAGTACAAGATAAACATGTGAACAGCTGGAGGGTGATTCATGACTATACTACTTTGGAACTATTCACATGTTCAGTTCTACTCCTCTATCCCCAATCAATACCAAAGGATCCATTCAAGTTACATTAAGATTCATGACCATACTGCTGGCCCATAAAGGGTGATTCAAGAGTGATTCATGAATAGATTCGTGAAGGCTCTATAATTCATTAGAGTATAGGAATCACAAGCTGATAGATGAAGATTCATGATAATAGAAGCATGAGATACATGATGTAAGTGAAACACACGAGACATGAGTATCTGATGCTCCCGAGGGGAATAACATCTCATGAAGGGATCCATATAGTACTAATCTGTGTTACCAACGTGTCAGCATCAAGTAAAGTAATTTAAAGCAGGAAATATAATCCTAAACAAGATATTAAATGATCAGAGAATGTACTTGCCTGGTATCCTGAATATCTGAAGAGAATATACTGTCCGAGGATTGGTGTTGTAACGCCCTAGTCCCAAAATACGTAGGACTAAGTACGTAGACATGCCAGCTGTATACATACGAAATACATGGACCTCGTATGTATACGTAAGCTGTAAATGTAGAAAGCCATGACAAACTAAGTAAATCTCATCCACAATTAATAAGGTTTAATGATATGATCAAATAGTTATTTGTACAAACGTTGGACGGAGACATATCCGCTACCAACAAATTTAAATAAGAAGAAATGTACAAATAAATGATTTGGTCGAGTGAAGCAAATGACGAGTCCAAAAGCGATCATCACGAAGGAAGGAATGGCCTTAGCTAGAGCACTTGCAAGAGATCACGAAACACACACCTGGAGAAATCACCAGGTCCTCAGAGGGACGTAACAAGACACATAATAACATGCCAATAACTGAATAATAAAAGCTCAACAGAAAAGTATGCATGAGTAAAGGTTCCTAACCATTCTATGTGGTTATGCACTTTAGAGGACAACGTTCTACGCAGGGGTTGTCTCAAGCAAGTAATAAAGAGTGGCCAACAAGTAGCGCTCATCCGAGACACTATCGGCCGGGTAACACGTAGCGCTCATCCGAGACACTATCTCCCAAAATATGTGTAAAAAGTAGCCCCTACGCTAGTAGCTGTCCCCTCCCCCCAATGATACTATACGTGTGTCGTAACCATGACACACAAACACGTGTCGTTTCTACCACACTGTTTTAATATAGATAATTGTCAAGTCTTCTAATCATGCATCTATTGACAGTTATTCCTACGCATGCGCACAGGGGATCAGTCCACACGCAAGTGACCTCTATATGATACTCACAACTCTCACACACAACTCGTGTACAATCGTGGCAAGTCTATGAGACATACTAAATTTGATGGCAGTCTCTTAACTCTAAGCCAAATTTTATAAAATATAGTAATTTGCATTTACATATAATTTAAAAAGAAACAACTAAAACATGCATGATATTGAGCAGGAAATTTAAACAGCAAAGGCAAGGTGTCTTGCCTGGTGTGTCTCCTGGAGTAGTACGAAGATCGAGCAAGTCATGTTCTGTCCAATAGCCAAGGTCGATGCAGCATGGTCCGAATTCATGAGAAAATATTAATGGACGGTTAGTCATGCTATGGGTGTTTAAGCAAGGAGAAATTGTGGAGATTTATACAAATTTCCAAAAACATTTATATGTAAATTTTTGAAAATACTTTATATATATATATATATATCAAATTTGAAATTAGTCAATTATACATCTAGATGAATACATGAAAATATCGAAATTCGTTTCTAAGATCATATATATAATATATATATTTTGTAGAAAAGTAACTTTCCGTTAGTCAATATATTTTACTAAAATATAGTAAAAATAATTTTTGGAAAAATATACGTTATCAATTTATTTAAATAAACAGAATAATACACTACTAATTTCTAGAAATAATAATAATATAATAATAATGCTAATAACAATATAGAATTAATAATTATGGTAGTAATGATAATAATGAATATGATAATACTAATGGTTTATAATGATAATGATATTTAGATAACTAAAATTAGTGTAATAATAATAATAATAATAATAATAATAATAATAATAATGGTGATAATCTTAATATAATGATAATACCAATAATAATAATTATTATTATAAAATAACAGTTCCTAAAATAATAGTAATAATAAGAATAATAAGAATAATAATGATAATAATACAAAATTTACAAAATAGATGACTTGGGTTAACTATATGCTGGTTTTAATAAAATAAAAATATTAACTAAAGAAACCCACGTATTAAATCCCACAGCAACAGCTGTGTTCTCATTCCCAAAATTGGGAAAGAAGAGGCTTTGCGAGAGTGAGAGGAGTTGAGTGAAGAAGGTTACCGGAGGCGGGTTCCGGTGGTCGAAACCTAGGCGGCGGTCGGCGCCGTCGTTCCCGGGGAGTGGAGGCACGCTGAGGCGGTCGGCATGGGTGCGCGGCCGGCACCGGCAAGGAGGGCGCCGTGGGTTCTTGAGCTCGTGGCGGATGGGCGCCGGACTGCCCAGCGGAGGGACTTCTCCGGCCGGTGGGAGAGGGTTTGGAGAGGCGGTCGCCAGTAGCGGCGGGGATCGGCGAGGCGGGGGTCCCATATGCGGTGGTGCGACGGCGACAGATGTGAAGACGGCGGTGATGTGGTTTTCCGACGGAAAGGAGGCGGCGGAAGCGGTCGGCGACGGGGCCTTTCTGGCCGGGGTTAGACGCGGATGGCTGGCGTCCAGCGGAGGGTGGCCGCCGCAGGGATGCGCGGCGAAGTCGGAGACGCCGGAGGATGACTCCAGCCAGGACGGTCGGCGGCGGTCCCAGGTGGAGGCGGGTGCACGCTGGAGGCGGCTTGGGGGCGGAGACGGCGGCTACCAGCGCCGTGGAAGGTCGTGCAAGCGACGAGGCCTGTTCGGCGAAGGTGAGGTTTCGCTTCCCTCTTCTCGTCCTTCTGTTCTTGCAGATTTTTGGTGGCGGGGATTTGACCGGAGTAGATTTTGGGAGTTTTGCCGGAGACGGCGGTGAGTATGGAGTCGGGCTCGCCTGAGTTGGGTTGCTGCCCTTGGTGGCGACGACAAGAAATTGACGAGGAGGAGGCGAGATGATGACGGCGATGGTGGTGATAGTGGTGGTTGGTGGTGGAGATAGGCCTGGTGGTGGTTGACGGCGACAGGGAAGAGGGTCTGGGTGTTTGGCGAGCAGGAGTCGGGATGGTTGTCGGGGTTGTGGAGATTTGTCGTGATAGGTACGGGGGGCCGGAAACAGTGCCAGGATGGCGGTGATGACGGAGAGATGATCGGGGAGCCGCGGTATCGGGGTGCTGTTGTTGGAACGACGAGAGTTTAGTTTTAGGATTCGATTTGAGTCGGGGTGTGTCCGACGCAACATGGATGGATGTCCCGAATTATCGGACGGGACGAAATATGTATATGTAATGGGAAAATAATTAGTGGATGGGAGGCACCAACACGGTGCACAATGGGATATAAATAATTATGGACGAGTACCTGCCTATTTATAGGATGTGGGAATTCCCATTAGGATAATGATTAGGTTTTGTTTAAACCAATCAGATAATTTAAATTAAATCAAATCCAATTTCAAATACAAATCAAAATCCTATTTAAAAATAATTAGATTTTTAGTTTTAAATCAAATGGGATAATTCAAATTGCAAATATTTACTTATTTAAATAACTCCATAAATTCAAACCAAGATTTAGATGCCAAAATAATTTCAAAATATATTTTCTAAAATACTAGAAATATTAATTTCGAAAATTACATTAAAAATAAACTAATAAATAATTACTAATTATATATGTATGCATAAATACTGTTTTCATAATTTTGCCTTTCTAATAAAAATATTATTTATTATAAAAATTTTGCGAGAAATGAAAGGCTTTACTAATAAAATAGCAACTTGAAATTTTGGAAGATAGCAAAAATAATTATTATATACATTATCTTGAAACTATAAAAATAAAAAAATTTAAACTAGAAATATGTATGCTCGCACATATTCGCACTCGACGAGCAACTACGAAAAATACAATACGACTACGCGACGTACAATACAAAAATTTTAAATCGGTACCAAATTTAATAAAAAAAATAGTAGAAATTTAGGGGTTTTACATCCTACCCAACTTAAAAGAATTTTGTCCTCGAAATTAAGATTTAGTGGGGGGTGAGAGGACACAAGGGGGTATCGGTGAGAAATAGTCGTTCACAACGTCCAACACAATTATGTATTAGGAAATCGCGACTTCAATAACGGCGAGAGTAATCATGGGGTAGCTCAAGAAGAAAAAAATGAGTAAAGTTTAAAGATAAAACACGTGATAAAGGCTAGTGTGTTACCTAGAGAAGAATAGTTTAGAGACCTTAAAGATATGGTTTCTTAGGAGTTGGTTGCTGGCACAATTGAGAGAGTGATTTGGGTCACTCCTAACTTAAGTGACTAGAAGGTCATAAGAGTAAATATAGGGCCGAGATAAGAACGAGTAGTTTAAGTTGCGGATATCACAACGTTGAGTGATAATGGTCATAATTGGTAGGAAGGCTAGAGGGAGTTCTAGTACTACGCCTTCGTCTTTCTGAAAATAGGTGAAGGCGAACGCAATAAGGAGTTTCAAGACGATATTATCGAATATGAGTATGTGATACAAGGACGATTAAAAATTTCAAAGGAATTGTCAAAGCAGTCGCGGATGGGACTCTAAAGGACAAGTTTAGCTATGTTCCCATCCATGTAGAATAATAGATAAAAGCGAACCAAAGTGCACTTGGTTGATCAGACCATCATGCATCGGTTCTGATAGACAATATGTTAGTGGGGTACCTCCATTAACATATATGTCACGAACAAGCTTGGTAAAAGGCTAAGCTTGCAAAAACTAGGCTATATTAGCATCATTAGTCTAGATAGTAAAAATATAGACACGACAATAGATGAATAAAACAATAGGAATAGTCTAAGAGTCATAAGGATCTAGGTCTTATTTATTCCTATTCCATCATTCTACGGTTTTATTGACCAAGGCTTGGTTGACTAAATGGGTTAGGATCCTCTAAATTATATGGTCCAAGTGAACCTATCAATGTGGTCCACAGAATGTTGGTTAGGTCATAAGATATTCCACTCCACTTACAAGAATTAAACTAATGGTGTCATGGGACGATAGGTCAAACAATCAAGATAAAATGCAAGGTTAAGCACGTAAGGAATTAGATAGAACAAAATCATATATCGGGTAGAAAGAATGGAGTCGGGGTCGAGTCTCATCTCAAGTTAAAAAGTATTTTGGTTTCACGGTAGGGATTTGAGTCCAGTCATTTTGACCTGAAAGTCGCAATATGAAATTAGAGTACAAGGAGACGTGTTTGGGTGGCACGTGATATACCTACATGAAGGTGGGCTCGTGTAGGCCTTGTTTGTGAATTTTATGGGAAGGAAAAGTCTAGTGTTGTGCTCCAAATACCCGAGTCACGGTAAAGGACACAAAAGAAATTAAAATAGAAAGTGGGAGATAATGATTAACGAACCAAATAAATGACCGAGCTAAAGCATGAAATACAGATAACTTAGATTCTAACAAATCAAGGTAAAATAAATTAGGAGTACAATTTCTAGGGATATGATAGCCACATAGATGATGGATGATCAAGGAACAATCTATCATTTCTCAAGTTTCAAATGATTAGATGGTTATGACAAAAGATCTAGAATTGAGGGAAGGTCGAGTAAGTCAAAAGATATGTTCATTGGTTTGGTCGATGACAAACTATACTTGTGTATATGCAATATTATAATCATAGGTGGCATGACAATCTAATGTACAATACTTCTATCTCACTAGGGTGACCTTCCTTACTTCTTGGTCCTCTACCAATATGATCTAATCTAAATTTCAAGTTCCTCTAAATTTCTCAATAAAATTTTCGAGATACTCCACCAAAATTTCTAATTATCTTAAGCTACCAAGTCTAGTCAAAATTTAAATTCCTAATCAATCTCGAAATAGTCCTTGTATATTGCAAATGAACATACACAATTTTTTATTTTTTTTTACTAAAAATTTTATATCCATGATCAAGGCCTTAAACTAGAAATTTAAATAACTCTACAAATCATAGATCATAGGGCAAAATTTGAAAATTAAAATTTTCCTTCAAGGTCGATATCTTCCAAAAATTTTAAACAAAACATTTTCTGTCACCTCTTTTAAAATTTAATAAACTTTATAAATCGTACGTGCAATTTAAAGCCTCAAATCCTCTCCCTTCTAAACTTTCATCTTTCTAGTCGTCCAAAAAATTATAATTTAAACTCTTTAAATAATCTCGAGATAAACTCTATCATATTACAATCCAAACTTAAGTTAACCGTAATTCAAGTGTCACAATATAAAAACTTAAACCATAACTATATTGCAATTTCAAAATTCATAAAAATTTTGCTTTCTCGATCTAGCTATCCTCTTGTGTATACCACCTTGTAAATTTAGAGTAAAATTATAACTATCCCTTGATGGCGGTAATATACTACTACCCAACTTGGAATTAACTAATCCTTATGATCATATCTCTTAGGAAAAATAGATGTCTTTATACTCAAATATAACCTCAATGGATATCAATTGTCAATGCAATCTATCTAGCCATGTGTTTAACCTATGGGCATATACTAGTGTAGTCATCTTACTAAACACCAAACTAAGAAAATTACGGTAGGAGTCAAGCAAGATGCAAATCAAGGAGGTCGAACGAGAGTTCAAAATTTGAAGTCAAGAAAGGATGTCAAGTAGGTGGATGAGATTCCTAGATTCTAATCCTATATGCAGGCTTGCTTGGTACGGTAAGAAACCAAACAATTTATCTTGACCTGCATGGGCCACCACAAAAACATGTAATGCCCCAGTCCCAAAATACGTAGGACTAAGTACGTAGACATGCCAGCTGTATACATACGAAATACATGGACCTCGTATGTATACGTAAGCTGTAAATATAGAAAGCCATGACAAACTAAGTAAATCTCATCCACAATTAATAAGGTTTAATGATATGATCAAATAGTTATTTGTACAAACGTTGGACGGAGACATATCCGCTACCAACAAATTTAAATAAGAAGAAATGTACAAATAAATGATTTGGTCGAGTGAAGCAAATGACGAGTCCAAAAGCGATCATCACGAAGGAAGGAATGGCCTTAGCTAGAGCACTTGCAAGAGATCACGAAACACACACCTGGAGAAATCACCAGGTCCTCAGAGGGACGTAACAAGACACATAATAACATGCCAATAACTGAATAATAAAAGCTCAACAGAAAAGTATGCATGAGTAAAGGTTCCTAACCATTCTATGTGGTTATGCACTTTAGAGGACAACGTTCTACGCAGGGGTTGTCTCAAGCAAGTAATAAAGAGTGGCCAACAAGTAGCGCTCATCCGAGACACTATCGGCCGGGTAACACGTAGCGCTCATCCGAGACACTATCTCCCAAAATGTGTGTAAAAAGTAGCCCCTACGCTAGTAGCTGTCCCCTCCCCCCAATGATACTATACGTGTGTCGTAACCATGACACACAAACACGTGTCGTTTCCACCACACTGTTTTAATATAGATAACTGTCAAGTCTTCTAATCATGCATCTATTGACAGTTATTCCTACGCATACGCACGGGGGATCAGTCCACACGCAAGTGACCTCTATATGATACTCACAACTCTTACACACAACTCGTGTACAATCGTGACAAGTCCATGAGACACACTAAATTTGATGGTAGTCTCTTAACTCTAAGCCAAATTTTATAAAATATAGTAATTTGCATTTACATATAATTTAAAAAGAAACAACTAAAATATGCATGATATTGAGCAGAAAATTTAAACAGCAAAGGCAAGGTGTCTTGCCTGGTGTGTCTCCTGGAGTAGTGCGAAGATCGAGCAAGTCATGTTCTGTCCAATAGCCAAGGTTGATGCAGCATGGTCCGAATTCATGAGAAAATATGAATGGACGGTTAGTCATGCTAGTTTAAGCAAGGAGAAATTGTGGAGATTTATACAAATTTCCAAAAACATTTATATCTAAATTTTTGAAAATACTTTATATATATATATATATATATATATATATATATCAAATTTGAAATTAGTCAATTATACATCTAGATGAATACATGAAAATATCGATTCGTTTCTAAGATCATATATATAATATATATATTTTGTAGAAAAGTAACTTTCCGTTAGTCAATATATTTTACTAAAATATAGTAAAAATAATTTTTGGAAAAATATACGTTATCAATTTATTTAAATAAACAGAATAATACACTACTAATTTCTAAAAATAATAATAATATAATAATAATGCTAATAACAATATAGAATTAATAATTATGGTAGTAATGATAATAATGAATATGATAATACTAATGGTTTATAATGATAATGATATTTAGATAACTAAAATTAGTGTAATAATAATAATAATAATAATAATAATAATAATAATGGTGATAATCTTAATAATAATAATAATAATTATAAAATAACAGTTCCTAAAATAATAGTAATAATAATAATAATAATAAGAATAATAATGATAATAATACAAAATTTACAAAATAGATGACTTGGGTTAACTATATGCTGGTTTTAATAAAATAAAAATATTAACTAAAGAAACCCACGTATTAAATCCCACAGCAACAGCTGTGTTCTCATTCCCAAAATTGGGAAAGAAGAGGCTTTGCGAGAGTGTGAGGAGTTGAGTGAAGAAGGTTATCGGAGGCGGGTTCCGGTGGTCGGAACCTAGGCGGCGGTCGGCGCCGTCGTTCCCGGGGAGTGGAGGCACGCTGAGGCAGTCGGCATGGGTGCGCGGCCGGCACCGGCAAGGAGGGCGCCGTGGGTTCTTGAGCTCGTGGCGGATGGGCGCCGGGCTGCACAGCGGAGGGACTTCTCCGGCCGGCGGGAGAGGGTTTGGAGAGGCGGTCGCCAGTAGCGGCAGGGATCGGCGAGGCGGGGGTCTGGCGCGGCGGCAACAGATGTGAAGGCGGCGGTGATGTGGTTTTCCGACGGGAAGGAGGCGGCGGAAGCGGTCGGCGACGGGGCCTTTCTGGCCGGGGTTAGACGCGGATGGCTGGCGTCCAGCGGAGGGTGGCCGCCGCAGGGTTGCGCGGCGAAGTCAGAGACGCCGGAGGATGACTCCAGCCAGGACGGTCGGCGGCGGACCCAGGTGGAGGCGGGTGCCCGCTGGAGGCGGCTTGGGGGCGGAGACGGCCGCTACCAGCGCCGTGGAAGGTCGTGCAAGCGACGAGGCCTGTTCGGCGAAGGTGAGGTTTCGCTTCCCTCTTCTCGTCCTTCTGTTCTTGCAGATTTTTGGTGGCGGGGATTTGACCGGGGTAGATTTTGGGAGTTTGGCCGGAGACGGCGGTGAGTGTGGAGTCGGGCTCGCCTAAGTTGGGTTGCTGCCCTTGGTGGCGTCGACAAGAAATTGACGAGGAGGAGGCGAGATGATGACGGCGATGTGATAGTGGTGGTTGGTGGTGGAGATAGGCCTGGTGGTGGTTGACGGCGACAGGGAAGAGGGTCTGGGTGTTTGGCGAGCAGGAGTCGGGATGGTTGTCGGGGTTGTGGAGATTTGTCGTGATAGGTGCGGGGGGCCGGGAACAGTGCCAGGATGGCGGTAATGACGGAGAGATGATCGGGGAGCCGCGGTATCGGGGTGCTATTGTTGGAACGACGAGAGTTTAATTTTAGGATTCGATTTGAGTCGGGGTGTGTCCGACGCAACATGGATGGACGTCCAGAATTGTCGGACGGGACAAAATATGTATATGTAATGGGAAAATAATTAGTGGATGGGAGGCACAAACACGGTGCACAATGGGGTGTAAATAATTATGGACGAGTACCTGCCTATTTATAGGATGTGGGAATTCCCATTAGGATAATGATTAGGTTTTGTTTAAACCAAATCAGATAATTTAAATTAAATCAAATCCAATTTCAAATACAAATCAAAATCAAAAATAATTAGATTTTTAGTTTGAAATCAAATGGGATAATTCAAATTGCAAATATTTACTTATTTAAATAACTCCATAAATTCAAACCAAGATTTAGATGCCAAAATAATTTCAAAATATATTATCTAAAATACTAGAAATATTAATTTTGAAAATTACATTAAAAATAAACTAATAAATAATTACTAATTATATATGTATGCATAAATACTGTTTTCATAATTTTGCCTTTCTAATAAAAATATTATTTATTATAAAAATTTTGCGAGAAATGAAAGGCTTTACTAATAAAATAGCAACTTGAAATTTTGGAAGATAGCAAAAATAATTATTATATACATTATCTTGAAACTATAAAAATAAAAAAATTTAAACTAAAAATATGTATGCTCGCACATATTCGCACTCGACGAGCAACTACGAAAAATACAATACGACTACGCGACGTACAATACAAAAATTTTAAATCGGTACCAAATTTAACAAAAAAAATAGTAGAGATTTTACAGGTGTCTGGCTCATATGGAACAGTACAAGTTACTACTGTCCAAAATAGTATAATAGACTACTACAATGCATCTACATGATGTTTGGGGTCAATCTAGACTAACGTAAAACTTGGTCAACTCTAGTTAACTACCCTAGTCAAACTAGTCAAACCTAGCCCAGACAAGTCTCACTAAGCCTAATCAGTCTATCCTAGCAAGCACACATCAATACAAGTCACACAAGTCTACACCACCCTATCTCATTGTATATATTCCATACACACAAGACTATACTACATAGGCCATAGCCTACACACCTATATAGGCAACACACACATATCTATTTCCATATATTTATATCACACTATTTATTAAATAATATGGTTATATATTATATATATATCTATATAACTATATATATAATATATATCTCTATCTATATATATCTATATATATATCTTATATTTATTTATTTTTTTTTTTTTTATTATATATGTAACCATATTTTTAT